>JADKLZ010001483.1:7235320-7260447 GCA_021533235.1 Biomphalaria straminea
GGGAAATAACCGAGGATAGTTTTTGTGTTTTCTCTATCAGTAAATTGGGGCCCTTGGACTCAGTTCTGAATTGATCCTAACAAATATACATTTAAGATTCCAAACGATTAACGAGGTTGACATGTGTCCTGTTTCATAACCAACAACCTATACTAAACCCGACTAATGTACCCATAGAGTTGTATGAATTCAATGGTGTCCTAAACGTTCCGAAATACAATTTGTTTTCTCCAAGTTACAAACACATGACCACTCGTTTCGAAAACTAAACTCTTTTCTACTTAACTACAAACGTCACATTTATGAAGCATTCCAATCATTAATGGCATAGACCCCTCGCATGTTGGCGGCTGTAAGGGTTCAAACCCTGGACCATACACACTACACTGCGTACGTGAAAAAAACACCTGCACAGGTCTTTCAGTTTATTGGTTAGATGATGTAGAGCTTATGTGTTCTTAAAGCAAATAGATGAAGAGGGTATAAGGTGGCCAGCACAGCTACGAAAAGTCGTTTATTCTTCTCAACAAAATCTAATGACTAGTGGACAGAATTATGAGGACAATAAGGATGTGTATAATTGTATAAACTATTTATATCTTTCTTAATAATCAAACTGGGATTTGTTTGTTGTCAACGTCCATACTAATAACATGTGTGTGTGTGTGTGTGTGTTTTGATTTAAATGAAAATGTTTATTGTACATTTCAATTTGGTATTATTAATACTGCAGATGTGAGATGGTAAATATAGAAAAATGTAATTCTATTTCTGGTAACATTACAGTGAATATTGTATTGAGTAATCTTACATTCTCTTTGTGTGTTTCTAATAAAATGACTAGGCTAAACCAAAATATAAAAGATGATTAAAAGGTCATTTTTAATCCATTGAAAGTGGTTATAAATTCAATTCTATTTCGTTGTAGATAACAGTTTTCTTGAATTGATAATTATACAATTTATTTTGTGTTTGTGTCAGTGGCGTAGCTAGAGTATATGGTGCCTGGTGCGGTACCTCATCTTGATGCCCCCCCCCCCAAAAAAAAAAAATAATAACATTGCAAAACGTTACTTTTTTGTTCAAATTAATATGTATTCATAAATCAAATATTGTTAATTCAAAAAAATCCCTGTTACATAAATATATTTCAAGGTAATTTTACGTAAATTTGTCATATTTGATCGCAAGTAATTCTTGATCGGTATAAGTTTGGAAAAACTTGCATGTAGCGACGCTTACCGCAATAGTAAAAAAATATGCGAATCATGATGACGATATTCAGGATTGAATCAACTAGCTGATATTGTTTTATAAAATTCAAGAGCTTGTTTTGGAAGTTCAGAGGCTTCTGATAAAACTGTGACAGCCCGTTGAAGCCTCTTTCTCTCCAGCAGAAATTCGTTTTTATCAATGTCGCTAGGAGTACTATCGAGATTGATTTCGACCTGAGGATATAATAGCTGGGAAGCATTTCTATCTGCTACATCATGAAGTTGCTCGAATCGGGTAATTATTTCTTGAACAATCCTTTCCAAGCTAGAATAAATTTCCCTTCGTAGCTCTTCTTTGTGTGTAAGTAGAGAGTCGTCACTTTTCTCACCAGACATCGTTTTCTAATAGCCAATACGTTTTTGAGTTTCTGTACTGATTTTCAGATCAGAGCACACGCTTTCGGCAGAGGTAATGCTGGCTTCAGCGATGTCCTCTCGATTACTACTTAAAAATGTCTCTTTTTTATAGTTTGAGTGCGCAGTCTCGAATAGACAATCCTTGTTTTTGAAGGTAGACTTGCGCATCATTAATTTCAGTTAATAAAGGAGACCAAAATCCAAGATAGGTGAGAAAATTAAAAGATTGAATAGCAACTAATAATCCACATCATTCAGATCTAGTCTAGTTAATGTCTCCAGTTTCTATAATTTTAGAAAATATATCCCTAACCATCTTGAAAGCTTCTCATCTGGCGCTCCAGCGGGTCTCAACTAAAAGTTTAAGGCTGTTATTTTGATGAGGATATCCCAGCGATTTGTTGAAGTTGAGAAAAAGGCGTGTAAACGGTCCATTGCACCAAAAAAAATATTACCGAATTGACTTCAGCTTCTGCAGCTCGTATTCCTGCTAAGTTAAGAGAATGCTTTGAACAGGCAATGAATAGTGCTTCGGGATTGACTTTTAGAATACGTTTTTGGACACCGTAGTTTTGACCTTTCATGACCGCAGCATTATCATAGCCTTGACCCCTGCAGTCAATTATGCCTAAGCCATCCGAACGCAGTTTCTCTAGAATTATCTCAGCAATTCCAGCAGCATGCTTGTTTTTTGTGTCGATGAAGTCAATAAAAGACTCACAAACCTACACGCTGTCATTATCTATGACAATGTACGTAAAATTTGGGAAGTTTGATCCAGCTTTGAGATGTCAGGTGTACTTTCAAAAATAATAGAGACATTTTTGGCTTGTTTTACTTGCTGTATGATTTGTTTTGTTTTTTTTTAACGTGATCCCCAATATTGTAATAAATTCCTTTTTTATTTGTGGAGACATGTATGTATTCGGTCTGGAACAAAGCTTGGTTCGAAGCACATGCTCTCTCAAGAGTTCATCGTACTTTGATAGTAATTTTACTAACTCCAAGAAATTGCCTTGATTTTGCCCTTCCAACACTTCTTCAGCTCGCTTGCGATGCCCACGAAGTGACAGATTTTGCTTTGAGAAAAAACGAATGGTGAACAAGATGCTCATCAGGTAGTCTCTCCAGGTTTTCGTCTCTTGTATAATCTTGAGCCTTGTTGTCAATACTGTTCCCTACTCTCAGGTGATCCAAACAAGCGATGACTGAATGTGAGCTCTGTTGGTCTCACGTTTTTCTTTTTTCGGGGATAACCTCCACCACGCATTGAATCCATCTTTGGATTGAAATGAAGATTTGGTACTTGATCTTGTTGAGAAGAGTATGCAGGGGAATCAAAATAAGAAATCTTTTTTGGGGGAATAACACGTCCACTTTCTAAGAACTTTCACGCCGTTTGACATTTGCAGGAAAAAAACAAAACTTTGAAAGCTTTCTAGCCTTTCCTTTTGCCGATTCTTTATGTCTATACACCTCTCTGAATTGACTGTTCATACGCTGAACTGTTTCAGATTCTTGAGTGACAAGGTGTATGCGACTATTATCTGTGATGACATCAGACCAATCTCCAATGTCGTTCAGTCTAGAGTTTATTATCCTGCTTTCTGTATTGTGTACACTGTCTGATGGTTCAGCTTCTTCAGTATGAATTTTTGAGAAGTGTACTAAAGACATGCCTGTGTGCTGTCCTTTAGTCTCTAGAACCTGCGATATTGAATTCTTTTCCTCTTTTTCATCATTCAAGATGTCGGCATCGTCATTTTTTTCTGTATTCAATGATAACCGTCAAGGAGATGAACAAAATAGTAACATGACTAGTTTATTAATCGTTAGTTCATGTTTGAAATACAGTAATGTATGTTGTCCATGTCCATACCCTTAGTTGTTTTATCTAAAAAGCTCAGGGAAATAGGAAATTAATACACACTGGGGGGATTTTGGGGCCCCTCTCCACTTGGTGCCCTGTGCGGCCCGCACCACCCGCACATTGGTAGCTACGCCACTGGTTTGTGTGTGCTAGTAGATTTAAAGGTATTATTATTGAAACAAACATTGAAATCAGTCTACTAATTTCATTTTGCGGTTAAAATAATTAATTTATCATTATTGTCAATTGATAAAATAATAGTAACCATTAATAATGTCTTTTGTCTCAATAGAGAAAATCATTGTTAAGAGTTAAACAGTTAGAAAAGTTACCTTACCAAATTATATATATGTATGATGCAATATATTTTACTTTGTTCCACTATACACATTATGTAAGTATTTACTGTATTTGATTGCGCTACAACATATTCAAGAGTTATTGAATAAACTTTAACACTTCAATACTTTCATATATTACTAGATGCATAATAGATATTATGTGACTTCAAAGACTATTACAACTTAAATAATGAATATTGTGACTTTCATAATACACCGGTATGTGTAAACAAAAGGAAATAACTATACATTAATGTTGTATTTAATATATAACTTTTTATTTCAGTAATAATAAAAAAAAAAAAAAAACTAAAAAAGTGGATCGCCTGCTGTATTGGTGTATTTTTTATAGTTCTAATTAAAAATATTTAATGTTGACTTTAATTATTCATTTTTGGTTAACAATTTTTATATTGTAAAATTTAATTTGAAGTCGAGAAACTTCATTTGTAATATACAGCCACCGACCGACATAACATATTACAACACAACAACAAATGAACAACTAAATAACACTTACTTAACAACTTATGTATGAATTTCAATTATTTTTAATTCATTTTTTTTAGATATTTATTTATTTATATTATTTAACATGTAGGAGCTATCTTCAGTCACAGACACATTTAAAATGTAAAGATATAATAAAAAATATTAACATATGTAAAAAATGTAACATAGCATTTTTACATCAAATTTTAAATTAAATAATCACAGGAACAAAACAAAAGGTAACATATTATTAACACAATTATTAAAAAAAAAATAAAAAAAGATTGTGTGAAGTATTTTGTTCTGAAAAAAAAAAAAAAAGACTAATTTCTTTCTTTTTTTTTAATAAGCGTGTAAAAATGTGTTGCATAGTATGATTTAAATTAAGATAAACCTTGACAATTTGTATTCCATTAGTTAGATGCTTTCAAGTTTTATGCATTTGAATCATCAAAGACAAAGTACTCAAATTTTTTGTTTTTTTACTTTTTTTTCATTATTCCCATGATTTTTGCTAGTTCCAGTGCTAAGTTGAACTTTTTTAACGTTGACAACAATATTTCATCTAGAATGTAGAATACAACTTTAAAATCATAATAAACTCATGCTTATGTGTTTGTTTTAAATTTAAAAAATTTGAAGGCCTTTTAATCCAAGTAGGTTAGTGTGTGTGTGTGTAAAAATGTGTATGCGAGCAAATATTTAAATAAGATTGTAAGTATAAAAAAAATGTCTGAGCCAATCACTGTATAAACTAATGAGAGTTTCCGTGGATGTGGAAGATTATGAATTTGTGGCAATGGCTATGTGCTAATGTATGTGTCACAAAATGTATGTATCTGTGTCTAAACCAGCCTGAGAACAAAAGAGGGACAAATGTCTGAATTTTATATCTACTAACATTAAATAGTTTCTTTTGATACAGAAATTGACATTGTTGAAGTGTACAAATTTTAGGAACATCCATCATCACAAAATATTTTTTGACTTCTCAGACTTTGACAAAGACAAACACATAACTTTCTCTTGACAGTTACAGCAAACCAATGTCTGTAGAGAAGAGATACACTCAAGTTGTACTTTTAGATAAACAGTAAGTTTAAACAAGATGACAGACAGACAGACAGACCTAAAATATTTATGAAAGACAAATCAAAAAGTTGTTTACTGTTAAATACATTAAAAAAAATAGTTTTACATTATATTAAAACAAATGTCCAAACTTTATTTCACAGACTAACAAAAACAACAACAAATAGACAGATGGATTACCTCTAAGCAGTTCAATTCTATGTTCAAAACGTTTTGAGTCATTTAGTAAATTGATGAGACTCAAAATTGAAAATCTCTTGGTAGGATCAGCTTCCAAGAGACATGTCAAAATGTCCCTGAAAAAAAAAATAAAGTTACATTTTATTACTAGAATTCTACACATGGCAAATTATTTAATAATATTTTTTTTCCATTTCTATTTTTTTTTTATGATTTATTATGTTTCGACTCACCTGTCGATATCTGGAACTTTGATTGTTCTTGAAAGTATTGTAAGGAGTGACTCCTTGGGCTTGAGGTCTAGCACATCTACCTTGTATAGCATGCACCAGTACATTACACCAAGGGCGTATAAATCGCACTACAAAAACAAAAACAAAAAACATTACAGTAATAACTTAATGCTGACTAAAATGTTTAAATTTTCTTAAATATGTCGACAATTATTTTGCACCTATAATAATATACACTAATACCTAATATAAGTGTGTTTTGATAAGTTTAAAAACAATCTTAAAACATACTAGATTCTATCCTACCATATTTTTATTACCTTTTTTAATGCTTAATTTTTCTCTCTCTCTCTCTCCCTCCATCCCTCACTCTCTCTCTCTCTCTCTCTCTGTGTGTGCATGCGTGTGCGTGTGTGTTATGTTTTTAGCGTATGTAAACAAAATGATGAAATAATTGTCATAAATAACGCTTAGAAAGACAGTGAAGATATTTGATATACACATATAGATTTGACAATGTTCTTTTTGGTATCAGCCCCCAAATATTTGCTTGTAACAGTGTAATTGTTTATACATATAAAAAAGTTATACAACGCAAGTAGGTTTAATCATTCACTTTTTTTAATTAACGAGCCAAAAGTACTAGTAATGTATAGAAACAAATTTTTGTTAATTTTATATACATTTTGTATAATTCGTTTTGGTTATATTTCCCTAGTTTATTGTGCATCAAAATTATAGTAAAAAATATGTTTTATTGATTACAAAAAACAACTTTTGCAGAATGCATTATTAGATCTATCTACCATATTTGGCGCTTTTTTTTGCGCTGTATTAAACTTCACAAATACATTTTTGGTTTTTAAATGACTTTATTCCTTTAACATTAAAGAAAAAGTATGACAGCTAGACCATTAGGTTAGTTATAGATTCAAGCGCCATACCTAAAAACAGTTTACAAACTGTAATGTTTAAAAGTCAATTCTAGTAAAAAAAAAAGTAAAGAATCCCTTTCAGACCTTTTGGTCCATAGGGTAGATAATATAAAGGTCATCTGTTTCTGTGGCCTACAGTTAACGAGGGTTTCATGTGGCCTGCACAACGACCAACCGCCTTTACTTTTCCCCAACTAATGTCAGGTAAAAATTTGAGCTGGGTGGACTCAAAAGCGCCTAGGGATCCCGAAATAAAAATCACCGGGATTCGAACCCGGGTCCCCCGGTACAGAAGCCAAGCGCTTTACCGCTCAGCCACTGCACCTCCTCACTCCTAGTATAATACAATATAATACAAATATAATAATTAAAAAAATGAATAAGACTTACCTTGAAACAGTTGAATGTTTTGTTGTCCTGCTCAGGAGAGATGTGCATGAATGTTCCTTTCTTCCCAGATACTAAAGGCTCAGATGGCCAGACGTAATCAGCAAGCCCAAAATCTGCAATGACCACATTCTTTTGGTTCGTAAGCAGAATGTTGTCAGACTTCAGGTCTCTGTGGGCGACTCCTCTGTCGTGAAGAAATTTTATTCCACAGCACAGCTGCACCAGGCACTCGTCTTTCAACTCCAGTGTCATCGTTGGCAGCGCATTGGTCAGCGTGCCCTGCTCATAGTATGGCATCACGAAGCAGAAGTAATTAGGGAATGATGCCACGGTGTCTAAGCACATGATGAAGGGATGTTTAAGTCCTGCCAGTAGTCCAACCTCTGTGAAGAACTGACTCTTAGCCGAAATGCCTTTCTGTGTATTCTCCTTGTAGCACACTTTAATAGCATACTTTCTGTTCGGATCGTGTCTCTTGTGAACTTGGACAACTTTGGTAGGATAACGATCCCTAATGACTTTCTCTATCTCCATATCGTAGACTGCACAGGCATCATCTTGATACTCTTCAATGTGTAAGACTTTTCCTTTGCTGGTCAACATTGTGAATAGAATCAGAGTAGACGTAAAAAGAATGAACCAGAACTGTTTCAATTAAACACAAGTTGGAAATATTGAGAGAACAAATTATTTGAACACAAGCTGATTGCAGGATGAGATTTTCAGAACTAACACAAGTGTCTCAAGAAGCTGAATATTTTAAGTAATGAATATATCCTTCTGATTTGTTGGCTAAAGAAGCTCCTCCCTCTAAATAATTTGGCACCTTTTCTTTGTCATCTGATTTGTGACAGAAAGTTGTCGATGCGGCGTAATGTGCTTTCATCTCTTAACTTTTTTGCACAGAAAAAGAATTTCCGTGAATCTATTGTTTGAAGTGGACAGTATATGTTTACGTAAGGACGACTGACACGTTGTTATTTATGCTGGACAAGAATGACCTCAATAAGAGTGGCCGAGCCGATAGCGCTTTGACGCGCTGCAACTAATGAAAGCTATTGTTCGGCTCCTCTGGACACCGCGATAGTCTAAACCGGGTCTCTATTATGTTGATGTCATAGTTATTCAAGCGAATGATTTGTTTGTGTTTACGGAGTATCAAAGTAAACTAGGAGTGTGGGTATGTGTGTTTGCGAGTTAGTGAATGTTGAAAAATGGTTGGAAATTCTTAGAATTTTGAATATTAGCTTGGATTGGAAGTTTTCTTTGGTGGAGTGTGGTAGGCATTGATTTAAAAAAAAAAAAAGACTCTAACGATTTTCCGAGAAATTTGACAATTAACATATATCTTTTAGAAAACAAAAAAAGCTTATTGGCCACGCAAAGAAAACTCTGATTATTACTCCCCACAGACTACTCCCTTGTAAAACAATAATACATTTTTTTGAATATATTTTCTATGACTGCTTTAATATTTAATCTTCTGTACCCAACATTTTTTAAGTTGAATGATTTTATCAATGGTGATATAAATATAAGAGTTTATATTAGAGAAAAAGTAATGCATATGTTCGTACTATATACACTACTTTTAAGACGTTGAACCCTTTAGAAAACAATTAGATCAATTAGATAATTCTTCAATATTATTTGTTAAGCCAAGTTCACAATTAAAGTCGCATTTTACCTTCTACTCTCACCTCTTCTGTTGGACCGTTAGGGCACCACACAAGATCTGTCAACTGTCTTTCTCCATTTCTCTCCATTTCTCCCAGTGCTTTGCATTTGATACAATTTCATTCACTGTCCATTCTTTGACGTTGTCTTTCTATTGCTTAGTCTGACTTCCTCTTCCTCTTCTTCCTGGTACTGTTCCATGAAGGAAGGTTTTTGTGAGCCTTGAGGACCCTGTGATGTGGCCTTATAGTCTGAGCTTACGTCTTTCGACAGTGGTTGGCGGGTTATCGAGGGGTCCAATTGCTGTATTAATCCTGTTTCTAATTTCCTCATTCGTAATGCGTTTTTTTAAAGAGACTTTTATGATTTAATATTATCTTCATAACTATCAGTTAATTGAAGGTATATAAATAGTAACACTGCAATAATAATAACATTAATAAATCTCCGTATCCTGTGATATTAAGTCCGTTAGTCCAACGATTTAACTATATCACTAATATTTTCAACACAAACTCGTCTCTTCTTTATGTATCTTCCTGTAATTGTTGATAGTTTGTAGTTCATAGTTTCTGAAATTATTTCTTAAAATATTGAAACCTGACTTTTTAATTGCATAAGCAGACCTTTTCGTGGGCCAATTTTGAGATATTGTTTCCACACTGTCTTTGTAACCTTGTTCTATATTCTATATTGCATTTATTGTGGAGTTAAATCAAGAGTAGCTATACTAATTAACTACTCTAATAGTTCTTGTAACACCTAGTGAAGTCTAGCGGAACACAGTTTAAGAAATGTAGACAATATATAAATTAATTACGTTATATAAATTGGTTAATATTAAATGGGAATTTAATATATTAGGTTTCATCTCCTTAACTGATTGAACTCGTTTTTTCACTCACAGTAAGTATCGGATCAGGTTGAAACATTTATTTATTTACCTAACAAAACATGAATCAATTAAAAAAAAAAAAAAAAAAAAAAAAAAAAGTTCGATAATTTTTTTTTAATTAACTGTGTTGTCTCATATCAAATAAAGGGAAATAACGTATACATTCTAAGGAAACATAGTTGTAATCGCGCAGTTCTTCCCTTTAGAAAATACTTTTTTAAAGCAGTTTTTTTTTTTAATCGCTTGTTGTTTTTTTTAACTTCAGATTTCAACATTGACTCATATAATTTGTCATAGAAATTTCTAGACGCTCTGGACAATACAATTATAAGTTTGCTAATGTCCAGCTAAGAAATCCAAGATACAGTTCGAAGTGGACACTATTGATGTACTTTCAAAGAACACAGATGATAAATCTTATCGTGTCTTGTTTTCGTTAACTCTGGTCAAGAATGTTGACATAAGGATTGCCCTAGCCACGGAATGCATTTAATGAAGCTATTGTTCTATGGCACTGGACACCATGAAAGTCAACGCCGACTCTCTAACACGTAGATGTCGGTGTGATTGTTAAAGTTACGGAACGTCAAATGAACCTTAAGAAAACAAGTGTGTGTGTGTGTGTTTGTATGAGGGTTAGGGTGGAGAGCTATGACAGGGGAAGACAACCCAGTTCCTAGTGTCATACATGTTAAAAAATACATTCAATTTGAAACTAATACTTTTTTAATTAACTATTTTGGTGCTTCCAATTTTCTACAAGCTTTCAAACTTTTAAATAATTCTTTAATGCTAAATTTAAAAAAAGAAAGCACAAAGATGTTGTGTGTGTGTCTCAAGGGGGGTTAATGTTGACATACCGAAGTAACTTTACTTTTTTTTTAAATACATACAAACTATGCTTTTAAAAATAACACAAATTTTAAATTTAAAGGATTAAATAACTGTACCTAACTATTTCATTCAAACTAAGAAACACATAACACAATATTACTTCTATTACAATTAAGAGCTTAGAATGGAATATTTTATTTTGAGTACCTCTTGTCCATTACTATAATTATGATAATTATTATTATAGATATTATGCTGTATAGATGGTAACAGATTATATTTTTCTATGACAGATAGTTTACTAGGATGCCATTTAACCAGTACAACATCCGACTACCTTTTTTATTTCGCCGACTATTGTCTGCTACCCATGACAATAAAAAATGAAAGGGGGTCATAAAAATAATTCATTTATTTTAATGTGGAGTGCAACCTTCTTTATATATGTGAGCGGGGGAGGCAGAGTAGAAAGTCAAATTAGTTTTGAATTTAATTTTCTTAAAGTTATAATTGACATACATTTTTCTATAATTAATTATTAAAAATGATTAATAAATCAATTTCTATTAGCGGTCATAAAAAGCTATGACAAGCTTAAAATAAATATTTATATTTCCTTGTACTATGCATATTGTCCCACCGTCATTATATTCACTATTCAATAACTATCAGTATTTCATTAAAATAAATCATTACATGCTATTAAATTACCAAAATGGTAATCTTATTCTCCTATCATTTGATCCTTACTGATTCAGCCTCTTCCTAAAAAAGTATTAATGACAACTGCATAGGTAGATATTACTATATATATGAAAGTATGTGTCTTTATTATATGGATAAACTCAGGCTCCATTTTTTAAACTTCGGGAAAGTTTATGGTGTTAGTGATTCACTCTAGAAACATTTTGTTTTATTAACCTCGTCACTAAATGAGTTGTTTAGACTTAACGTTTTTCTTTAGATGCAAAACCTATTTTTTTTTTGTAAGTGTGTCTAGCGATGATTTGTCAATAAATTCTATGACTTAAATACAAAGTGATCTACAATTCTGCTGGACACACTGGTATGATTTAATACTATTTTTACATGCTTTTTCTATAATTCATTTTATTTTGTCATTAATAGATATTTATTACAAGTTTTTTTATAATAAACTTTTAAAGTAAAAAAAGGATTTTAAAGAATAATAACAACAATGACAAAACAAAACAAAAAGAATTTTTTTTAAAATAAAAAACAAAACTTTATTAGAATAATTGATGATCTGTGGCACAGGAAATATTTTATGTAGAAATTACAATTAAATTTCAAGTCCTGGCTATGACATCACATAATGCTTGAATCAAAGAGAACAGTCTTGCGTTTAGGCAAAAGGAATGACCTTAAAGTTTAGATCAATCGTTGTTCTGCAAAAAAAAAAATGCGTTTAAACTTAGAAAGGGAAAACAATTAAAAAGATAAAAACAATTTGTAGAAATTATAAACATGTATCGAAACAAAAATTAAGGTTTAAACATTTATTTGTTAATCTCTTAAGATATTTCTACGTTTTTTTTTTTTTTTTACAGTAAACTATCGAGACAGACAATATGCAGAGTAAAACAGACTGATTGAATACCTCTAAGACTGGCTATTCTGTCTTTAAAACGATATTCAGGTTGATTCAGTAGGCAGAGGAGGTTGTAAATGGTTAACCTGTCGACAGGGTTCGGGTTCAACAGATTGGTCAAAACCAGCCTAAAAAAAAATAAGCATTAAAAAAAAAATTAAACAAAAAAAAAAGAAAAAGAAAACAACTTTAAATGATTGAGCAATTCTTTTGCTCCTAATTATTAAAAAATGTAGTTTTAAAGAGAAATTTAACTTTTTCGTCGCACCTCTTTCCACGAGGGAATTTAAAAAAAGAATATTTGATTAATAGGCAAGTAGATCTGCTTGTAAATAGTAATAAATATCAGTTTTAAACGAAATGGAACATTTTTTGCCCCACCTCTTTCCACTGGAAAAAATGTTTATAATATTTTCATAATAGGTCTGTAGAGCTGGACTTAGAAGATGCTGCGCAAAAAGTTCTTGAAAATGAATTGAATTATCTGGGACTACTCCAGAGTGTGAAATCTTTTTTGTCCTCTAGCCAAATGTAAATTATTTATTGACTTAAAACGTTCATAACGCTCAAATGTATCCCAGATTTGCCAAATAGCAAGTAATTTTTTTCCCAACGATATACATGCACTGTTAAATTTTTAGGAAAATCGTTAGAGCCGTTTTCGAGAACCGTGCCCACCCAGATTGTGCATATCCATTCAGGATGTTTGACTTCAATAGAGATATTGTAAAAAGCTGAAGAACATTTAAAGCAAACAAGATTAATGATTTTGAACTTTTGAATTTATCCTGGCACATGAGCATCTATAAAGAAAATTTTCATATTTACTTATTCATAAACTTCATAACCAAACATTGAATATGTAAACTTCAATACAAAATATTGAATATGTAAACTTTATAATTACCATACGATAATATACATTTAACTTACCAGTCTATACTAGTATCACACAAAGTATTGACAGACACTTGCACTTGATCGGCGCTCTCTAAATCATGGACATTAACTCTGAAATGCATACACCAGTAGACAACACCTAGTGCATACAAGTCACACTGTAGAGAAATAATTACACACAGTAATCCATCATTGCCTTGTCTTTTGGAGTAAATATCATAGCAAAATATTTCAAAGGTGAACTAGATCTTGATTCAGATGTCAAGACATTTCAAATCAAGATAAAACATATGCAATTTTTTATTATATATGGAGTGTCCTTTTATGCTAAGCCGAAAAGTGGTGATTAATATTAACAATTAAGTATAAGGTCAAACTTGTTTAATTTTTTAAATGCACCCAAAAAAAATGAGCCATAATGTATCAGATGCATAGAGAAAAAATATTGTATTATAATTATTTATACATAAAATTTATAAAGCAATATTAATATATTAATATTTTAGTCAAAGATAATCCGCAGAAGTTTGAAACCTCTGAAATACAATTTTAATCACCAGCTCGCATAGATTAATCAACTTATGCTATAAATAGTTAATTTTGAAAGCTCAGTTTTAAATAATAATGGTAATTAGATCTTAAAGGCGCTTAAAACAAAATATAATAAAATTTCACTTACGCTGAATGCGTTGAATTCTTTCTCGACAAACTGTTCTGGGGACATGTACATACGAGTTCCTTTTCTGGTGCTCACTGGTGTATCAATTGTGGGCAAGATTTCGGACAAACCGAAATCAGCGATGACCACCCTCTTTTCTCTGTCAGTGATTAAAACGTTATCCGTTTTCACGTCTCTGTGTGCAATATTATGTTTATGAAGAAACTTCAGTCCTGCACACAGCTGTACAAGGTATTCATCGCTCTTCTCCTGATTCATGGTGGGCAGTCTACCTGTTAGAGTTCCTCCTTCGTATAAGGGCATCACATAAGCAAAGTAATTTGGAAAGATGCCCATGGTATCCATTCCCATGACGTAAGGATGTCGGATCTTGGTGAGAACTGCAATTTCCGCTATGAATTGTGTTGTGCTTATTTTTTCAATATCAGCGTAGTCCTTAAAAAAAGCTTTGATGACTTTCTTGACTTTGTGGTCTTGTTTGGATCTGACTTGATAAATCTTGATCGGGTAATGGTCTTGAAGAACTTTGTCCACCTCGAAGCCATATACATGGCATGCATTGGATCTGTAGCTCAGAATTCTGTATTTCTTTTTTTTTCGTCTTATACTTTTCTGGGTGTATCTGATTTGAGCTATCAGACACGAAATAGTGATACAGATACCAACAAATGAATATAAATAAAAACACAAGAAACAGAATACAAAGAACACTAAGAGCGTCCAGCCAAAACATTTGAATTTCTCAAAAAAACGAATTAATAAATCCAATAAATCCAAGAACTGTAACACAAACAATGTAGAATACTTGTATATCACAGAGATCGCTATTTCGATTACGAGAATGTACTTTAATTTGAAGTGTGTAAGTTAATATAGTCTTCTGTTTGATGTAAGCTCCTCCTACATTGCTCTGGTTGCTTCAGTAATTTGTTTCGTAATTGGTCAAATAACTTAAACCTACAGGTGCGCCACTCCTTCCTAATTTTCTATGATGTTTTTGACCAGTGTATGACACTTAGAGACGCCATTGTTTGGAGGTACATAGTCAGCAGAAGACCGAGGTTTGGGCTGCTGTCAGAGTTGTTGCTACATGACCACATTTGACCACATTTAAGATTGAAGTGCTGAGTGTCTCTAATAAGAATGTCAACAATCTTTTGTTTTCTCTGTACGAATTAGTCAACCGCCGCAGCGGACAACGTCACGGTCAGCTGAAGAAAGAGCAGGGGGTTGCAGGGAACAAAGTTGGAGGAAGTAGATGTTTGTGTAGGCATTATGTCTATAGTGTTACACTGCCCCCCTCAACATTTAAAATAACTTTTACATAGGATAGATAAATGTTTATTGGTGGTTGCGACTGAGATTTGGGAATTGTCCCAATAAACGTCTTTTTTTTTGTTTGTTTACTTTTACATACTATTAGTTATATTCTCCAATTTCGGACATTGATACATTCATGGAATATTCACTAATAAAAATTAAAAAGTTTCAAAAGAAATCCTAAAATTGTGAATTCCAAAGATTAAAAGATATATGGATTACATTTTGTAATGTCTCCACCAGTAAATGTGTTTAAATTTCAATATTACAATCTATCCCAAATTAATTTGAAGAATCATAGTATGCATACTCTTATGAAATAAAACGAAAACGCATTTTGTTTTGATAATTAATGATGTGTAAATGTATAAAGATAAAGAGGTATTAAATTTTGTTGAAATAAATCAAAGTCTGATTGTCATGTGTGTTTTTATTTCTTTGTAAATATTAGGGGGAAAATAAGGCGCGGTGGTAGAATAGTTAAGCTCTTGGCTTCCGAAACTGAGGTCCTGGGTTTGAATCCCGGTGAAGACTGGGATTTTGAATTTCTGGATTTTTATGGCGCCTCTGAGACCACCCAACTCTATTGGGTACCTGACTTTAGTTGGGGAAAGGAAATGCGGTTGGTCGTTGTGCTGGCCACATAAAACCCTGCTCGTTAACCGTTGGCCAAAGAAACAGATGACCTTAACATCATCTGCCCCATAGATCACAAGGTCTGAAGGGGACACTTTACTCTTTTTAATAGGGGGAATACACGAATATAAAGTTAGTACTTTAAAATTATCAAACGTAGATTGACGATGACTTTAAAACAACATGGCGTCGATAGAGCGGTCTATTAGGAACATGTCGTCATTTTGTCTCAGGTAATTTCTTTTTTTTTTTTGTTTTATTGTTGAGTTGTGGTGGAGGTCAGAAGTGTTACAAGAAGATAACCCCACCACACCACTGTTACGACCACAATGAACCGACGCGTTCAAGCAGAACAATGACCACCAACTTAGTCGCAAGTCCATCCCTACCCTACTCCCCCCTCCCTCTCAATCCTAAGCAATGACATGTAATTTTCTCTTGTCAAGTTCAATATTGTTATCATGTCTGACATTACATATGTGTTTACATAAGGACTTCTGACATGTTTCTATTTATAAATAAACTGAATAAACTGAAATCAATGTATTTGTAAAGGCCGAGCCGATAGCGTACAGATGTACTGCACTTAAAATAGAAGAAATTATTTTTTTTGGTAACTGTTATGTCTGTGAATAACTTCTAGTCTTATGATGCCCAAATTTCGAGCCGCTAGCAATACTCGATCCATATCTTCAACGTCTATGATAAGGCCGCTTAGGATCAGAAATGTATGTGATCCAAGGAGTGTGATGACTACTGGATAAGGATAAAATGGAAATCATCAGGTCCAGAACAAAACAATAAACAACAAGGTTACAAAGATAGTTTGTGTGGAAACATAAACTCCAAATTGGCCACGGAAGTTGTCCATACAGTTTGGTAAAAATGCAGGTTTCAATATTTTCAGAAAGAATATCTAAATGAAAGTCAAAGACAACTGACAGAGAAGAATGGAGAAATAAGACTGACAGATGTTGTGTGGTGCCCCAGCGGTACAGCAGACCAAAGAATAGGTGAAAGTGGAAGAATATTGTGTCAGATTTTCACTATATAGTTTACGAGATCTAAACTGGTCAGACGGACAGACAAACACGTTTTATAACGTTTTTTCCCCTTTTGGAGGTCGCTAAAATGTTAACACGCACACATACATACATTACATACATACATAATAGATAGAAATAGTAGTGCGAATGTTATGTTGAGAATCACTAAATTTATCGCTAAGTTATAGTAACTACCTAACACTATATTTATATATTATAGATTTTATGTTTGACTTGTTGTACACTCAGTTACTTTACAACTGACTAGCTGGTATAGAAAATTTTTTAGCAATAACCAAGTTACTTTTATTTATGGAACCCACTACACAATGTATATTTTAGTAAATACTCCCCTTCCTAAGTAATAGTTTGGGTCAATGAAAAAGCTACTATGAGTGCCGGCCAATAGTCTACATAAAAGAACTTTACCAGAGTAAAGTACAATAATACATTTAATAGTTTTTACCTTTAGCTGTCTGTTGGACAGTCGGGGCACCATGCAAGATGTGTTGATGGTTTTTCTCCAGTCCTCTTTGTCGTTCGCTTTCGATAGAACCTCTTTCAATAGCAGAGCCGTCCATTCTCTTAAGAGAAAGAGACGAGAAGACAACGTATAAGAATGGACAAGCATTTAACATACACACGCAAGAAGGTTCTTTTTTTTTTCTATGCAAAGCTTCAATTAATTCACTCTGTCCGTCTGCCTGTTAAAAAGTAGGTCAAGGTTATTTCTCCCACACCCATTCTCCGATTCATTGGCATAGACATGAATCAATCAAATAAAAATAATTCATCAGTCAATTATTTGATTTTTCATTTGATACCTACAAGGGAAGCTTAAATTTTTACATATATGGCTAAATGTGTATGGTTTAGTCCCTTTAGGTAATTGTGAACTGTTATCCTCCCTCGGATTAAGTTCATATTTAGACAATAGTGTTATGTGTGTAACAAATCATAAATCAATAAAAAATATTGATTAATCAATTAGTTAATTAATTATTGGTAGTTAATTAGTTCTTTGATATCGAATAAGAGAAATAGCCTGCACATTATTGATTACTATAGTCAGGGCCGTCTTAGGCCACTGCAACCCATGCGGCCGCAGTAGGCCCCGCGCGATGTGAATTCTAGGTGTAAATCATTAAATTATACCATTTAAACGTATTATTAATGGTTCCTGGAATTCTTCTGAAGTTATAAAATATATTAAAAAAAATAATGAAAATCTTCTGAAATAAAAAAAAATCAAATCTTAAAACAAAGAAAACTGTCATTTTGGGGTGTCAATCAATATGGAAAACGCAAATCCTAATGACGATTAAAAAAACGGCATTGTCAGTTTTCATTTATTGAAAATCTAATAATAAGGCGAACTTTAACTAAAACAAGAAGTTCAAATACTTAATCTATTTAATAGATTTTTGTTGGAAAACTACAACGTACTATACATGTCTCGTAAAGTAAAGATAATAGTGATTTTGTACCTAGTAAAGAAAGAATAAAATGCAAAGACAATTTTATTTTCTAATAAAAAATCTTAATGTTTACTTATTATCATTAAAATAGGCCCCGCGCAATCCGTTTCGCATAGGGCCCCGCAACATGTAGGACCGGCCCTGGCTATAGTTTAAAGCTTTTACCAGTAAGATAAGCTTTTTTTTAAAGGATATTTTACAATTATTTTGCTTGTTTTAAATATATCATTAGTGTTTCGCTAATTACTGTTCACATACAATTTGAAGAATAATGACGAGGGAAAAAAAAACAAACTGTCACGATACGGCTGAGTGACTGCCAGGTTTGGGTAAGAGTTTGCTGTCATTGAGAAACTTATACGTCACTGACTTAACACCTTGTCTTCTTCCATCCACCACCCTGCACCCCCCACACACCCCACACTCGGCATTTGTTTTCCTCATGTTTCACGAGGCTATAAACAATGAACCAATTTTGTCAACCAAATCTACAATTAGGAATTTCATGTAGACAATCAGTGTCCAGTGAAGCTGAACTATACAACAATATGGCGCAGCGCTATCAGTTCTGTCATTTCTAATCAGGTCCCCTATCCTAAACAAACAAAATGAGCCTATATGCGCTTGTAACTTACGTCCACCAAGATGGTCACTTCAAACTTCACTTGACTTTGATTGTGCCCCCCCCCCCCCACAACCACCCGATCTGTATGTTTAATGAGAATCTGTCATGGAATCCTCATATTGATGAAACTATAAAAAAATCAAAGCATTAGGATTTATTAGAAGAAATTTCTATAAATCAGTTAAGAACATAAAACTAAAATGTAAGTTAACCTTGGTTAGGCCTATAATAGAATATGCATCCTCTGTTTGGGACCCCTCAACTCAAGATAACATTAAGAAACTGGAACAGACACAAAATAGAGCAGCGAGATGCTTAACAAACGAATATTCATATTTGACTAGAGTAACAGCTTTAGTAAAATAACTAAATTTAGAAAGCCTTCAGGACAGAAGACTTAAAAGTAAAATAGCAATTATACATATAAAAGACTGAACCATAATCTTCAAATCCAAAAAACAAGAATTTAATAAAATACTCAGAAAGACACAAAGATAAAGGCACATTCCTCGTCCTATATGACAAATTCGTACTAAACCTTTTTCTTTCCTAGCGCTATTACAGCATGGAATGAGTTGCCTGAGCTAGCCAGGAGAATCAGTGACTTGGCAGAATTTAAGTCATTGGTTAATGTGCATGACTAAATGCACAACGCGTAGGACGTAATCATCATCTTTTTTTAAGTAACGTCTATAGCATATAAGATAAGAAGAATATGAAATGTTGCAGTTTCAATCTTTAACATTTGTGATCTTTCTGACCAATCAAACGTCGTAAAGGAAAAACAATGTAAACTATGGTTTCAATAAATCAAAGTTCTGGAAAGTATCTACGTTCTGCATAACTTCCAAGTGATAGAAATACATTTATTCTTACATTTCTTGTATTTCTAAATACATTTCCTCGAGAAATTTCGTTACATTTGAACATCTTGTGATAGATCTGTGTTAGTATCCTTTCCAGTTTCAGCATTTCAGATTTGCGTGTGTTGGAAGTCATTTAAAACTTCCGTAATAATTTACACGGCTACGACATTGACTTTACAATGTTAGCTCCAAAAGGTAATTCATTCAGAATGAGAGAATATCGTGGAGGTATCTGTGAGGTCTTTCAGGTAGATATCGAGCATGTCATTCAAAACGAAAAGCTGAACAAAATTGTCAAAAGTCAAAAGCAAACAGGATCCCAACATCAAGCGCGTGTTGAAAGTCTGTTACAAAGACGAGACCGAGGAAGGAAATGTAGCCGCAAGTCATTTCTTAACAGAGGTTGTGCTTCTAGCCGGGCTCAAACATCCGTTTATCATGAGCATGGAGGCCGTGGGTTCAATTCCCAAATATTTTGGATTTGTGATGCCATTTTATGAGCAGTCGAGAGATGAATGGTTGGTGCAGCTTTGCTGTGGAATCAAGTTTCTTCACGACAGAGGAGTGGCACACAGGGACTTGAAAACGGACAATATTTTACTCACAAACCAAAATAATGTGGTCATTGCTGATTTTGAATTAGAGGACTACTCGTCTTCCAGTGGACTTTAGTTACCGCTTTAAAGGGAACATAAATGTACATATCCCCCGAACCAGTGATGCCCAAAATACGGCCCGCGGGCCAAATCCGGCCCGCGACATGATTCCATCCGGCCCGCCGAAACGTTGGCAGAAAGTGTAAAAATCACCTTCCCAAAAAAAAAAAACAAAAAAAAAAGTGAAAAAAAAAATATCTTTACCAATTTGACCCTCACTTTTTCTCTTCTGGGTTGACATAATGATCTTTAACATTTGTGCGTTTATTTTGTAAAGAAATTGTGGCTGTTTAACAAAACAAGAAAATAAAACCGGCACCACACAAGAAATATGACGGCATTCTTGGTTTAAGCCTCGAATAAAAGATAGTTAAACTACGCCTAGAAATTAGAGAATAAAAAAAGAGACCACAAAATGACTCGGTGGTAAATTTACACTGTTTCTCATATTTTAAGTAGAGAAATGAAGCTATTTTCTAAAGCGTAACAAAAATATAATTGTCAAAAAAACCTATTACTTAAGTATTAAATTCTCAACTTTCTACCAAAATAGTTTCAGAACAATTTTATTTTAATTTTTAACTTTTAGGTCATGTGGCCCGCGAAACGAGTGTTAGACATTATAACGGCCCGCGGGTCGTATTATGATGGGCATCACTGCCCTGAACAATGGATATTACAGCGATTCAATTGCTTCATAGTAAGTCAAATTGTTTATTTAAATATCAATAAATTTGACATAATTATTTGAGTAATATTTTAATTAAGATGAATGAAACTTTAATAGAGTAATATATTGTCTATTCAATTTTTAAGCTATTACTAGAAAAAGCAACAGAATGATGAAATTAATTAAAAAAAAAAGCTTATCTAAGAAATAAAAATGCTAATTACTTCAATTCTGAAAATTAGAGAGTTTAGATCAGGCATATCAAACTCATTAAGGTTAACTCTTTGACGCTCCCATCGTTGATTCTATCCAGGCATAAAGCTATAAATTCCGTCTAAACGTGGAAAATAATTTTGGTGTCAAAGAGTTAATGGGCCGCATAAAACTTACTATGACCTGAAGGGCCGCTGCCAAAAATCAGTAGGAAAACTTAGCCTTCTAGTTTCTTGTAAATAAGAAACAATACAATGGAATACAATAATTAATGGTATACCTGTCCCTTCGTAATTAATATTTTTTTGTTTATTCGAAATTATTATGATGAGGCATTATTTTCAATGTCCTGATGCTTGCTTGCGGGTCACATGTAAGGTGATTGGGAGCCGCATGCGGCCCGAGAACGCTATGTTTGACATGCCTTGTTTAGCTCCATCTCTTCTATATAAAAATAATAATTAGAGCTAAATAATTAATTGATTTTATTTTGGATTTTTCGTGTATTGTCTTCGATTATGAATAATTAGCAACATTTCAGTTTGATCCGAGATTGAGAAGTGAACGTAAAAACTATAACGTTACAAAATATAATAAGGGAAGTAAACTTATATACACATTCACATCTCTCATTCATCTGTATTTATTTCCCTTGTTTTGATATCATACCAAAAAGAACGATTCAACAACAATCAATTAACTAACTGTTTTTTTTTTATTATTGATTCAAGTCTTGTTATATGCAATGAATAATTGTGCAAATGTTTAGCTCGATCCGACAGAGGAGAATTGGAGAAACGAATAGCTGTGCAAGCTTTATATCATGCAGAGTGAGCTCATATAAGCTTTGTACAAATAGATGAAATATTGGTATTATTGTATGAATTTGGTTTACCCTAGTATATTACATACTGGATAAATATGAAGGCCTTTGGCAAATCATGTCCAAATTCGGCCAAATTCATAACAATGGTGCGCCAATCCCATGATAACACTTACTACTGTTATAATATCTCAACTTTTAACAAAAAATTCTATAATGCCAAAGGTATAAAAATAGATTATATAAGTATTTATTGGTATGATGATTATTTTAAATTGACACCACATAAAAGAGAGGTATTATATGTAATATAACAGTATTCTGTTATATTAAGTCTCTAACATTAAATTTGGCTTTGTTTACTTTTAATAGAATGTATTGGGGGAAAGTTAGTAATGATAAAGTTTGTACAACCCTGTGTGACAAGAGGGACAATAGGGGTGGCTACCTTTATTTTTTTTTATTAGAGTTAGTCCCCTTTATTAGTTGATTTACGTCCCTGCCTACTGTTTACAATTGCCACTTCCTCTTGAATCATTGAGCTGACCAGTATAGTTTTTAACTAAATATCCATATTGTAAACTGATACCTGTGTTATTGTTCTATTATTGTGTTTCTCAAGAGGAGTGTGTCACTGTTATGGGAAGAGTATTCTGATAACGAGCTAAGTAGACTTTATTTATTTGTTAGTAATAAGTTGGTTGGTGTACTTATTATTTGTCTACTTAGTCTCTTATCCTCTCCTGTAGTTTATTTTTGTAAAAGACATATTTTGTCTGTGTATGAGACGGTATTGGGTCTCTTGGATGACGTCATCATGTCATTGTTAATGTATATATGATTTTGTTTTTGTAAACCATCCTTTTGGTTTTTTTTTTTTTTTTTTGGACATAAGACGTTATTATTGTACCTCGGTGGTGGGGGATTCTTCAATTATTTGGACCTGAACCTGTCGTACTACTTTGATTTTTTTTTCATTATTTCTTTATCTTTTGTGAACCTTCGTTTCCATTTATTCATTCCATGATTTATTTTTTTTAATAAATACTATTTTTTTTCTTGTTGTAAAAACTGAAATCTTAGACTTGTTACTTGTTTGTCTCAGTAGTTTTGTTTATCTGGAGGCAGTAGCGGCCTTAGGGGGTGGCAAGTGGGGCGACCGCCCCAGGCCCGCGCCTGAGGGGGGCCCCGCGATCGGAGATTTTATTGTCACCAAATTCGAAAACCAAATCAGTTGTCATAAAGTAGGACTTGTTGCTCAATATTTTCCTAGTATCCCTACAATACTAATTGCCATTTAGGCTCTTTACATGCATATTTGGTGTCGAAATACCGTTCAGTTTCGGTAAAGACAGCATCTAATAAACTGCCGATTCTAAGAGGCTATCATCTTTTCACAGTTTACAATAGAAACGCATAGGTCGAAATTACAAATCTCAATAGTATATTTTGTAATTAAATATCGACGTCCAAACAGATTTTTTTTTAGGAAAATGCATAGTGATAAGAGTTCGAACTTTCCTTTGAACTATGGAAATTGTATATGAAAGAGTAGTTTATAACACTTGAAGTACGGTAACATACATGTTGCCTAACTTTTGAAAAATTGATTTATTTAAATGAGATTAATAAACAAATATATGGTGTATTCTTGACTATCGCTGGTGATACTTTCTAAGACCGTACGAGAAAAGTAATATTTTCGCGGTATTTCAATTTCATAAAGTAAAATATAAACAGGATCACAAAACATCCCCAAACACTCAAAACCTCCAGATAACTATTTCACATTTCATTAATAACTTTTACATGCTGTTCCTTTTAAAATTCATGAAATGTTCAGTAGTTTTCAAAAGTGTCATGCAGCATTGTTATGTCGCATTACACCTGTGGGTCGCGACCCCCTTGGGGATCAAATGACGATTTTTCAGGGGTCGCCTAAGACCATCGGGAAAAAAAAATAGATTTTTTGTTTTAAAAAAACTTGACATTGTGCAAAACTTTTCATGGGTAGCTACATTTTTTAAAACTATAATTGTCATTTTAAACAACTGAATCAGAATCGTTCCAAACTTTTATTCTCGGAGCATAAGTATTAGTAACAGTTGAAATGACTGTTCATCAAGCTGCATGTCGAGACGTGACACCATTGCGGAGTCAGTTCAATGGAGGAGATGTAGGCTACTCAAGTAATTGAAAACCACGTCCGTTTATAATTAGTACTACACAATCAAGGTTTTGTTTTGGAACTACCCTTCAAAATAATCATTATGAAAAGAAAATATAATGACGATTTTAGACGATATTGTTTTACTTCAATAGTTAAAAAGCAGGAATCGAGAAACATCAAAGCTTTTTTTGTAACATCATTTGTGACGACGTTCTATTATCGGAATCAATGAATCTGAACAATGTGAAAGTCATATTAACATCCGAGCTTGCCGACGACATTCAGTTTTTGAATTTTTAAAAAAAAAGTAAATTTGAAAGTCAAGAAAACCCAAATTGTACAAACAACAAACAAAACATAGCAGTCGTTGAACGGTTCAAGCTTAATTCTTATTTGATGTCCATTAGAACTGCTAGGACAATGAAACCTGACATCATTACTAATGACTTAGTGTTGCCAGCGGTCAAATGAATTGTTAGAGTACCAATAATATCTGGAGCCGTATTAACTAGATGTATTCAATTAAGTTCAATCTCCGTATCTAATGATAGAACCGCTGACTTGTCTGGTGAGTTAGCTATAAGATAATCCTGTAAATTAGATAACTCTGCCTTTCGTCCAGTTCAAGGCATTGGTCATCAACCTCCTTTTTTTCAGGCGTCTCAGTTCTGGACAAATCTCTCCTACTGCCCAGAACATCTTGCCCAGTATATAATGTAATTAAGTAATGTATCTACATAATGTTCTATATTTTGTAGCCAAAAAAAAAGGCCCATAACTTAGAGGCGAACATACTGTATAGTTATTGTTGCATCGTTAGAGACGGATGAGCCTGTTAAGTGATGAGTTAACAGTATATATAT
>JADKLZ010001483.1:7267553-7281232 GCA_021533235.1 Biomphalaria straminea
AAAAAAAACAAAAAAAAAAAAAAAAAAAAAAATCAACTCATAAAACAAGTGTGGCAGTTGCCTTAACATCGGCTTTACAAGGCTAACGTTGAGAGATCAAAGCACAGAAGATGTATATTAGTTTTGTGTGGCCTGTCTGTCCGTCTGTCTGTCTGTCTGTCTGTCCGTCCGTTGAGAGATCAAAGCGGATCTGACAGGGATCCGACTCCGACGGGGGCCGCCTCTGAGTTTGTGTATCACACAAACTCTCTTTGTAATCTTGTTTTTTTTTTTTTTTTGTTTAATTACATTTGAAGTTTAATAATGGAGGTATTGTCTTTATAAAATAATGTTTTTAAAAATGTGTTTCTTGTTAACATTGTTTATTTTATTGCATACAGACACAGAAGACGGATAGAAAATTAAATAGACCGCAGGCGGACAACGGCTTTGTCGAAAATATGCGAACTGGGTTTCTTAGCCATGCGAAAGATTGTACTCATCCCTAAATCTTTGGAATCGAAGACCTTGCCATTCACTTTATTGAAAAAATCTTGTTTCTTTACCAATTATCGACTTATGGTTTGTGGTGTTCTCACTTATCTTATATAACACAGACGTTAAAAAGAAGATGTGTGTGTGGATCGCGGCGATGTGGGCATGGGCATGGGCAAGGGGGGTGCAAGCTGGATTCTGAGTTGCGAAATTCTAGACAATACTATTTTTTGCATCATTAAATCAATTAACTTCTTAGTAGCCACTGAGTAATTAGTAATTCCACTGTAGTACAATCATATGGATAAGTTAATGTTGGAGTTTACTAATCTAGGCTTTAGGAATAGATGGCCGACGTGCACCCCTCTAAACTCTAGTAACCACATTGTACAAATTTTCTAAAAATTATTTTCTTAGAAGTAGCAATTTAAGAGGTTTTGCTTCCACTTAAGTACAGCTGTAAGGAAAAAACTATTGTTTCAATAAACTAGAATTTGCTAATCAGGTGCTGATGGCTGACCATGTATGCTTTATTATAGTCTTGCAATTTTTTGTAGTATAAAAAAAAAGTTTGAAATATTCTATTATTGCACGTAAGTGGAGACAATTTGTTATCTCTTGCACATAAAATTATACTTATTATTATATTTAGTTAGGGCCTAAAATGGGAGAAATATTTCTTTGTCTTGGAGAAGAAATCCTTGCTGATTTTATTTCAATACGAGAAAAATGTAAAAGTTTCTTTGAACAAGAATGAGGTGTGCAGTTATATGTTTAAATGTATTTATGTTATGCGGAGTTAAAGTCGGTTTTAGTGCTAGATTGCAGGTTGAACACGTCCACCAGTTTATGATTGCAGACTATGCAAGAAAGCTCTTAATAATAATAAATTTTAATTTATAGAGCACTGTAGGCTCAAGGCAGGTGATAACATTACAAACATGATGTCTTATAATAAATATCTACTTGATATAATGTTTGTATGGGTCAATCTGTAAAAAAAAATATCCTTTTGTCTATTGTTTGTATCTTGCAATGCCCTGTGGTATCTCACATGATAATATGAATACCTACTTATTAATTGTTGTTTTAAATTATGTTCCACTTATTTACATATTAAATAGATTTTTTTCTCCTAAGAAAAGAAAGCATTATATTTGGATAGGTGTAATTCTCTGTGTGATAAAACTTATATAGCGTAGCGATACAAATTTTAAAAAATATAATTTTCTACTAAAAGTCTAAAACCATATGCATAAATGTGTTAAAAATATGATAAATAATTACCTCCCTTACTAAAGAGCTTCCCGTGTTTGTTACTATTTATAGTGAATAGTGGTGTATTTTATGAAAAAAAACTGCTTCCATAAGTGATTTAAATTAGATTTTTCGCTTTTAGAAAAGCAGAATCTAGTCTTGTTTTCCGATGGGCTATTCATGCGGCGGTATTCGAAATTCGCTGCAGATTTACTATTTTGTCATCAGATATACTTGCTAGCAAGGCGTTGCAGTAGTCAAATCGGGAGAGTATGAATGCTATAGCTAGCTTTTTGTTGACTCCGTCGTCAAACATGGTCAGATATGACCTAATCATTGAAGCTGAAGATAACGGCCCATGCAGAGCTGACATGTGTGGGTCGAAAGATATGCCATGAATGCCATCACATGCCATCGTACTAGGCAAAACGACAATTTGAATTAACGAAGCAATGGCAGCAGCAAGAAACAAAAAAAAAAATACGAGCATTAGCATTTGCTGGGTATTCGGTGATGATACTGCAGATATCTGAGTCACTTTTCGGTTTGTTTGTTGATGGCGATCGTATTAGAGAACAAGTCATATTGTTCCTGTTCAGAGAAACACAGTCTGTGTCTAACGTCATTGTCAGCGAATACATTAAGCACAGTCTAGACATGAATATACTACTCAGCAAAGACTGCTATGGCTGCCCCGTGATGACTAGCTTTCAGAATGTGTTAAGGCAAGGATTGGTGAAAAAGTTTCATTTTTTACCTTTTAGTGTGAGACACTAAGGAGTGAGAAATAAGAACCCAGTCACAATGTTAATTGCAATTCGTTGTTAACATTTTCTGTTAGATCGACCGTAGGTAGGCATAGACAGAACGGATAAGCTTAACAACGAGTACATTAAATTGTTTGTTCAAATGTTAAATATTTTTTAAAATTTAAAACAAATATTTACAGGTCACTTATTATCGTATGGGGGGGGGGAAACCAGTTCCTTTCTTTAATCTTCTCCGTAGACGGAAATTTGCACCCCTGGAAAAAATCCTGCGGGCGCCCATGGATGTGGGGGATTGTAAAAAGAGGCACCGAGCTTAAAAGGTTGAAAACCGCTGCTCAAAACTAAAAATGCCACGTGGTTGTTAATCTATAAATATACTTTTTGTTGTCTATAGATACGCAACACGTGGGCAGAGATATGTCAAATTTTATACTGTCTCGATCCATCCACATCGACCAAATGTTATGGAGTAATAGCTTTGTCAGGGACAAGTTGTGGGTCCGATTTGGTAAGTTTTACAAAGCTTATATCAACTCAATCTGTCTGTCTGTCTGTCTGGCCAAAGGTTTGTACACGTTATTTCGTTGACACCCAAATCTCGGATAAGCTGAAAGCTTCACAACTTTTTCTTTTACCTGACAACACAACACAATTAAAAAAAAAACAAACAAATTAGTTAATCAAATTTTGTTAAATAAATTATTTTATTGGCATTTCAAACAAGGGAATGAAATAGTACTTGACTGAAGGAGTATAAGCTAAATAAGCCCCCTTTATAAATTGTCGACTGAGGTTTATTACAAATTTAATTACGTGAGTGAGCCAAACTATTTGATACGCTTTGTTTATTGTTTAAGTTTTTTTTATGTTTTGTTTTCGGAGCGACATTCCTTTTAAGAACTCAGAGGAAGTGGAACTACGTCGTACTTAATGAGATTCTACCCCTAATACTTAATGTATAAATAGTATATATATATCGTACCGTAAAAAGTCACAGAGACTGTCTACTCATAATACTAATTTATGTATCCAAGCGAGTAAACAATTACACTAATAATGAACAATGAAAAACAATATGTAAAATCAAATATAGCTGTATCCAATAGAAAACGTACATTCCGTTTATATAGTCTAATTATTGTTATTTTTATTCTCAAAAATACATAAAAAAATGTTCTTATTTTTACCCAACAATTAATTTTATAGAATTACAAATTACTAACTTTAATAAATAATATTATGCAGAATTTCGATTAATACGGTCAATATTTCATAATTTTTTTCTTACAATGGCTAATAATGGACGTGGCTTGTGGCAAAGGGGGGGGAGGGTGCGATCCCCTTCGAGACACTATTCTTGAATAAAATATGTTGGACGAAATTAGTTTTTAAAATTTGAGGGAAAAAAACAAAAACTAATTAATACCCAAAAAAAAACCAAACCCGGTCTCTTCTTTTTTTTTTTTGCAATGGTCACTATTAACACTACTGAAGGTAAAGAAGTCTTACATCCGAGCAGCAGTATGCAGTGGTTTTCATGTCCAGCCAATCTTCTCACAGTTTATTTGTTAAGAGGTATCCAATGGCTGCGGGGTTGGAAGCGGAGCTGTAAAACGCTTGGCTTCCGAACCGGGGGGTCCGAGGTCCATATCCTGGTGACCAGCTCTATGGGTACCTGGCAGTAGTTGGGGAAAAGTAAAGGCGGTTGGTCGTTGTGCTGGCCCCATCACACCATCGTTGATTGTGGACCATAGAAACAGAGACCTTTATATCATCTTCCATATAGACTATAAGGTCCGAAAGGAGAATTTTTTTTTTAATACAGGGGACTGTATTTGAATCAGGTCTCAAAATAAAGTGCATGTATGTAGGTCTGAATCAGGTGCGATTGGAGGTATCACCCATGCAGAGACATCATTGGTCAAAACCCTTTAAGAATGATACCACTAGGAAATTACAGTGATTTAAATAATGGTTCAAATCTTTTTTGTTCTAGGTGTGTTACCAAGGTGACTGTGTAAACAATACTGTAACAGGTGAGTGAAGCTGACCCCAACCAGACACAGTACGTCTGCTTGTAATGAAACAACAAATACTAATATACCAATAACATGGCTTCTGATATGTAGCTTTCACATCTGCCAGTGTCTATGAGAGGTTGCAACAACAACCCGTTGACGTTCACTTGGGCCGTAGACTGTGTAAGTCCAGAGAAATGCGTTGATGACAAGGAACATGGAGTTATCATATTGGTCAGTGATATGCTACTGCCAGTGGGTCTGCCAGCTTTGGTTTCTGTTGTTTTACCAGATTTATAAACAGTTTCGAAGTGTCCCTTTTTACAGCACTGATGACATAATGCATTCCAAGAGGGGCATTCTGTCCTACACATCAGAAGCAATGTTATTGGTATATTAGTATTTGTATTTGCATTACAATTTATTCAACAAAATTAGACTACAGTAAACAGTGGATGTACGTCGCATATAAAACAGTTGCAGTAGGCCTACTATCAACACACACGCACTGGACATGAAACACATAAACACTGGACATGACCTTCTGTCACGCTGGACGAACGCAGAAAACGAACAACTCAGTTACACTAACAATCACACCGCCTAAAAGTTATAGGAACATAAAAAAGTAAATAAATGAGACCTAAGTTTAAAAAAAAGGAATCAAACTTATGACTATAAATTCATTGTAGGTATTTCATTTTTCTCATTTATTTTCTTGTACTACATATCTGTCTAATCCATTGATTCTTACATTTATTTTTATTTTTTGCGAGGGTAAAGTATTTCGGTTCTCGGTGAATAATTCTATCTCGATAAGATTTATTCAAGATGTGCAGAACTCTAAATTAATCTCATTCCATTTCATACAACTTCTCTCATGTATTAAACTCTTATCCTGAGATTGAAGTACACACTAAGCAAGAGTAGAAATGGTCACATGACACTCAGTAAAATATGAAAGCCCAAAAAAGAGGCAAAGAAAAGAGCCCAATGATCCCTAGGATGTAAACAGCTCGACAACTGATGTCCAAAGCTAAAAGCTGAGGTTTCCTTAAAAAAAAAAAACACTCAGTAATCCCGTGTTAGGGAAGCAACACTAAAATAAACAGCATACGCTTGTACTTGGTAAAGAAAAAATCGTGATTCTAGGTCTAGTGAAATAAGTTCCATTTATAGCAAACGATTATAGCGATGCAACGAATTTTGGGCTGTGACTGTAAATATATCGCAGTTGAAATTTTATTTTTTCCTCAAGTATTAATCAATCGTTTGTTCGTATTACGTTAAAGATTGAATTAGCGTTTTAAAAAAAAAACAGTAATTGGTTGTCAAGGAACAAGCCAGTAGTTTCTATATCGACATGAAGACCAAGTATTAGTAACAAACAGAACAGAAGCCCCACCTGTGACCTCAGCTGAATAAGGCTCTAGTAACATTAAATATTTCAAATGAATGAATTATCTCAAAATACAAGTACAATACAACAGACAGAAAAAAACTGTGCATAATTGGTATTTATCGGTAATGAGCTCCAAGCTGATAGGCCTAAGTAGGAAAGCCAGGGACCACTCTCGCCTGTAAAAGGAGCTCTTCAGTCACAGTATGTTTTAAACTAAGCGACATTGGGATAATAAAGCTCTATCCCGCCACAGCCTGAGTGCTTGGTGCTTAGAACTTATTCAAAAAGCAAGCTGCTTCGCTGACCTCATCAAACTGCCATCATGAACATAGAACTTGACGAGATAAACGTTAATGTAGCAAATTTACAACAAACTTGTCTGGCAAACAGTGGATCTTATGCTAAAAGTTATCATACATTAATAACCTTAGATAAAAGACCAATATGTCTTAATAGGTCCCCAACTTGGTTAGAGATCAGTGCTGTGATGATCTTGTAGTGAACTCAATAAGATTAAATTTATCTATTCGGCCTAGAATTTAGACTAACATTGTTACTTATGTTTCATGCCATAGATACCCGGTCCACTTCGTTCACGTCAGAAACTACATCCACGAAAACGTCAGTTGTACTGACAGCCAGCACGACATACGCATCAACGGTCAAAACTTCTTCAAAAGCTTCAACGCTGACCTATACAACGTCTAATTCTTCGGAATATGAGTTTCTAACGACAACTGGTAAGTCAACGTTACAATATCACTGCATTTAAAACATTAGCGATGTTATTATGTAGACTTATTATCTTTTATTGTATAAGAAAAAAGCGGCGACCTTGGAGTCTGTAAAGTTGCCCAATACCAAGATAGTTTACTGGTTTTAGTCGATGGGACTATCAGGTGTAATGTTCTAGGGTATGCCGAGTCCCCACCTGAGCGATGTTGATTACAAATCTGCCGGGGCTATAATTAAGCCGCGGCTCGTCTGCCTTGGCACCCCTAATAGTCTGCCGATCCTTTTTTAAAAGGTGCATGAGTATCAAGAACGACAATACAAATAAAGGCGTATACTATTGAATAACAAGGTTATATATAACAATAAAGGTTTGATGGATTGTTGATGTAATGAAGCATAAAGAACGAATGACTATTTGTAGCATTTATAAATAAATTTGTAAATAAATATGTTATTCAAATTAAATAAGGCTTTTTAACTAAATATTTCACACCTCAAACTCGGTGCCATGGATGCACGGGCCCTACAACTCTTACAGACAACACATTGTTAATCAGGCATGATGATGACAAAGTTCCAAGCCTGCGTCCCTAAACAAAATAAAGGAGCAATCCTTAACATCGCTATTCAAAAGATCATAATAGAACGATTCAAGATCTACGACATTCAGCGAACCGTACTCTAAACTAACTTACCCAATACTGGGGAAACAAACACCAAAGAAACAGCTTCACCAACAAAGCATCCGCCATCGACCCACTCACACCGAGGCAACCAAGAAAATGACAACAAAGTGCAATCTTAGAAACAGAACTCTGAAAATATTATGGGGCAATACCAAGCAAGATGTGCACCAACAAGGTGTACATGACAGGGACATCTTGAAATAGAATTTTAAGTATTAAAACTGCATAGGCAATTACAGTATGAAACTTACAAAAATGCTAAATATTTGGTTTATCTATTAAAATATCCTTACCCCTTTGAACTAAATGATGCCATAACATGTTTAAATGTTAGGAATATTGAATTTTTTTACTAAAACCCCCCAAAAAATGAGATGAATTCTCCTTAAGAAGACTTTTTTCCAGGAAAAAATAAATGATGGTAAAATTGATTTTCTTGAGCATTTTTTGTTTACAAATAATCGACACTGTTGAAAGAACGGCATGCGTTAGGAGAACACAAAACTAATAGAAACATGTTGGTGGCCTCTAAAAACTGTTTTTACAGTAGAGAAACTCCACGTGTGTTTATTGTTAGATATAGACATTTCATAATGATTGAACACATCATTACACGTTAAAATACATGCATACATAAAAATTAAGAAATGCCTTTTTTTTTCGTTCAAATTTAACCTATTCAAAGTGTTTTTCTTTCTATAGCCCCATTTTGTTACGACAATACATCTTTTACCTACGATGGCTTACAATGTCAGGGTCTAATGCAAAGGTCGAAAAATTTTTGCTACAATGAAATTGTACAAACGTCATGCTGTGCGTCTTGTTCTCTGCGAGCAACCTCGATGGCAGGTAAAGTATGCAAAAAAATATTACCTTTTTTCTATCAATTACTTTTAAGACTATATAAACAAATGTATAAATATATTATAGCACGTCTCTATAACGTAATTTAGGCGCTCAGTAAACACAACTCTTTTTTTTTTCTTCCCGAAAGAACGCTTTCTACAGGATAATCCACAAACGTACCAAAAGTATTAAAATATATGTTTGTGATATTCCTCCCTTTGTTCAATATCTTCTATACACTCCCATCTATATTTCCATTAGTAAAAAATTAAAGCAGTATAATCTATAAACATATAGCAATCACTGTAGTATACATCTTTGAATTGTTTCATGTCCAATTTTCAACAATTGCTCATATATATGTATTTGAAATGTCTCTCTTCCATTTTTTAAATATATGTATCTATATTATTATTATCAGTATCAAATAATGTAGGCTAACTTATAGAAATAAAATTTGTTAAAAAGAAAAAAAAATGAAAGCCCAAAAAAGAGGCCAATAGCCCGAAAAATAGGCAGAGCCCAAAAAAAAAGGGAAAGAAAAGAGGCAAAAGCCCAAGGATCCCTAGGATGTAAACAGCTCGACAATTGATGTCCAAAGCTAAAAAGCTGAGGTTTCCTAAAAAAAAAAAAAAAAGTAAACACAACTCTTCCCAAGTCAGTTACTTTGCCTCACCGTGGCGCCGGCGTGGAAACGGCTCACTAGGGGAGGTGAGCTAGGCGAAAAAGTAACAAACAGGACCCCCGTGGGGGTGCCTACGGGAAAGACGAGAGTCTGCCCATTGCACTGAGCGGGGTTGTAAGAAAGCTCCCACGGCCCGTCACCACATCCATGCGCAGTTCCTCAAGGGACTGTCTCATCAATGGCAAATCCCGCACAGTTAGCTTGGTATAATGAAGGAACATGGGGGTGGCCCCCGGTGCCACTTGGCCTTCGGCCATGATTTCTAGTCCATGCGTCGGAGTGTCATTGGTATCGGAAATAGCAATGCCCCATAGTCATTGACTCGGGTCCCTCTCAGACAGACCTGTGGTCCGCAGGTTTTTTTTTTTTTACTGTTTGGTCTTTTGTTCTCGGATGAGAGTCAGACAGGGTTTTTTTTTCAAACTTAGTGCTCGAAGAGCTTCGGCTCAGCACTTAAGACTATCCAGCGTTGTCGAACCTCGAGCACTCTTCATAGGTAGCCAAACCAAGTCAAGTTCAAGCGTACTTAGCCTTCTGACCACGCTTCCCACAAGCCCACTCTCGGATACCTCATCGCGCCAAATGCCTGCAAAGAGATTATATGAAATCACACGAGAGCACACTAGACATTCTCTAACTTAAGATACACATTATACAAATATTATATATATGCATTTTTTAACAATCTAAAGAAAAAAAGATTTGAAAAGGTTTTTCTAAGGGAGATAATCGCTTATTGTTGTCATTAATATAGGCGTCGCAGGGGTTAGCTCGCTTTCTGCTAAATTAAACACAATTAATTAATTACTAGTAATTGATTTACTAATTAGTTATTGTTTTTAATTGATTTGTCTATTCAATTGTCATCGACTAGAAATTATTCTGTAAAATTTCAATGATACGAGATGGGAAGTGGAAGAAAGAGGCTGGCGACATATTACAAGGGAGATAAATCAGAAGTAACATCCAAGTCTCTTACTAAATTTTATTTATTGCCCTTGTTTTGATATTTAAATAATTAAAAAGTAATATATAAGTTATTCCACTTTACTCTTATTGGTAACTGGCTTAGATAAACGAAAGTAGAGGCGGCGATTGTTTGTCCACATGACACTCTGTTCGTTGGCAGAAAGAAACACGTGACCGTAGTATCATCTGTAAGGGGAACTTTACTCATTACTATATGAACTTATTGATTAATGATTTGTCAGATGCAATGTTTCACCCTTGGTCTGAATATGTTAAGTGGGAGAACAAAACATGCTCAAACTGTCCACTAGAGTCTAGACAGACAAATTGAGTTGAAATATGATTTGTAAAAAGTTAATAAACTATATCACATAATACTAGCCCTAAATTCTATTGAGTTCTTAAACATTATTATATAAATCTACTTTGGCTTCACACTCTTCATTACTAACTTTTTAATTTGTCTTTTGGTCGTTGGGACACCATACCCTGTCTCTCTCCTCTGCCAGAGAGAGAGAGAGAGAGAAAGAGTCTCTTTCATTGACCGGCTTATCCATACTGTTACATTATCTACCTGTCGCTCTTTCGTCAAACTCTTTTTTTAGCTTGAACCAGGATTTTTATAATATTACATTATGTTATACAACTATTTTTTTCCAGGCTGTGAATACGGGGATCGAGACACAAATTTCTGCCGGTCTATAACCCTATGTAAGGGTTACACCTACCAGTGCTGCCTAACCTGCAACAATGTACCTGTGCTGTGTGCACACAGTATTTTATTGATCTTAATATATCTCACTAAAAAAATCATTGTTTAGAAAATGATAAATCATTATTTACATATTGATTGTGCAATGTTTTGATAATTCAAACAACGAATGTATTTGTTGACAGACATTTATTTGATATTACTTGTTGGATTAATGTTTTCATATGTAAATAAAATGACTGTGATACAAACTTTTAAGGACGCTAGTGTTAATTTTTTTTTCATTTTTATTTGATCTTTAGCCTCATTCCGAGAGTTTCCGGAAGTGCAGTTAAAAAAGATTCCACATTGGTGTTATTTCTCACTCACTGCCGAAGAGAAAAGCAGCAGGCAGTAAATGGCCTCTAAAATAGACTCTTGAAAAGCTATCCAGAAAGTCGAGTTACACATATTTGAGACCAAAAGAAAAACCTTTCCAAAGAGAGACACGAAATATTCACCTGAGGATAACGGCTTTGCCTGCATTCGTTGTGCAGGTCGCACCTGGCTTTCCAATTTCACATAAAACATTGACTCTCAAACCAGGAAATTGAAAACAACTCTTATATATCCCCATTCCAAATAATTTTTAAGAACTATCAACAGCAACTGAGAGATGTGGATGTATATATGGGTTAATAATAATAATAATAATAATTTTATTTATAAAGCGCTGTTAACAAACAAAAATGTAGGCTCAAGGCGCTGTAAAAACATTACAAACACAAACATATGTCATGACAAACTAATCTAAATAAGTTCTAAACAAATAGGTCTTAATGTTCTTCTTAAAAGTGGTGAAGCATTTTGTCTGTCTCAGATCGATTGGGAGTGAGTTCCAAACCTTTGGTCCGTGAACTGAAAAAGCCCGCAGACCGTAGCTTTTTAGGGAGAAACGTGGCACCACTAAAAGAGTTGAGTCCATCGAGCGTAGGGCTCTGTGTGGAACATATGGAGTAATCAGTTCGCTAAGGTACAAGGGCATCTCATTGTTGTATATACACTGATGACAAAGTGTGGCGACCTTGTACTCGATTCTTGCTTTCACGGGAAGCCAATGGAGCGCGCGCAAGAGCGCAGTAGCAGAATCTCGTCTTGTTTTTTTAAGAACTATTCGTGCGGCGTTGTTCTGAATACGTTGCAGCTTGGCTATTTTGTCGTCGGGTATCAATGCTAGTACGGCGTTGCAATAGTCAAGGCGGGAGAGTATGAATGCCACAGCTAGCGTTTTTGTAGACTCCGTTGTTAGATATGGTCGGATCTGGCCTAATCTGCGCAGCTGCAGATAAAGACCCTTGCAGAGCTGTCTTATGTGTGGGTTCAATCCCCTTAGTACGTTTAGACTTGTTTTCTCCCTCTGTTCATTCTCGAGTGAAGTTGAAATTTTGCATAATTATTCGTAGTCAACAATTATACACAAATCAATCCAAAAATTAACCAATTATTAATTAATTAGTATTAATTAATTGATTTTGTTGTTATATATCAGAAATGGAACTAGTCCGTGAAACTTTCAGATAAATGGCAGTAAAAGTGTTAGTTTTCCTAAGATAAGTTCTGACTTTAAAATATATTTTTTATTGCTTCTTTTGTAGTAATTTATAGATTACTTCACGAATTGTAACTTGTAAAAAAGTATTGAAGATTTCCACGATAAATTTAAGAAGAAAATGACACACTACTCGACCCTCATACCTTCAAATCGAGGTCATAAACTTTTTGGAGAATGAAGTCGTTGCCGACAAGTGAAGAACATTTCCAATTGAACACATTCATATAGAGTCAATATAGACCTACTTGCTGAAAGCAATCATGACATATAACAATGTTGATTGGAATAGCGTCAATTTTTAGCGGCTCCCGAAAGGGGAAAAGACGCTAATAGTTTTGTGTGGCCTGTCTGTCCGTCCGTCCCGTTTAGTGCTCAGAAAGTAGTAGAGAAAATGAAAATCTGACATCACGATAATATAGATCATTCAAAGTTCTGATGCAACGGCTACTTTTTTTTTTCTAAAAGCTCAAAATCTAATTTTTTTTAAAATCATTTATGCAAGCATTTTTTTTTATAGAGAAAAACCAAATTAGTATGCATTATAAATGAAACCTAATTTAAGACAATTGATAATGTTATAAGGAGCATTTATCTTTACATTTATCTGCACTGCAAGCTTCATCTATTCTTAATATAATTTCATTCGGATGTTCTTTCTGAAAACATTGAAACCATTATGGGTGGATCACTTCGAAGGCCGATTTTAGGTTTGTGTATCCACACAAACTGTCTTTGTAACCTTATTATATTTTTATTTAAGGCATATGACTTTGTGGCTTATTGTTATAACAAACAATTAGTTACTTTATTTTATTGATTTATCATGCATGAAGTCTCTAGTCAAAGATTGGCGCACATATCATAGCTTTTCTATAGCGCTACTTTCATGCTTATAGCATGCTCAGAGCGCTTTAGTCCAATCTTATTTGTGGACCAGTGGGGGGAGGGGGTATCTAGGAGTAAGTTGCTGCCTTTGGGCGCTCAGTAAACACAACTCTGCCCGAGTCGGGTGTCGAACCTCGGGCCCCCTTCTAGGTAGCCAAGCAAGCCAAGATCAAGCCGCACTTGGCCTCTCGACCACGCTTCCCACTAAAGAGAATCATTAGGAGATAATGTAAATAAATTCAAATAACATAAATAAGTCTCTAGATATGATGATGTCTTGATGAGAAGTGGACAAAAATAGCCTACGGGTACTACTTTAATCAGAGTATGAACATGTCTTCTGTGCAAACTACAACCAGAAGTAGTAGTCAACAAATTTCGGTTTCCATATTTCGGTAATTTTTTTTTTTTTTTTGCTCATAACTTTTGCTATTCAATAAGTCGAGTCGTCAAGAGATGGTGGTCTACTCTAAACAATGTCAATTACGAAGTTGAATGTGGGTAAAGTGTTTACACAAAATACTAAATGGGAAACAATGCCAAGCAGCTGTAATAATTTGAAAATTTAGTTACGTTGGTTGTTCTTCTTGTTGTCAAGTCCAAATCTGTGAGCGTATCTAAAGCACTGGCGGATCCAGGGGGGGGGGGG
>JADKLZ010001483.1:7282344-7301948 GCA_021533235.1 Biomphalaria straminea
GAAAAAAATCGCCCCCCCCCACTCCAAAGTTCTGGATCCGCTAGTGATCTAAAGTTAGTCAAAAGTATTGGTAGCTCAGCGGTAAAATCTATACAAATCTCTGATGAAGTAATCAATATGAGGAATGGCGTTAAATGCGTAAAAATGTGACGACTTTTTATTTTCATTATAAATAATTTTTTTTTTTTAAACGAAAAATTTCAAACAATGCAGGAAGGTCATCTTCAAAGTTACAATAGGTATAAAATTACACAAGAAGCTCTATAATTCATTTGCTGTATCTTTATAATTACTCTATTTAATAAAAACAGCATATGGTAAAGGAATAGATACACTTTATAATAACTTTGTAACTTGGGAGGTTTTAGTCTATTGATGTGCTATGAACTGAACAAATAGAACTTATTAAAAATTGGTGGGCACTATGTTCTATTTGATCCATTCCATTTTGTTCAAAACAATATTCAAGACTCCTGACATATAACAGGTACGAAAGTGTGAATTTATCTAATAAGAAAGAAATAATAAAACATTTATTTTGTTAATATGAAACGTCTTTAAAGAAGTCGTATACTCTATGAATGTAATGCCACTATTACTTTTTGAACAAAAATGTATCAGAAAAATCGTAAAAATCTTGGAAAACACCCATGATAACTACAACGTCAAGTCGTGGCGAAGTGGGTGACTGCTGTCAATCAAGACTAGAACCGAGCATGCAAAAACTTGCTCGTACCTTTTTTCGGTCAAAATATATGAGCCCTACTCGTTGATCAGGACACATAAAAAGAACAAGAAGTCTGTGTGTAGTAGCTCTTTATGTTGTGCCTGATCTATTTTTGCGAATGTTTCTGTTGCCATTTCTTTATATAAGTAAAGAGTCCTTGTAGCCACAAAAAATTACCATAAGGATCAATAGAGCAGTCTTAGTCTTAGTGTAACGATATTTTGCTCCTGGTCCTTCTGTGTTAGATGTCACAACCTTTTAAAAGAGAAGTATCGTTGCCGGGGATTGTAATTATTTGAAATAATATTGAACAATACTGACGATGACGATCTAGGATTCAACTGAGTAAAGCTTTGATAACAAAATACAGGAACCTTTATTTAAATCCAACATAAGTACAGCTATGTACAAATAAATATTAATAAAATTTGTTAAAGAACAAAGACATATTTTCTCTCAATATATTAGACCTACAAAATACACGACTGATCTCAACCAGATTCAGAGCCCGACTGATTTGGGCACCTTTGCAAACGCGCCTCTTTTGACAGCTAATTTAATCTAACCTATTAAATTTGAATTCAAATCCCGAGGTACAGTTAAAAACACAGATTTATATTTGTATACGTGTTCTTACTAAATATGAAATACATAGATAAACTTAAAATTGCATATGTGACACTTAGTTTCACTCGTTCCGACTTTAAGCTTCCGGAACATATGTTGTCTCATTGTTTGCTAAATTCAATTCTGATTTTTTCCATTGTCTTTATGGGAAGAAACAGCTGAAATATATAATAGGAACTAAAGGAGAAACAAACAAAAAAATGAAAATAAATATATCTATTGCAATATTAAATTCTGACAGTAATCATTTCAGAAGTTACACTGCAAAGACTTTCTTCCAAGCCAATAATAGCACAATAGTTTACGCAAGTAAATATATGCTGATGTTTAAAATAGAGACAGTATAAATCAATTTAATTTTAGAAAATAATATTTAAAAAAATGATAACGGTCAACCTGAATTTTCTAAGTGTGGCCAAACGGGTATTTATTTCATTTCTTAAAGACGTAATACATATAAAATGTATAATATATATGAACGTTGTTAGAGACACTGTCCAGACGCAAGTTCAAGTTTATTTTTTTTTCCTTGAAGAATCTGCTAGCTGAAAAGAGAAATTGTGAACATCGAAGTAAAATGTGATTTTTTGAAATATCTATTTCGGTACTTAGTTCAATTATCTGTTCAATGTCTATAAATATAGTTGTGATATAATTCAAAACGTTCTTCACCATAATCTTCTAGGCTTTATTCTACTTATCACTGTTTTGAATTAACATTTTTTGTTTAATTTTTTCTCTTCCGAGCTTGCGTAGCCTCATGTAGATTTGCGCTTGGAACCTTTGAGGTTCCATAGATACTAAGGACAGTTCCTTTACAAAGCACTCTAATATCAAGGACTTTTTTAGTATACCTACTTGTGTCTACAACATAGGTCAATTGACAACCTACTGATCGCTAAGTGTGCACAATTTCTGAATGATGTTAACTTTAATTGTGAAAACATCTGGTTTTGTTGAGATCCTCTATGAGAATGATATGCTAAGACTCTATGACAGTGGTTCCCACACTTTTTTGTCTCGTGGAACCCTTACCATGTTTTCTGATTTTCGGTTGACCCCCCTGCATAACTTGCAAATTTTTGCAACTTCATCAAAATTTTTTTAAACTAATTTCTACTGTAGTGAGTTGTAGATTTAAAAAGTAATTAAAAGCTATTAAGTTGTAAGAGATTTTTATTTTTTATTTTATAATATTTAAATCAATTAAACTGACAAGTTACACACATATGCTGAAATCACCAAACACAATGAAATATGTGTGTGCAGTTTTATCATTCTGTTGAAACAAATCTTTTATATAGGAATTTGTTGTTATGTGTGCAGTCTTTTAAATATTTTTTAATGAATAAATACCTTGCCTTAGTATCAATGTTGAAGTTTTTGCAAATAGCAGTTTCTCGTGTATTTCTTTATCTTTCACGAGTGGCTCAAATAGTCCGCGAAACTGTTTTCACTAATAGAAGAAGGAGCCAAGGCGTGTAACTGGAGCATAAACCATAAAGCTTCGAGCAGGAAGTGCTCATTAGCCTTGAATTGCTACCCACCTAGCAGAAGGAAAACTGATTTCAAATTTCTGCTGCCTTGCAACTATATTGAAAACTTGGGAATAGTTTCATGGGTCAACCTTGAGGAAAAATAAGGAGCCGACGACGCTTAGACATTTAGCAGTACACAACGCTACATTCTCTCAGAGCTTGTGACACCACTGATCCCAAACTGTATATATGTCATTTGCAAATAATTACATATGGCGATTTTAATTATATAACTCATGACACCGATGTGCCCTTGAACTGTATTGTTGAAATTATGTTATTAATATTATTGAAATTATTTTATTTAAACTAATAAAACTTTAAACACGTTACAAAAAATAGTTAAATAATTATTGGTAATTAGGCCTAACTATTATAAAAAAGGCAGGGGAGATAACTTTTACATTAATGAGAGAGATATTTGTAAGTGCGGAGTTCTGCCTTTTAGATACAGTTTTTTGAGAAATTCCTTTATCTTATTCTTTTGTCCTCGTGATAATTCATTAGATCTTCAAATTGAATGATTATTGAGAGGTGGAGACTTATGAGAATAATTGAATTTTCAAGAATAAGTTGGCTTGAGCTTCTAAGAATACCTAGATTTAAACATGTAAGGATACTTAGAGTTTAGTCCAATTAGTAATCCTCAATCTCGAAAGTACCACGTAAAAGTAAGCACAAAAGCTTTATCTCAGGTAGCTCCACCGTAAAACCTTTTGTTAGCAAGATTGATTGATTCAGTGACCTTTCAGTGTTTTTAATTCAACCTTTCTCATTTCAACACTTCTAGAACCAAGTTGTATCAAAGGCCGACATTTGACGTGCAAGAAAATAAAAAAAAAAATTGTAATAAAACATGTAGTAAACAAAAGAAGCAATTCCTAAAGCTCTGTATGGAGAAATCCTGTTTCGAAAGAGAGGAAACATGAATCGTTGGGAAGGAATAATTATAACAAGCCAAATATAAACAAAATTACAAAGACCATTGTGTGATGACTCAGAGGCGATCCCATCGGATCCCTATTAGATCCGCCTATTTGCAAGGAATACTCAAGTCGTGAATTTATTTTGATTGTCAAAAATAATAATGTTTTCATAAGACTCATTTGGCGTTCTAAAATTTTTTTTTTACATATTACATGTATATTTTACATATTTCAAATGTTCCTTCGAACTTTTTCAAAGTTAACGATTATCTACTTTCTAGTCCAAAACTTCGATGGACGACGGGAGATGGCAGCGAGCAGGATATGAAACCCGAACTATCGAGATAATCCGTCCAGCGCGCTAACCGCACTACCAGACATCGCTGTTAACATAATAACAAACTAACAGCCTATTATTGTTAAAGAGAAATATTACACATTTCGATTTGACAACTACCGATTATGCATTATATGTCAGACAGGTGGTTTTAGATAATCTTTTGGCATTGTATGGTAATTGAAAAAAAAAATAAATAAAAGCCTGGTATCGACCTTATACTTCATCAACGTCTGCTCTATGTACCAGCATAGTTTACAACAGAGCCATCATCATTTTTTAAAAATGAAACTAAAGTAATATTGACTACATCTAGATTTGGAAAAATGTAGATATAATTTAGATTTTAGTGAATCTAGAATCTACTATGATATAAATTAGAATATAAATATATATCTAGTATTACACATCTAGATTAGATTTAAATCTATATAACATGTTTTTTTTTTAAACGAGAACGCTGAAGAGGTTTAACACTTAGTGGGCGAAATAAAGTACACAAAAACGTATAAACCAATCAGACAACTAGAGTGAGTTGCTATAAGCTTTGTTAAAATCATCGATTCTTTGACAGTACACATGTAGTATTATATACTCTAGGAAGAAAATGCAGATGTGGGCCGTGAGATTTATAGGCCTAATAATTGACACTTTAACAACCTACAATGTTGAGTCACCAAAATTTAACCACCCAATATAATAGATAAAAAAAGAATTATAAATATTTCCAAGCAAATAATCAATAGCCTTACTAGTGTTCGAACATGTTTTTGAAGAAAAAAGGTTTATGTTTCATATTTCCAAACTTCTTATTCATAATATCTAAAACCTCATATAATGCAATTTGTCCTAGGATTTAATCAATATGTTAACAATATCAAGGCAGGTGCATACTATACTAATAAAAAGTGTTTGGCTTAACAGAGGCTAATGATACATATCTGAGATTGAAAAAAAAGGCGATACCGGGGACAGACGTAGACGTCGAAAAGATAATCAAAACGGACCAGCGGAGGAAAACTTTTATGTCTGCGCTTGATTTGGCCTAATACGTAGGTCCAGGCTGGTGGCAGATAATGTTGAGGTCATGTGTTACATTGGCCAAGAGTTAACGAACAGGGTCTCATGTTGCCAGCACAACGACCAACAGTCCTTACTTTTCCCGACTAAAGTAAAGCACCCATTAGAGTTGGATGGACTCAGGGTCGCCAAAAACAAAAACCCGAAATTTACCACCAATCCACCGCCCCTGCCCCACCCTCTCCGATGCAGAATGAAAGCAAATTAAATGCCACTCCCCCTGACACTAACAAAAAGAATTGGACATTAATGGGTTCATTAAATGTATTTATTTATTAATCAAAGAGGGCGAGGAAATGCCATTGTAGCGTGAACCAGTAACATCCGGGTATCCGCTTACAGTTCTGCTTGTCATGGGTCATATAAAAGAAAAAAAAATCCCCTCGATCCTCTAAGCCAGTGATTACCAAGAGCTTTTGAATAAAGAGTCCAGTCCATTGGAACCTTAGGCAAAGTGTTGAATCAGGAACTTGTAATGATTTGTTTAGCAGTGTACATTTTTTATAACATTAGAAGCATTGAAACCATAGAACTTCTAAGAATTTTCTGACAAAAAAAAAAGAGTCTGAATATGGAGACGTTTTATTTTAAAGCCAAGTGCACTGGCAGAGGAAAGGTTCTAAAACCTTTATTTATGAGAAATGAAACTGATTTTTTTCTTTAATAGAGAATTAAAAGCAAGTGGCTCAACTTGAGGACTATTCTTGGCTGTTGGTGTCAAGAGCGGGGGGTTTGTAAGATGTGAGATTGTGTGTATGTTTGTTTATTTTATATTAGTTGTGAATGGTGAACTGTTTTGGCATGGAGTTTGCAAGGCGTGACAATAAGGTTTTCTAGCGGTCAGTCTAGCAGTTGTAGAGCTGACCTAGTCTGTATAGGGTGTTAATTTATATTATATTTTGTATTGCCTAAGGCTGAGTCCGTAGGGTTATGTTATGTTGTGTCAAGATACCCTTACATAGTTTATTATTGATTGGTAGTCTAGGCGCCCTGGAATATTTAATTCGGGCAAATTTAGATACTCCTGTAATGCTGATATGTATCCTATATTGTTTGTATAATTATTTGTAAATAAATAATAATATATACTCCTTCGATAAGTGGTACTTTGCAATACTTGTACATCATAAAATTCTGCATGTGTGATTTATACTCTTAGTACAACTTGCCTATAGTAAGAACCACCCTAAGTTCGTTACAGTTGATTTTTGGCTTTTAAAAGTGACATCGCTTGACATTTAAATATACCAAACAGAAACTGAAATGGGTATCTAATAATAGTTGGGGAAAAGTAAAGGTGGTTAGTGGTTGTGCTCTCCACACGAAAGGGTAAAGTTCACTTTACAATAAGAAACTACAAGAAAAACGATTTGACTTTGCATGTATAGGCGCCTGCTAAAGGGCTAAATGATGCGTAATCGACCCATAGATGTACATTGTAGCTTCGACATGGTGCCACATCTCTGTCTGTGGCATTTTACGTCTCGAGAGACGATCTTTTCCCCTTGCAAGCTCTTGTGTGACTAAAGAGGCCGATCCTTGATACACAGCTGCGATCGCAGATTGGACATATGTAGTCACCAGGCGCCGTTGCACTTTCACCCTTCTTTCTGCTTCTGTTGTGTATGGCATCTGCAATCAAAGACCCCTCCTTTATGCTCTCTCTCCATGTGGATCTATCCAGTGCCACCTCTTCCCAGCTGCTAGTGTCGATCTTAAAGAGCTTCATGTCTTGTTTGCATACATCTGTATAACGTAAGAGTGGGCGGCCAGCGGCTCTTCTACCTTCTATTAGATCTGTATGGCGATCTAATAGAAGGTGCCACATCTATGCATCGAAATTTTCAGAAGTTGATTTCGGGTTTCTGCGTCTTATTACTTTCTAATGAAAGTGCTTTTACTTTTTACTATTATGTTTGTGTGTGTTTCTTTTCTGCTATGTATCCCGCTACACGAGTGTCAAAATTAAATATGCTCCTTTCTTTGGGTGGCGTTAGCATCGCTGTTTTATCTAATAAATTAAATTGAACATTGTTACATGAACACATTTTTTTGTTTATTACTTTATTTTATAACGTCGAACCGAAGCCGAGCTTGAAATCTGACCGAACCAAACCAAACCCGAACTTTAAAAGGTGGGTTCGGCTCCAATCTCCATATTAATCACATATTGGTTCAAAACACAAGGTAAAATGTAGTGAAATTATTTCATCATTCACACAAGCTATATTAGATATATATTAAAGTGTTATGAAGATTGAGCAGTGGCATGGCTAGGGGGGGTAGGATGGAGGACTATTTAAAAATCCCCAGAGACCCTCACTTAAGGGTAGATTGAAATTTTGCACAATCATTTCTTTTACTTGAAAAAAAAAAACCAAACAAGAATCAATTTAAAAAAAAAAAAGTTAAATAGTTATTGGTAAATAATTATTTTATGATGCTAAACAATGGAAAGAAATTTTATTTGACAGATATGGTAGTATAAGTTTAATTAGACCCCTTTATAGGCCGTCGCTGAACAGTTTTAAACTGTCAATAATTATAAAAACTTCTAGTTTCATAAGGACTGCACTGGCTAAGTGGTTAGCGTGTTGCCTTGAGATAGCTTGATCCCTCCAGATCGAATTCAAGTCGCGCATTTTGTTTTAAATACCATGCATTTAGAAAGCAATCACGCATCCTTCACACAGGCAGCCCTTCTCGTCCACCCCCCCCCCCTTTTTTTTCCCCAAACTTGTTCAGATAAGTGACAGGATCAAAGCGCATAAAGAAAGCTAAAAGCATGAAAATGCGATAAACAAAAACAAAAGGTAAAACTATTTCTAATCGCAGATTTATTCTTGTTAGTCTGGATCTAGTACATATTTAATGACATGACTGATCAAGACTAATTGATGCAAACACGAAATGAAATTAGCTTGAATCTATAAGAAGACCTAGAACTTGAATTAATTATAAGAAATCATTTTTACTCGAAGGAAAATCGCTTCACTTCTCTGTTTAAAATGTGAACAACATTGAAGCTACCTTTAACACTGACTCAATGTTTGGTAAATATTCTCATAAATCTACCAGTGTCTAGGCGTAGTTTCACAATCAAGACACAAACAATGTCGCAATGTTTGTACAATAGTGACGTTTGATGTGTTGTGTTTTTTTTTTAAAGCAGCCACTTTCTTTATAAAACAAATATGTTAATTGCTTATTATCATGTACCACCAAGATGTAAAGATCCCTTCACTTTAACAGGTAGATTCTACATTTATTTCATTAACGTACAAATGTTAAAGGTCATGGCACCAATTATACATAAAACACTAAACCATAATCTTCATATACAAAAACAAAAATTTAATAAAATACTCAGAAAGACACAAAGATAAAGCACATTCCTCGTCCCATATGCTAGGACAAATTTGTACAAAAGCTCCTTCTTCTTAGCGCTATTACAGCATGGAATGAGTTGCCTGAGCTAGCCAGGAAAACCAATGACTTGGTAGAATTTAGGTCATTGATTAATATGCATGACTAAATGCATGACGCGTAGGACGTAATCATCTTCTTTTTTGAAGTAATGTCTGTAACATATAAGAAAATAAGGCTTGTATTCGAATCCGAAGATTACTGAGGAATACAGCTTTTATCGTGGCTGTGCAGCCCCAGCTGTGACCTACATATTTTGCCACATCCAGGGCAAGCAAAATCATTGTCCGCAGGTGGTCTGTTTAGATTTTTATTTTCGACGTCTGCGTTTGTCCTCGGCGGCAGATTTGAGTTTGGTCTCAAATGTGTATCCCGCGGCCTTCGTGAGTGACCTCCAGCTGTCTCGTTCTGACACCACATTCAGCCAGGTGCACTCTTCTATGTCAGTCAAGGAGAGTTGACGCCTAAGCTGGTCTTTGAAGCGATTCCTTGGGGCGCCTCTGTTACGTCGACCACCTTTTAGCTCACCAAAAAGACTGCCTTTGGCATACGTTCGTCTCCCATACGGAATACGTAGCTGTCAGACCATAAGAAGAAGTCCGTCTATACTGTCCATTCACTTTTAAACTTTTGTACACTTTGTGTCGACGTTTCGGCGGGCCGGATGAAACCACGTCGCGGGCCAAAATTTGCCCGCGGGTCGTATTTTGGGCATCACTGGTCTAGATCTACTAGAACGAATGATCGAAACTGATAGATAAAATTACTCTTGCTATTAGCATTGTGTTTTTCTTAAGCATCTTTTTCATGTTTTTTTCCTTGTTGTTTTTAAGAACTTAACCAACGTGTTAACTTCAACTAAATCGCATAGTCTTACCACTATGTAGTGAACAAAGTGCCAGTCTTTTGAGAATGCGAGCCTCCATGCAGTTTTGAAACTTATTTTGTTTTTTAATGATTGAAAAAAAAAAAGAAAAAAAAAGTGCTAGTAATGTCGAACATGATTTCGGATTGTTTGTAATAGTGTAGGAATGTTGTGTGATACAGGTGTGTTCTAGAATAATCTAGAATACCTAGTTACGTCATCCTTGACTCGCTTCAAGTTGACGTATTTTAAGAAGTGTAACTTTTGTCCTAACCCAATGTGGTTACTAATCAGGAAGTATAGGATCCTATCACAACATACGTTTACAACTGTCAGGGATTTTATGTCTTGGAACTGTTGAAAAGCTGACATAGTCGATCTAACAATGAAGCTTGGGGTAGCGAAGAGTGTAGGCTATATTAGTTCTACTTTAATTCTTCTGTGCATGATACAGAGGACTGCAGCTGTTAGAGGTAAATGGCATGTAATATAATATTTTTAAGAGAACTAATTATATCTCATTATATTATACGCATCTTGCGTATTAGATTCCGAGTTGAAGTGAAATCATCTTTATTGCAATCGCTTTAAAAGTTTTAAATTACAGTAATGCCTTCGTCAATTAATTAGAAGCTTTGAATACCGGCCATAGTCTGTTGTTTCTTTCCTAGGCTTTATAGTGTTTATTAAGGGCTGTAAATCCCATCCTTTTATTTATTTTCTAAATTTCAATAAATTGGTTACATTTAAACTAAAATTTAAAGATCCTTCTGGCCAACTCTTTAGCCCGTGAATTATTGTATATGTTACAATGAAATGAAACGGCTCTCTTTCTCTTTCCCTCTCTCTCTCTCTCTTTCTGGATCAACATTTTAAATTTCTCCGACATTAACGTTTGACTTCAGGACGCCTTACCAGACAAACGTACTTACATTTGCTTCTGTCTCGTTAATTAAACTAATCACTTTTAATTATCTACCTTCCCCCCACCCTAACCACCAGTCCACAGCAAAAAGTTAGTCCTGTGTACAATCTATGATTTTTCTTCGGTTTTTAAATTAAATATCTTCTTTATGTTGACAACGACCCTTACCAACAAAACAACTTTTTGGGCTATTCATCATTTCAAACTTTGTTAGCATCCTCCCATTGATCGACCCATCGCAAAACACTTTTCAGCTTTAAAAAATATAAATTGTGCACCTTTTTTTTTTTTTGCATCACATTGCTTGAATTGCTTTAAAAACAAAAACGAGTTTGTTTTCTTTTTAGCGGCCCCCGTAAGGGGAAAAGCCGCTATTAGGTTTGTGCAAAATGTCCGTCTGTCCGTCTGTCCGTATGTCACACTCAGGGCGCCAAAACTAGAAGCGATACGAAAAATATTTTTTCACCATTAAATGCGGCTTGAAAAGTTTAGGTGCAACGGCTACTTTTAGTTTTCTTAAAGCAAACCGTTTAATTTATAGAATTAATTATTCAAGCGATTTTTTAATAACAAAACACCAATTCTGAAACAATTACGTAAATGTAAGGGAGGAAATGTTACTAGAAAAAATGCTCTTGGCATGTAGATATCACCCACATTTTTTAAAATGACTTTCTGTCTGTCTGTCCGTCTGTCCGTCTGTCAGACTCAGAGCGCCAAAACTAGAAGAGATACGAAAAATTTTATTTCACCATCAAATGCGGCTTGAAAAGTTTAGGTGCAACGGCTACTTTTAGTTTTCTAAAAGGAAACCGTTTAATTGATAAAATTAATTATGCAAGCGATTTTTTAATAACAAAACACCAATTCTAAAACAATTACTTAAATGTAAGGGAGGAAATGTTTTCTGTAAGAAATGCCTTCGGCGTGTAGATATCACGAACATTTTTTAAAATGAACTTTTAGCAGCGACTTTCGTGTACTAGCGTAAAGGCCGGAAATGACATGATTCTAAACTAATTTCTTGAATTTTTTAAAAAATCTGATTTTTAAAAAAAAAATTGTTTAGTGCCCCCATTAGAATGAAACAAGCATATTTTTGTGCGTTTTGTCTATTGGTTGGTCTGTCCGTCACGGTTAGAAAAAAACACTAAAGGCTTTTGAAAATATGATTTAACCTTTACTGTTCTTTCAGAAATATTGCGATAGTTTAAGGATGGGAGCCAGGGCCGGATTAAGCCAATTTGGTGCCATAGGCACAAACCCACATGGGTGCCCCCTTCTGCCGGACCCCCGATCCTCCACTGACAGCTGGTATGTTCAATATTATGCAAAAAAACTAACAAAGACAAACGATTATTAACACATGTTTGTGCTACCGTCACTCATATTCAACCTATAATAAGGTATTTCTGTATATAGGATTTTTAGGCGTATTTTCTTTTTTAAATTTATTCTTTTCTTTTTTTTTTTTTTATTTTTATTTTCTTCTTTTTAAATTTATATTTTCTTTTTTTTTTTTTTGTAAGCGTTTTTTCTTTTAATTAAAAATAAAATTTTATAATGAACTACATTTTAAGCATAGAAAATTTAATAAATCACACAAAATCCTTTATTTCAACAGCATCCAAACAGTTTTTTTCAACGTGTCGATAATAACTGAGAAAATCAGAGAAAACACACATTTACATTCTAAAGTTCTTTTTTCTAGATTTACGTTTGGCAAAGTTTTTGAGTACATCATCAAAGTTAATTTTACGCAACAAGTCCGCCTCAATCATCAGCAGAGACAAGGAATCAGGCCTTTCTTGTTTCATTGTTGATCTACTTGGATTTTTTGTAAGTTTCAACTGAGAAAAAGAGCGCTCAGTTGAACAGTTCGTGACCATTAATGTTGAAAATATGCGCAAGGCGATTTCTACATTTGGAAAAGCACACTCTAACTATTACTTTGTAGAGTTCTGCATGACTGAACGTGTTGTTCTCAGATTTTGATTCACGAAACTTGTGGCGAATATATGAGTGGAACTGTTGTAGTTCTGTATATAAATTATTGTTCAGATCTTCAGGATAAGCATTAATTAGTGCTTTACAACACTGCAATGTTTGTGGTACATCGACCAAACAAGAAAATCGAGCTACTATATCATTTTACATCTGCGCTCGTCTACTCATCTCTGTCTCAAGTTTGTTAACAATCGCGTAGAAAGTAGATATACGAAATTTGTCTCTGGCATTCAGTGAGACCTCAGGGGCATTACCATCAATGACCACAGTCTTTCGTTTACGATTACGGGTAAAAGTTGCCTTATATTCCACACCTGGTGTTAGTTCTTTTGCAGCTTCTTCAAATCTTTAAAATTCATTCCTAGCTTCATCCAAGTGATCTGCTAGTGTGGAATACAAATCAGCACACATTTTCAAATTCACATGCTCATTTTGTAGAGCTTGACTGGCCCTATGAAAATGTTGTAACACTTCTTCCCAAAAGACAAGCATGAAAGCAAATTCTAATTCTTGCATATTCTTTGCAATGTTTTCTGCTTCTCTTCTTGTGTCCCCTTTCAGTGACTTATCTTTAAACATTCTAACTCTTCTATTATCTGAGGATGAGACTTTACAATAGCTTCAGTTCCAACAGCATGTGCCTCCCAAGGGGCTTTGCAGGCGTTTCATTCAAAAGGCATCCTTTAAGAATCTTCCATCTGTTGGTTGAAGCTGAGAAAAAAAGTACATATCAGTTGCACTATATGGAAGAGGTTCACTGCCTCTAAACAAGAGTCAACGGCACTTCTGCCTACCAGATTTAGTGAATGGGCAGCACAGGGTATGTATATAGCCAGAGGCGTCACTAGGCAGGTGTGGGGGGTGCGGTCCGCACCGGGTGACACCCTATAGGGGGTGACACCCAAGTGTAAAAAGGCACTTTAAAAAAAAATAAAAATGCCAACTTTAAAATGTGACAGAAGCAAAATCATAAAGCTTAGAAATTGTTGAATAAAATTATTCTAAATGGGAAAATATCAATAGCAAGATTTTCTTCCTTGATAAATAGTGGACATGTCCACAACGAGAAACTCGAGAGAAGACTGAAGAACATTAATCAAGCTTTCAAATTAGGAACATTTTGGATGCAGGACTTTAGCTCCAAAAAGTGACACGGACGTCAATGCTATGATTGACGTATAGATGGAAAAACAGAGGTACATCTTCTATTATAGATTGCTTACTATCGCATTGTTTCTAGCAAAGAAAAAGTTGGTATATGAAGGCAAACTGAAGAAGACTTTTAATTGAATTAAGATTTTTTTTTCTTGGGATTGTGGAAATGTTATCCAAATATGAGCCAGTGCTGAAATAATAACTTATACGATCGCAAGTCAGCGATTTAAAAAAAGAGTTACTTTCCAAGCTTGTACCAAAAAATATATGCATGTTTTAGCAAACCACTCAAGGGATATACTTATCAGAGATGAGAGACATAAAAGCTGCAAGGTACTCTGGTATATTGTATTACAGTACAACTAACATAGATCTCTGAAGTTGTAAGATATATTAACAGTAGCAATGGTAATGTTGAAATGACAGAAATGTAGGATATTCCTCTTAATGTGGGCCAAATCTGGTGTATCAGTTCTGATAATTTAAAACGACTGAAAAAAGATGGGCTTAACGTATCAATATGATGAGCTCAGGGACATGATAATGCAGCTACAATGTCAAGGATTCATGAAGAAGTGAAGGCAGTAATAAATGAAGAACAGAAAAGAAACTTGAATGGATGTGTACACCGTTTATTTAAGCTATGTGGTCCAAATTCTTAATCGGAAAATATTTTCTATTTATACTTTCTTGGTTCTCTAGAAAAAGGGTTTTCTTTCTTTGCCACTAATACTAATAGATAGTATAATATAATTAATGATAGCGTGTCATATGAACAACTCGCTGGTGTGCTCGTGGTGTTGCTGTTAGACCCATGAAAGAACGATTTTATGAAAGTGTGACAGCGAAAATCTTTGCCGTCTCTCTGAAAATACAAACACTAGAGGCGCAGCACAACTATGATTGCCAGCTGTCTGTGAATACATGCATAACTTTCATTGCTTGACTTTCTTATTGGCAGATGTACTCAAAAAAATAAACTAAACACAAAAAGTACCTTCAAATTAAAGTGTTAATTATTTTCAAAGTGGTGACTAAGCTCGAGCACTTAAACATTTACTGTACGAAATATGTGAAAAGTTAGCTCAAAATGTTATTACGATAACTTTTCTCAAATCAAACTAGCATGTTAATGCAAAAGAAAAATACGTTTTAACAATATGAAAATATCAGGAAAGTATTCTTAAGATTTATTATTCAAATTGAGAGCAAGAAGTTAATACTGAGTAAAATCAATCTCTTTTATATTGGGCCTGACGGCAAGATATGTGAACAGAAATACTAAAACTAGAATACTAGAATGCAGCAAAGTTTTGAAAGACGACAACTAATCTCTACCAGCTTTTGAATGAAACCTTTAACTGTTTCTTGCCAAATGCATGTTTACATGGCGTCATGTGAAAAGAAGCTTTGCAAAACTAAATTTAACTAACAATGTTCTCTGATTAAAACATTAACTAACAACGTTCTCTCATTAAAACATTAACTAACAACGTTCTCTCATTAAAACATTAACTAACAACGTTCTCTCATTAGAAAATTAACTAACAACGTTCTCTCAATAAAACATCAACTAATAACGTTCTCTCATTAAAACATAAACTAACAACGTTCTCTCATTAAAAATCAACTAATAACGTTCTCTCATTAAAACATTAAAACATCAACTAACAACTTTCTCTCATTAAAACATCAACTAACAACGTTCTCTCATTCCAACATTAACTAATATCGATCTCTTATTAAAACATCAACTAACAACGTTTTCTCATTAAAACATTAATTAACAACTATTTTTTGAAATTGGAATGAATCGTTCTGTCCCTTGAAAACGAAGTCGCAAGATATATTGAGTTTTTTAAAGTTTTTTTTATAAGTTTTCTAATTTGAAATCCTGAAAAGGAAATTTAAATATTTATTTTCTAAAGTTATTGTAAACTTTAATATGTTAAAAAAATTCTTTAAAAATTGTTGTACCTATCAATATACTTTTCATTAAATTGCATTTTTCATTAGTTGTCCTCATGAAACTACCACTTTATGTGATTATAATATTCAAAAGTTTCCATTGAGAGCTGTTTAATGTTTACTTAGGAAAGCATGCTCAGTTGGTTTTTAATTTCTATTTAAAAAATAGTAGATGTTAATGTATGTAATGATTAACGATAATATGTAAGAGAAAAAAAAAACATAATCGATACTCATTTAAACTTAGTGTAGCAGCAATCAACGAACTGTATTATTGCGCAAAAAAACAACAACTGAACAACCATAGTTTTTTATTTGAAGAATAAGTGGAACGCTGTGGGGGGGTGACACCCTGATTTTACCGCACCGGGTGACACCCACCCTAGTGACGCCTCTGTATATAGCAAACTCATTTTCCTCTAGAATTCTTTTCTGCATAGCACCCAGACATATTAGCAGCATTGTCGTATGACCTCTGCATTTCGAAAAATCAATATTGCAAACTTCACGAAAGTACTGAAACACTTGCTTAAGCCATACTTTCACCTGTGTGACTTTGCAGCTCCAAGAAAGTCAAAAAGCGCTCAATGGGCTCTATATAGCATAAATACGGCAAGATTTATCAAAGGGACCATTATGATGCTGACAGTTAGTGGGCCCACAGTCAACCCAGTAAGCCACATCATCAGCCGAGAAGTCAATCCACAGTCCTGGATCTACCGCTTGATTTATTTTATATTCTCCATCTCTAACTTTATCATCATCTTCAGCAGACTGAAGTGGGTTACCACAAATTTCATTTTCAAGCACTAATGTATGGACTTACAGAACAGCCTATAGTAGACTTATCAAGAGGGGTGATAGTATCAGTAAAATCATGTTCCACCTGTTGCTTAACTGAAGCTAAATAACTTGTTAATTTCCTGCATCTCGTATACAAGTAAAAAAATAGCACAAAATGCCTCGAAGAAAAATAGAAAAAATTGGATGGGGACATTTTACCCCCAGGTTGTGGGAGCAAGGTTAAATAATGTGCGATTCAATATTACATTTGCGTTTGCTAATGTCATGTCGATTTCACGGGCTACCGGGATAATATACACATTTTTCTTGCGGACTTGTGGTGCCCCCCAAACGCTTGGTGCCCTAGGCACGTGCCTTGTTTGCCTAATGGTTAATCCAGACCTGATGGGAGCATGCAGGAATTGAGCCAGGGACTTAGAAGGAACATCCTAACCATCTTGCGAATAGGCTGATCTGACAGGGATCCGACTCCGACGGGGGCCGCCTCTGAGTTTGTGTATCACACAAACTCTCATTGTAATCTTGTTTCTTTTTACTTTATATAAAAACTGCGGACTTTTGGGGAAATACCGAAAATAAAATACAACAATAGAACTTTCTCCCGATAAATCCGGGATAATGGACGTTGTCCTGTATATTGGTAGCATGACGCCAGATTTACTAGATTTAAATATTGTAGCAATGGCAAATATCTCCTATCATCCTATGTAATACATAGTGCTACACTCTGGCAGATGTCTACGACGCCTCACACCCCAAACAGTATCGGCACTGACGTTTCCTTGGATGCATCAGCGGCGTGGAGAGGTGGGAACTGCTGTGTGGGCGACATCGTTCCGACCAGAGATATTGGAAAGGCATTTATTTCATTTCCATAAGATGATCCATGTTCGCTTCGCGACTGAAGGAGGCCATATATAATGCATAGTTAGAGCGCAAAGTGCCCTGATTGAGAAATTAATGGAGCTCATTCACCAATCGTAAACAAACAACATTTAGCCACGTGATTCTCTATATCTTCTTTACAAAGTATTTCATCCATCGTGGCTGTCACGTGATTCGTATTTTTCATTTTTTATCAATATTATGACGTGGCTAAATGTGTTTATTTACGATTGGTAAATTAGGTCCATTGACTGACTGATCTATCACTCTTTTACCCACTTGCCTTGGACGAAAAAAATAAACTAAATAAACCAGTTGTTATTTTGTTTGTGAGGCAGGTGTTTGACATTTAATATGATGAATTATAACCTTTAGTGAAACAAGTATAAAAATAAACAAGATTACAAAGAGAGTTTGTGTGATACACAAACTCAGAGGCGGCCATGGGCGCCCGCAGGGGGGTGCAAGAGGGTGCACTTGCACCCCCCTGGATTCTGAGTAGCAAAATTCTAGACAATTTTTTGCATCATTAAATCAATTAACTTCTTAGTAGCCACTGAGCAAGAAGTAACTCCACTGTAGTACAATCATAAGGATAAGGTAATGTTGGAGTTGACTAGCCTAGGCTTAATAGGAATAGATGGCCGACGTGCACCCCTCTAGATTCTAGTAGCCACATTGTAGCAAATTTAGTAAAAATTAATTTCCTAGAAGTAGCAATTTAAGAAGTTTTTCTTCCACTGAAGTACAGTTGTAAGGAAAACTATTATTGCAATAAACTAGAATAAGCTAATCAGGTGTTGATGGCTAACGAAGTACATTTTATTATAGTCTTGCAATATTTGTACTATTTGCTTGCCCTGGATGTGGCAAAAACATGTAGGTCACAGCTGGGGCTGCACAGCCACGGGAAACACTGTATTCTTCACTAATATTCGGATTCGAAGACAAGCCTATTATTATTATTTGTACTATAAAAAAGTGTGAAATATTCTATTGCACTTAAGTCGTGACGTTTTGTTTTCTCTTGCACATAATTAGAGTTATTGTTATATTTAGTTAAGGCATAGAGTGAGATAAATATTTTTTCTTTCCTTTGGTGAAGAAATCCTTGCTGACTTTATTTCAATACGATAAATTTGAAAGTTTCTTTGAACAAGAATAAAGAGTGCAGTCATATATGTAAATGTATTTATGTAATGCACAGTTAAGGTCGGTTTTAGTGCTAGTTAAAATAGCAGGTTAAACACGTCCACCAGTTTACGATTGCAGACTATACAAGAAAGCTCTTAATAATAATGAAGTTTAATTTATAGAGCGCTGTTAACAAACTTGGGGTAGGCTTAAGGCACCTGATAACATTACAAACATAACAAGGTTACAAAGTCTTTTTGTGAGAAAACACAAACTTGAAATTCAATTCCCGAAGTGGTCAACCCAGGCAGGTAAAAATACAAGTATCAATATTTTCAGAAAGAACATCAGAATTAAATTCTTTCAAAGAAAAATGACAGAGAAAAATGGAAAAAGAAGGTTGAAATATCTTGTGTGGTGCCCCAGCGGTCCAGCAGACCAAAGGATATATGAAAGTGTATGTAAAGTTAAATGTGAACCTGGCCTAACCGATGTAAAAAATACGAGCATCAGCATATATAATTGATTGCATTTGCTTGGTATTTCGGTGATGAAACTGCAGATATCTGAGACACTTTGTTTGTTGAAGGCGATCGTATTTGAGAACAAGTTACTGGTTTTGTTCCTGTTCAGAGAAACACAGTCTGTGTCTAACGTCATTGTCAGCGAATACATTAATACATAGTCGAGACATGAACAAACTACTCGGTCAAGACTGCGATGGCTGTCCCGTGATGTTTAGCTTTCGGAAATGTGTTAAGGCAAGGATTGGTGAAAAAAAAGTTTCATTTTCACCTTTTAGTGTGAGACACTAGATAAGAACCCAGTCACAATTTTGAGATGATTAATTTGGCGGATATTAATTGCAATTCGTTGTTAGTTAACATTTTTTATTAGATCGACCTTAGAGAGGCAAAGCAGAACGGATAAGCTTAACAACGTGTACAGTAAATAGTTTGTTCAAATGTTAAATATTTTATTTAATTTGAAACAAATGTTTACAGGTCACTTATTATCGTATGTGGCTGAGGGGGGGGGGGAACCAGTTCGTTTTTTAATATTCTCTGTAGATGTAAATTTGCACCCCCCTGGAAAAAATCCTGCGGGCGCCCATGGAGGCGGCCCCCGTCGGAGTCGGATCCCTGTCAGATCCGCTTTGATCTCTCAACGGGGGCCGCCTCTGAGTTTGTGTATCACACA
>JADKLZ010001483.1:7301958-7315864 GCA_021533235.1 Biomphalaria straminea
ATCTTCCGTGCTTTGATCTCTCAACGGGGGCCGCCTCTGAGTTTGTGAATCACACAAACTCTCTTTGTCGCTTCTAAAAGTTCATTAAAAAAAAAGTATATCAAAGATAAACGACAGAAATATATATCTTCCGTGCTTTGATCTCTCAAAGGGGGCCGCCTCTGAGTTTGTGTATCACACAAACTCTCTTTGTCGCTGCTAAAAGTTCATTTTAAAAAAGTATATCAAAGATAAACGACAGAAATATACATCTTCCGTGCTTTGATCTCTTAACAGGGGCCGCCTCTGAGTTTGTGTATCACACAAACTTTCTTTGTCGCTGCTAAAAATTATATCAAAGATAAACAACAGATCTTATTTAGTGCCCCAGCGGTCAAAATATACATCTTCCGTGCTTTGATCTCTCAACGTTAGCCTTGTAAAGCCGATGTTCAAGGCAACTGCCACACCTCTTTTATGAGTTGATTACTTTACGAGTAAATACTGGTATGTTACTCGTATGTTGGAACAAAAAAAAAATGTGAAAACCTATGCAGTATATTAGATTATTAATTGTCTTAAAGTAGGTTTCAATTATATTGCATACTAATTAGGTTTTTTCTCTTTAAATGCTGTTTGCATAAAATATTTTTAAAAATTAGATTTTGAGCTTTTAGAAAAAAAAAAGTAGCCGTTGCATCAGAACTTTGAATGCTCTATATTATCGTGATGTCAGATTTTCATTTTCTCTTCTACTTTCTGAGCACTAAACGGGACGGACGGACGGACAGACAGACAGACAGACAGACAGACAGACAGACAGACAGACAGACGGACAGACAGGCCACACAAAACTAATAGCGTCTTTTCCCCTTTCGGGGGCCGCTAAAAAGTGTATGGTCGCCTGAAGGAGTGGCTCCTATCGTGTGATATGCAATCAAACTCGTCCAAACATGGTCTACATCAGGGGTCTCAAACACGCGGCCCGCGGGCCACATGCGGCCCGCGAAACTATTTTGTGCGGCCCGCGACGACGTCCGCGAATTTAAAAAAAAAATAGATAAAATTTACAATAACCAATTAGATAAAATTTACAATGACCACATATAAGCCGTGAAATGATTTACAACTGCACAAATCAGTAAATGAGGTGTCACTGTCGCCCACCGACCGCTTAGGCTTTTAGCAGAAGCTGGGTGAACGGTAGCCTGATTCTAACCGTTGCACCTTAAGCAGCCATACACTGCATTCTGCACCAAGAATCACTCTGTGGCAAAAGTCTACAAATGAAGAGCGTGATGAATGTTGTCGTGAAGACGATGAACATCGTAAGTGCACGATACGGAGAGTTGGTGTATCATACGGAAGTCAGATGGTTGAGTCGTGGAAAAGTGCTGCAGAGATTTTTTGAACTGAAACGGGAAATAGCATTGTTCATGGCAATGAAAGACAGAGACAAACCACAGCTCAGTGAGACAATATTTTTGTCAGATCTCGCTCTTTTACTGACATCACGCAACATCTCAATGCACTCAATTCACAAGTACAGGGCACAAAGCATCTGATTACCGTGATGTTTGACCGCATCAAATCATTCAGATGCAAGCTGGCAGATGGAAACCTGGCTCATTTCTCTTTTCTACATAGCATAACGGTTGAACAAAATCGCCTGAAAGACTACGTAGACATATTCTCCAGACTATTGAAGGATTTTGAACACCGCTTTCAGCAGTTCACTGCTCTCGAACCACAGTTTTTCCTTGTTGCCACTCGTTCGCAGTTGACTGAAAACAATTCCAGAGGAAGTCCAGGTGGAAATACTGGACCTGCAGTGAGACACTGTTCTGAAGCAAAAATACACGGATGTTGGCGTTCCAGATTTCTAACAGTTTCTTTCCAGAGAAGTTTTACAAACTTTTTCTGTGCAGCTGCTAGAATTCTAGCGATGTTTGGGAGTAGGTACGTTTGCGAACAGTTTTTCTCCAGAATGAAGGTTAACAAAACAGCATTACGATCACGACTGACTGATCAGCATCTGAGAGCAACCTTGCGGCTTGCCACTAGACGCAACTTCAGGCCTAACGTCGATGGTCTGGTCTCTGCCAAACTCTCTCAGCTGAGTGAACAGAAACATGAGTGACGAGACATCTGCACTTTTTAAATATTTTTTTTTGAAACTACAGTTTCTGCTTTTTTATTAGTGACAGAGACAACGTCAACTTATTTTAGTAAACTAAACTGCATGTGCTTGTTATAAACTACACTAAATGTAACTAATATTTCAGCATTGACAGTAGTGTTAGTAAAATTTAATGAAAAAACATTCTCTTTTCATGGTGCGGCCCGCTGACAGGTTATTACTTTCCAGTGTGGCCCACATGCTGATATGAGTTTGAGACCCCTGGTCTACATGGTCCCAGATTTGAACCTTGACTCTACCACAACTGCAGACACGCAGGAGGTTTTGTCAAGGTCGTAATAATCTTCATTTTTCAAGAAATTTGAGACTGTGATAGTGTATAACATTAACAAAGAATGGGACATTATTTCGAATATGTGCTTAAATCATCAAGATTCTAAATTTGTGACTATTTGCATAAATCTTCTGTAATTTAACTTTTTTTTTTTAAATTAACAGTTCTTCTAAACACGAATTCAGTTAATGTTAAAGGGATGCCGAGTAATATCAACGTTACACTAACTGATGACACAAATACATCATCAGCTGAGCTACAACTGAGTCGTGTTGAACATATCAACAGCAATTTACCAATTTACACTATAGATGGGGAGCAGATTATTAAAGAACAAGTCGAGGAATACGAGGTAAGATTGTAGAATTTGGAAAGAACAAACATTCTAAAACTTTTGTGTTTGTGTTTTCAGTAGCTTTATTCTTATTGTTTACTAAGCTTATATCAAGTCACTTACACATTGTGAGGACAATGCTAAACGGATTTCGTGGGGCCTAGTTTAGGTAGGGATACAGATAAAAAGTGAAAATTAAGAATTAGAATTTGTATTGTAAAATATATTCGTTTTTCCATTGTTTACTACGCACAGAATTACTACACGAGCCTTGCTTGTATCGAAGTCATCAGTATATTATAAGAATTCTGTTTCCTACATAGGTGACGCTAAATAGCAAGAATTACCAAATGTTTAATCGATGTTTGAGAATTGTTAAATTCAAGTAACTCTTCATTAGTTTGAGGCGCGAGAAGTTTCTTTCACCAGGTTACACAATTGGGGGTATTGCATAATGCCGGTTTAGTTTCTTTTTCGCGCGAAGAATTGGCGTTTTCGTATCGAATGACACCCCGAAATGAGAATTTTTGTCTATATATTTCAGTATATGTTAAGAAATTTTTTTCGTATATTTTGCAATTTCTGGAGCTTTTCAACGCTACAGGTAAATCGACAGGAGGGTGCGGGAAATCTGTTTAAAGTTATAAAATAGTTTAATTTAATAATTTCAACACATTGAATTAGCGCGGGTCCTATGAAAGTGCGTGGCCCACTGCGGTCGAATAGGTTGCAGCGGCCTAGGGCTGGTCCTGCATATTAGCGGCGTATGCTACGCCGGCGGTTGACTAGTTTACTCTATTCATGATCATCAAGATTTATGAAGTCAAGTTGTAAAAAAAAATGTTTTACATGTTTCGGATGTTCCTTCAGAGTTGAAGATAGCTACTTCCTAAGTCCAAACCTCCCGCAGGACGACGGGGGATGGGAGCGGGCAGGGTTTGAACCCGGGACCATCGATAAATCCAGTCCAGCGTGCAAACAGCTCAACCAGGCAGTCATCCAAAGATTAACATACTTTTATTATGTCTGCTACATTATCAGATCTCATTAAGCCTATACTGTTTTTTTTTTATAATGACGTATTATAAATGAAATTATTATAACTTTTTTTTGACTTAATTTTTCTTCCTTTATTTTAGTTTCTCGCTTTTTACCAAGACACCAACTACCAGGCTGTCTTTCAGATTTCCATCCAGAATACTACAGAAGATCAATACAATTTTATTATAAAGGTGAGTATGAATTTTAATGATATGTTCTGACATACAGAAGAAGTGTTATTTATCAACATTCTAATTTCAGAATGTGTCGAAGAATAATCAAATTTTTTATTTCATTACAATTGTTGTTTTTCATCTCATAAGGTCACTATATATTTCTTATTTTAATTAACAAAACTATATCTGTTATCATAGTCAATGTTCAGTGTCACAGCAATTCTTATTTATATTTCTATTGATAACTTGATAGAAACTACCTTAGGATCTCACGATGTCTAAGAGCCCCTGGGTTCAGCTATAATTACATAACACTGTACAACTCGATCAAGACGAACAGTTAAACTTTATTTCTGTTGAAAGCATCTATCACACACTGGTCTCCCTTTTTCTGACAACTAACACACTTCCGGTCATTCGCGCATATGTAAAAATTTATTAAACATTCATACATATGATTCATCCGTGACACTCTGGCTACTTGTCAGCGAAGACGTTTGGCGTGAATTAGAGTAAATTCATGCTCATTCAAAGTTAGGATGAAGAAATGATTATGCCATACCCAAGTACAGATTTCAACATGGAAAACGGAAGGTGCTGGTCCAAACTGTGAGAGATGAAGGATGTGATTTCTTAGTCAAGATCATCTCCCGAGAAAAGAGCATCAAGCGAAGTAAAGTGTTAGAAGCTAATTCACAGCAGTTTTATATAAAAGAGATAAAATTGATTGTTGCGGTACTTTTTACAAAGCGTATATCAACCCAACCTCTGTACTGGTCTCTCTGTCCGTCTGTCTGTCTGGTAAAAAGTGTGTAAACGATATTTCTCCTTGTTGCATCAGATTTCATAAATATGGCTAGATGTTTTGGGTTTAGTCCCCATAGAAAATTGTTAAAGCTTTGTCTCCCTCACGCATTCTCTGATGCAATTGATAATTTAATGAATTATTTATTGTAGCTAACAAAACACGAATCAATAAACAAAACGTTCAATTAGTCATTTAATTATTAGTAATTACTTCATTTTGTTTGATATCGAATAAGGAAAATAATGTGTACATTATTGGTAGATATAATTATAAGGACGGAGTTCTTTGCCTTTAGATAAGCCTTTTTTTTGTGTTTTTTTTTATAAGAATTAAAACAATATTTTGCTTGATCTGGTCTATATTTATAAGATGAAATTAAAAAGACCCGGATGGGTTTACAATGTTTTTATCGTTTCTGTTTGAATACAATTTAAAACTGTCCTAGTTAGACATACTCAGTCTTAATGGGACACTGAAAGTGTTACATACATTCCTCAACTGACCCGCCAATCCAATTGAAAGCTTTCTAAAGCCTGTTCGTGCTGTTTGCGCGCTGGACTGTCGTTTGATGGCCCCGGGTTCAAACCTTGCCCGCCTCCATAACCCGTCGTCCTGCGGAAGGTTTGGACTAGGAAGTAATCTATCTTCAACTTTGAAGGAACATCCGAAACATTTTACAAACATTTTTACGTGACACGTTTGCGGCAGTCTGTCGTTTTCCCTCTCTCACAAACCTATCAATCGATCAGACATGAGTTCACCACTTTTGTGTGTGTGTGTGTGTCCAACAATGCCCCTTTAGCAAATATTTTATGGCTCCATTAGGCAAAAGTGTTTCGTTTCAAAACCTCTATTCAGCTCATAACTTCATGGAAGTGGGAACCTTCTGGGTGGGTGGGCTCAAAAAATCTCGGACACGGACTGCCCTAACAGCTCTGACAATTTACCTAGAGATTAAACAGAATTACTATCTCGTTTGTCACATTAAGGTAACTCTAGTTTTACGGCTACTAAAAAGAAAAAAAGAGACATAGATCTAAACTGGAATTGAAAACCAGAAAATATAATATTATGACAAATTACGTAGACATAATAATTTCATCTACTCTCTTCCTGTTCATCTCTTTCGACTTCCACTTGTGTACCCTTCCATTCACTACACAAATTCACACCATTTTCCATTCACACCATGCTGCGCCATGGGATAACACTGAGTGATCTTTCCTTTATACTTGCTTGCTTGCTTTAACTTTTGAACTTTGGGATAAAGAGAATTATATATATATATATTGATTCGAACGAAAAAGATGTCTTTTTTTGTCATTGCTAGAGAGGAGAGTACGTAGACAATAACACCAGATACTCTATTCAACCGAACACCAGAATCAAAAGGGAGGCAAATGAATTTAGAAATACAGATCAAATCTATGAAGTAAAACCAGAATTAACTCCCTTGGCAACAATGTCGGATTATGCGATCCCTCGTGAGTACCTTTTATTTTACAAATTTTACTTAAATCTTACGAATGGTGATTCGATCCCGATAAACGGCCTACCTTTTTATATCGTAATTTCCTGTCAATCAAAAAATATAATCATATTTTTAGTTTCAATTAAGAGATCTTCAAACCTCATTATTGCTACAATTCCAAAAAAAAAATATCATTCTGTGGTAAGAAAAATCGTGAGGTACCTAATAAGGGTGCCAGAGTTCGAGTCCTTTTGCTCAACTTGAGAACCTTTCTTACCAACATTATTATTCTTATTAGTATTATTTTTACCAGTTGCACTAAAAAGTTTGCCCCTATGTAGCCTTTATTGTTGCGATCATCACCGTTATTTATTGACGGTTTAAATGTTTTTTCTTTTTTCTTTTCAGCACCTTAGGCTTGATTTTAATCCTTGTTGTTTGAATTTCTATGTATAGCTTCAGATTTCCATGCTAGGGCAGTCCAGTACACCAGTAAAAAAACTCAAGATAGCAGAAGAACAGACCGAAGAAGACGTCAGTCAGTCTCTACCTATTACATTGACATAACAGCCTTTCTGGAGTTCAATAATTATAAAATATTTCTAGATCGAGCTTCCAATGACGAGGTGGCGGCGCTGAAGAAAGTGCAAGAATATTACGCTTTTATATTCACTGGGGTAAGATAATAAATGGTTGGGGGAAGGGGTGTTAATATATTTAATTTTTGACAGACAAATTAAAAATTAACCTTTGATCTTATTTATTTGTATTGTATAATTTTTTTTATTGTCGCTTTAATCTGAGAATTTAATGAAATAGGTCTCTTCATCTAACGACAGTGGATCTCACCACACTTTGTAAGGCTATGAAACCTCGTTGCTCAATCATAGGCATTTAAGGCTTTTTCGAACGCTACAAACTAAGTTGCCTTCTATCCATATTGGCAACATTTCATTACAAATTACAATGTTCTGCTGGAAGCCAGTGTGGATAGTATAGAAGCACTACTGATCTTTTGACAACTCTGATGCGTTACAACGTCACGGGACAACCGCATTCGAGGGTGATTTTTTTGGGGGGAGGGGGCGGGGGGAGAGCGAGTTTAAAGAAGGACGGCGTATCAAAGGTGCCCATGTAAGCTCTTTCAAGATGAACTCGGGCGCCATTTCACACTCTTTGGCAAAGAAGAAAGTAGCTAGCAGCAAATGTTCCTGAAAGAAACAGTTGGAAAGGTGTCATTTAGTATGCTGGACACACGACTGAGGCCAAAAGAAAGACTCTCGTTGAAGACAGGCGAAGAGGACGAAAAGAAAACTTAAATAGAGTTAGATAAGGCCATGGCCGACGGACTAAATTGAATTGTATTGAGTTAGTAAATTTTGCTTAAACACCTTGCAATCTATTGGGTAGATGATGTTAAGGTCATCTTTCTTCTATGATAAGAGGTTAACGAGACAAACAGGGTGTCATGTGGCCAGCACAACGACCAATCGCTTTTTTCCCCCCTTCACTATGTCAGTTACCCATTTGAGCTCGGTGTACTCAGGGACGCCCTAAACATCCAAACATTCCAAATCAAAGTCTTAGCCGAGATTCAAATCCAGGACCCCAGTTTCGGAAGTCAAGGGTTTAACCACTCAGCCACCGCTACCCTATGACCTGAGATACTTGTTTAAATTAAGAAACATATAAGATAAGGGGAAGCGTGGTAGAGAGGCTAAGTGCGGCTTGAGCTTGGCTTGCTTGGCTTGCTTGGTTACCTAGAAGGGGGCTCGAGGTTCGACACCCGACTCGGGCAGAGTTGTGTTTACTGAGCGCCCAAAGGCAGCACGGGAAACCAACTCCTAGATACCCCCTCCCCCCACCCCCACTGGTCCACAAATGAGATTGGACCAAAGCGATCCGAGCATGCTATAAGCATGAAAGTAGCGCTATATAAAAGCTATAATAATAATAACAAGGTTACAAAGACAGTTTGTGTGGAAACACAAACTTAAAAACGGCCTCCCGAAGTGATCCACCCATGCAGGTTTCAATATTTTCAGAAAGAACATCCGAATGAAATTATATCAAAGACAAATGACAGATAAGAATGCAGATAGAAGGTTGACAGATCTTATGTAGTGCCCTAGCGGTCCAGCAGATCAAAGGATAGGTGTAGGTGAAAGTTAAATTAGATGTGAATCTGGATCGACTGATGTAATATAATTGATTCGCTAATTCAATTTCTTTATTCCGTAGAAAGCAAATAATGTTATCATTGGACAAAAATAAACTTGAAATTAAATGAAACATATAACAATATTAGCTGTCTTAAATTAGGTTTAATTTATAATGAATACTAATTAGGTTTTTCTCTATAAAAAACTGCTTGCATAAATGATTTTTAAAATTAGATTTTGAGGTTTAAGAAAAAAAAGTAGCCGTTGCATCAGAACTTTGAATGATCTGTATTATCGTGATGTCAGATTTTCATTTTCTCTTCTACTTTCTGAGCACTAAACGGGACGGACGGACAGACAAACAGACGGACAGATAGGCCACACAAAACTAATAGCGTCTTTTCCCCTTTCGGGGGCCGCTAAAAAAGATTCCTATTTACAAAATAAATAAAAAAGCAAAAGTATGCTATAAATACACTATAAAACTTAATTTCCATAGTAGATTTACAAATGTATACTTTATTTTGATCAACTGCCCAATGTCCATTATTACCTTTCTATGGAACCTAACGTTAAACAGACATATGAAATAAAAAAAAATGGGGATATTTTTAGTTTGATCTGGGAAGAAAAGATTGCTATGTAAAGCCAAGAGATAAGAAGATTGTCGTTAGCATTTAGCAAGAAGGGACAAAAAAATGAGTCGGCGGTAAGGGCTCACCGTATGTCTGCTCAGATTAGGTAGTGAAATGAAGCCATTTTTATGCGTCGTCGAATGAATTTAAAAGGGATTACTATCAGTTATGGAAGATATGTGTCTTGAAAATAAGAAAGCGATTGAAGCCGCTGTGGGTATTGTGTTTGTATAGTATTTTGGACCGCACTTTATAGAACCTAGGTTGCAAGATGTGAGGAATGCTATGTTTGTTTATTATTATTTATTATTTTTTGATTGGTTGGCTAGGTAAAGTTGGATGTTTTGAGTTTTGTTATTGTTGTTGTTTCGTGATTGAATAGTTGGAATACATTATAAGCCAGATTTTATACTTGATGTTTACTTTGGAATTCAGCTTTTGTTTGGCATTATCTACAATTATAATTATTCCTATTGCTTTAATTAAATATATCTTATGCTTGATGTATTCCTGGAGTTTTTAAAGTGTTGCAAACGTTACAGTGGCGTAGATAGGGTGAGAAGGGGGGAGATTTTGAAAATCCCCCGAGCTCCCACTTGAGGGGGGCCCCCAAATGAGTGTTTTTTACATTAAAAATTACCTATTGCCCAAAATGCAGAGGCGCTAAAGAGGTCAAGCCCCTCCCGGGCCCCCAAACGATGGAAAAATCTTAGTTACGCCCCTGATACCTTATGTGTCCATGTCTAAGTCATAGGACAAGTAGTTCACAACAGCTGACACCCTTTTTGAATGACTAATAAAAATCTCAATTTAAAACCAATAGATAGAGCAGCAGAGTTTGAAATATTTTCTATTGCTGCCGACATATCGGATTACGATCAACTCATGCTACTTAGGAGTCGTTCGTAAATGACGTCAAGCTCTGGGGGGGGGGGGGGGAGAGGGGGTTGAGAAAATTTGACATCTTTGTGACAAGGGAGAAAGGGGGGGGGTAGCGAATTTGTGAAGTCACAAATTTAAAATTCAGAAAAAAAAAACACTAGTAAAATATGTTTTTTAATCTTCAAAAATCTTAAACAAATAACATTTTTTAGGTACTCATTTCAATATGAACTTCTCTGGTAGTTTTATTCTCAAATAAAAAGCATTTAATATATAGAGATATTTCAGTCTTGTTTGATGAGTTCAACTGAAAACATCATGTTGGTACTGCTGACTGATATTTCACGTTGTTTTTCAACTTCGATTTAATTTTCGAGTCAGCTCCTCAAGCAGAAGATGAAAATCTTCACGTGTATACTTTCAATGAGCACATGTAACCTCTTTGGTTAAAAAAAAAAATGATGAAAAATAAATATATTGAAATAAAAAAAAAATATTTTGTGACACAACACAGAGGGGGAAGGGGGTCTGAGAGTTTGTGACACTTTGTGACAAGGGAGGGAGGGGGTGGGGTCCAAAAAGGTATTTTTTTGCGTGACGTCATTTACGAATAACCCATTATTTGCTATACGAAAAGCAATTTTAAAATCACAGAAGAGCTAGCTGCTTTGAGGAATATTTTACCACCACTGACACAGAGCATTTCAAACAAACTTCGGAAATCACGTATGATGTTTCTCTTTAAAATTTAGAAGTTAGCTGTAGTGACTTGTACCACAAAACGTCTGAGAATTTTCTTGTTACAGAGTTCAAATACGAAGACATTCTATTTTAAAGTAAAGTGCGTTAGTTAAAAAGAGGAAAAGGTTCAAAAACCTTTTTACTGATATGAGATATGAAACTGAGATTTTTTGACGTATAAATGAAATCAAGTACCTCAGCTTAACGACCCCTCATGTTAGTGGGATTGCAGCGTGATGTTTACAAGTTGGTTCTGTTTAAACTATATACTCGTTTGCTTCAGTGTAGGTTCTATAATCACAGAAGGAGGAGTTGTTCATGAGCGGCAACACGCTTTGCTTTCGAACCGTTGTCTTGGGTTTGAATCCTCAAGACTGGGATTTTTAATTTCGGGATCTTTGGGCGCCTCTCTGTCCACCCAGCTTTAGTTGTACCCTAACATTATTTAGAGAAAAGTAAAGGCGGTGAATCGTTAAGCGTGGGCCACAGTTGACTTTTACATCCTATGATTTATAGATCGCATGGTTTGAACAGGAACTTTACTTTTACTATAATCACAGATTTCTAATAAAAGTGGTTTATTTTTCATTATTTTTGTTTATGTAATGTTGCCCTGGACAAGAAGGTGTTGCTGAAAAAAAAAAGGCTGAAATATTATTGTCGAGAGATGATATTAGATGAGAGAAATGTTGTTGTTTTTTTTTTAATTTTTAAAAGCCTCCAAAAATAGTTATTTAACCTTACAACCTACAGCATCTGTCAGACATGGTCTGGTATCAAGGCAGCGCTGGCGATATTTTGCATTTTGATTTGCATAGATACCTTCTCTTGACTTCAATTAACGTTTTTGTGTATAGGGTGAACTGATAAGCATTGAATAAAGTATAACATTCGTTTTTATCTATTACCTTACATACATTTTACGCAATATGAACAGAATTTTAACTATATATTGGAGTGTCTTCATAATGTGAATATCTATATATTTATCTCTTTATCCATTAGATTGACCTCATATATCAAAACTTTGAAGCAAGCAATATTCGTTTGAGAATCAAACTTACGAAAATAATTATCTTTAAGGTAAAAAAAAACAACAACATTTTTTTATATTTCTTCATAATTAACTCTTTTTCTCCGTAATTATTTACCACATTCTGGTGGAATCAACGTTGGTATCGTCAGTTCGGAGAGAAAGAGTTAAATTTAATTCACTTCAACTAATCATGACAACACTACGAGTGTGTGTTTGCTGTGTGGAATTTATCGTGCTACTCACTAAAGCGAGAGTGCTGGTGCAGCTATAGCGTACATTTGTTGTACTGCAAGAGAAAAGAGCCGAGGAGTGAGAGAAAGCAAAAACGATAAGGACGAAAGAATGAAAGAAAGAGAAAAGGAGAGAGAGCATAAGAGCTGGAGAGAAAATGGGATATAGAGGGGGCGAGAGAGGAGCGAGAGAGTAAAAGAGAGGGCAAAAAACAGAGGGATAACAGAGAGAGACAGATAGAAATAGAGAGGAGAAGGAAAGGGGGAGAGACAGGGAGGCAATAGGAGAGAGTTGTGAAATTAGAAAGAGAGAAGAGAAAGTGAGAGAGAGAGTGAGAGGCAGTGAGATAATAAGAAAGAGATTTGGAAATTAGAAAGTGAGAGGAGAGAGAGAGAGAGAGGAGAGAGACAGGGAATAAATAGGAGAAAGATTGGGAAATTATAAAAAAAAGAGGAGAGAGAGACAGGGAGAGAGACAGGGAGGCACTAGGAGAGAGATTGGGAAATTAGAAAGACAATGGAGAGAGAAGAGGTAGATTTCAGAGAGTTAAGTTGATAGTTAAAATCTAGGTCAAGTGATTTTTGGAGTTTAAATATTTACTAGTTTACATTGATTTTTCAGGGATACTAAGTGGTTTCATGTCAAAGGTCAAATGTTCCTTATCTGCCTGGGAATTCCTTGTTTTATATGGCATCTTGTAGATGAAACCCCTTTTCTTTCAAGAACTGTTATATTGCTATACCTTCGAATAAATATTTCTGTTTTATTTTCAGAATACTACCTCCTTTCAGCTGACTTTTCAGACCACTAATATCAGTAGAGTGGACACTGATGCAGTCTTAAATAATTTTACTACATTCCTAACGTCCAGTTCTGGGAGAGATTTAAGTTTCCCATACGATCACACCATGCTGTTTGTTGGGTGAGTTAGTTTGTTTCGTTTTTTTTTTATTTGTTTGTTTGTTAAAGTTTTACTTTTTTAGTTTATATATTATTAGAATTACCCACCGAAACTCCTCCTTTTTTATACCATGATATATATGTGTTTACTTAAGCCTGGGCATCACTATCTTTTTTTTATATTTCCAATAAGAAAGACATTAGTAAATAAAAATGATGAATAGAGATAGAATTTATCGGTCAAAAGTATTGTTACAACTCTACAGTGGTGGACTGAATGTGTTTACGTGTGAGACCACTGATACGCAGAGACGAAGGCGGGTCACAGGTCAACGGTTGTCCCTAGTGTGACCTGTGCTGGCGCAAGTGACCCAAAAGCTTGGACTAGAGGAGTGTGTGTTGGACAGTTGGAGAGGACAGTCCAGCGGAGAGAAAGACAGTGATCTGTGTGTGTTGGACAGTGTGTCTTTTGTTACAGTTAGAGACAGATGTAGTCCAGTCCAGGAGAGATAGCAGTACGAAGCAGAGTGGACTGGTGTTATGAACAGGCTTCGAAAATGTAGCTTATACGCGCTATATAGAGAGACTGTTGTGTTAGTAGATAGTTCCATTGTGTTTTAAGCATTTGTAGATAGTGGAGCCAATTGTGTTTATTGGCTGTGGTGTTGTAATTGAAATTAAACCTCCACTGTTGTTAATGAAGCTCTTGTCGTTAAGTTCTTGAGTTAGATGTGTTGTGTTTATGTTAAGCAGTGTTTGCAGAAGGCCTGAGAAGTGAAGTTCGTTACAGTATTATGCATGTGTGTGTGTTTCAGGAGGGAGTAAATGTTCAAAAAGTAGTCTGTTCTTATTCAAGTCAGAATTCTATTCTATTACAATGTGCAGGGGGTAAAAAAGGGTGGGGATAGACGAAGCGAGAGATAAAGAGAGAAAGAGAGAGAGAGAGAGAGAAAGAGAGAGAAAGATGATGTGGAAAGGAAGCCTCTTTTTCGCACAGAGACTCTCTCTCTCTCTCTCTCTCTCTCCTCAATTTTTC
>JADKLZ010001483.1:7322020-7339751 GCA_021533235.1 Biomphalaria straminea
TATTTAAATAGCAGGGCCGGACCGCACTTAACCATTGTGGGTCCCTATGCGATATGGAATTAGCGGGACAAAGTTGGGGTAGGGAAGAGGATAATTCAACACGTTAACACGGATTTTCCCAAGGCCGCACGATGTCTATCCATAGTGGCCAATTGGGGAAAAAAACAACAACAACATAACAAACAACTTAATACGTCATCGCCAAACTTTCTGGAAGCGAATGGTGGAGTGTACAAGCACATCAACTGGTGATACTTTTTATATTCGAAAATAGTATACGTTTATGAAATTAAATTGATCACCGTGAAAATCTGACCTTTGCGTGGATCGCCAAACTTTTAACTACTAATAAATTAATAATACACTCTAAAATACAAGAAAATTAATTTTTCCCCACATTGAAAATAGTGAAGTACGCCTTACCGGTGGGTACTGTCACAAAAAAAGGGCTCTGCCCTCTCGTGTACACTTTTCATGGCCTTTCTTAATGATCTGCCCAGCTCACTGCGGACACGAAAGCTGCTATATGCCGATGATATTGTTCTCTGGTCAACCGGGAAGCGAGCTGACCAAATACAGGCAGCACTTCAAGCAGACCTCCATACCATCTCCTCGTACTGTAAGAAATGGCAGATTCAGATAAACGTTGCCAAAACGACCTGGTCCCTGTTCAGCCTGGGAATCGACATTCTTAAGGTTCCATTCGAGCTTCAACTCGGTGGGCTGCGACTCAAATGCGAAAACACGCCGAAATATCTAGGGGTGACCCTGGATAGAAAACTGGCAATGCACTTACACATCCAGGAAGTAGAAAGAAAAGCCTCGGAGAAGTTAGGGTTGATACGAAAGCTGGCCAGCACAAAGTGGGGCGCCCGGGCTGACATGCTCCGCACACTGTACATTGGGGCTGTTCGCTCGCAAATAGAATATTCACTGCCCATCCAAGTCTATGCGAGCAAAACGGCCCTCGAATCACTCGATAAAGTACAGGCTCAGGCATTACGGTTCATAACTGGCACCTTTAGGACAACTCCCACATGTGCTGCTGAAATCATGTCCAACGTGCCTCCTCTCGGCCTGAGGAGAGAGAGGGCAGTACTAACGACCCTGGAGCGCTATGAAAGGAGCGACCCAGGGCTCCCCACCCACAAATTAGTCAGTCAGTGGAGAGAAAAACACAGGATCCGACGGACATCTTTTATGCACATTGCGCGGAATTTGAGTGTGCAAGCTGGACTCTCCACTGACCGGGTACCAATCCGCAGGATAAGTACCTGCCCTCCGTGGAGGCGTGTGCCCAGCCCTCCCATAAACCTTACACTAGCGGGACTGGAGGGGGGCACTAAGCGACACATACACCCGACTATACTAAAACAGATGGCAACAGAAACACTAAAATCGTACCCATCCGATGCCATCTACTGTTATACGGATGGGTCCGTGCTTCGGGACCCCGTGAGAGCCGGGTATGGGGCCTTGATATGTTACCCGGACCTCGAACCTGACAGGCTATCGGGCGCATGCGGCCTCGCTGCATGTAGCTTCGATGCCGAAATCACGGCGATAACTGAGGCACTACGCCATGTAGGGGAAAAACTCCGTAAAAAGGACACCGTTGCGACTACTGTTGTAATAGTGACCGATTCAAGCTCCTGCCTCCAAGCCATCGCTGGCTTGGGGGGAAAGTCACCCTTGGTGGAAGAGGCATTAGGCGCCGCAAATAACATCCGCCTATTTATTGGAGCTGTCATCTTTATGCAATGGGTGCCCTCACACTGCGGCGTGGGGGGCAACGAAACGGCAGACGCTTTAGCTAAAGCGGGTGCGCTGGCCGTGCCCACTTTCGAAGCCCCAAGTACGTTTAACCAAGCTACGACAATTATCCGAGAGTGGGCACATGAGAAGTGGTTGAAATCCTGGGATGACTCTACAAAAGCCCGTGGAGTCTGGCAGCATTTGCGACGCCCGGACCGCGACGATCCATGGTGGCGGCTAAATAGGTCGGAACAGTCTCTAATTGCGCAGTGCAGGACGGGACACTGTCCTATTGGGGCATATTTTGCCCGGTTCCGGCCGAATTTTGATGCCCGTTGTCGTCACTGTGGAGAGTCGGTGGAGACGGTGGAGCATATCTTGCAAGAGTGTCCGCAGCTCCGAGAGCTGCGGGAATCCTTGTCTGCAGATTCACTGAACCTGTATGGAGGCATTAAGGCACTACGCCAAACAGCAGAGTTTCTCACCAGGGCTCTACGGGAGGACTGATCCTTCCAGCCCTGGTTTTCATTTTGGAGTTCATCTCAGGTCACAAAAAAAAAGCACTGATTATTTTCATTATTAAATCCATTTGTCAAGAGTTACATTTATGTTACTACAAATGTTATAAATGACTCCTTCATCTACAATTTTTCATAACACAAAAAGTAGTTCAAACTTGATCACTACGTATTTTCCTAATAAAATCCGATTAGACGTCGATATTTATATACGAAATAATAGATTTGGATTGGTTGCTTCCACTTATGTGTTTTTATTATGAACTGTTAAACGATGATAGCCTTTTAAACACGGAAGGTCATTAGATACTGTCTTTACCGAAACTGAACTTTATTTCGAAACCAAAAATCTATGTCAAGAGCTTGAATGGCAATTGTTATAATGAATATACTGGAAAAATATTGAGTAACAAGTCTTTGTTAATGAGCACTAATTTAGTTTTCGAAGTTAAAGATTAATAAAATCTCCCATCGCGGGGCCCCCCTCAGGCGCGGGGCCTGGGGTGGTTGCCCCACTTGCCACCCCCTAAGGCCGCTACTGCGTTAAACGTTGCATTATACTTTTTTATTTATCGCGCGTAGGATTGGCGTTTTCTAAATTGGATGACACCCCAAAATGACAATTTTTGTCTATATATTTCCGTATATTTTAAGGACTTTTTCGTATAGCTTGCGATTTTGGGAGATTTCCAGGAGCTCTTTGTAAATCGATAGGAGGGCGCGGGAAATCTGTTTTAAGTTATAAAATATTTTAATTTAATAATTTATACACCTTGAATTTGAGCGGGTCCAAAGAAAGTGCGGATCCTATGAATGAGCGAGGCCACTGCGGTCGCATAGGTTCCATGTGCCTCAGGCCGGCCCTGCAAAATAGCGGCGTATGGTACGCCGCCGCTCGTCTAGTGTTCTTTATTTTCAGTGTCCGCGATAAACTAAGCAACTAAGCACCGTCGGGATAACCAATTCAAACTTTACTGTTGCCAACTTGAAAAAAAAAAGATATGAAATTATCTTTACACTAATAGTAAGCTGCCATTTGCTTAAAGTAAAATCTGTAATCATGAAGTGAAAGATCCTACTACTATGTTAAATGAAGCTATTCTGATATACTAACGGAAGTTCTTAGAATACTTCATTCATCAGTGTTAAAAATGCACAGAAATTAACAAAACTTATAAAAGGGTACACACAAAAAAAATAGTTATATAAATAGGTTTTCTACGCAAGTATGTCAACATGACATATATTGCTGTAAATCATTGTCGGTTTATAAAATAAAAACTCAAATATGCTTTAAAGTAAGTACTTGTATATTATTCATTCTCAAGAACCAAATGTTTTTCATTATTTCTTTTACTATCTTAGTTTGTCAGCCTACCATGACGGTGAAGCTGGTAACGCTTGTTTGTATTCAGATCACTTCCTGATGGCCCCCTCAAGGTCTTTTACAAATGAGACCACCAAGAGACATCCCTGGATGTTTTCCAATTGTACCAAGAGCTACATCACGTCTTGTATCAATAAGCTCCTTGAGACTACGTGAGTCAGGTCACTTATCTACAAATAATTAAACATTTCAAACTAAAAATATGGAAAAGTGAAGCTTGTACGTGTTATGTAGCCGTGACTTTTGTCAGGTATGAATCTAGGGTATGCCGGGTCCTCACCTGACTAATAATACTTTTTTACCGGGGTTACTATATAGCCGCGGCTCGTCTGCCTTGGCACCCCTACTTAATACAAATAACAAGTTAGTACTTAAACAACAACTGCACACTATAACTGGATATCAGTGGCTAACACGGTATATAAATCAAACAATATTTAATGAATGATAAATATGATGAAGCATAATAGAGAAGTACATTTCATTACTGCATCAAACAATTACAAATATAGTATCAATATATTGTACATAACATAGCGCACCTTAACATTAGTGCCAGAGTCGACCAGGGCTAACGGCGCCCACACTCAACACCATAAGTGATAATCACCCAACAGATTGAACAACACAATCCGGAACCAAAGCAATACGTTGACTCACCCAGAGCCCAAGCCTAAGTCCCAAAAAGAAATAAAGGATCAATCCTTAACAAACGTTACTGACAAGATCGTAATAAAACGATTCCAGATCTACAACATTCAGCAGACCGTGAATTAACTTACCCAAAACTGGGGAACACAACCTCAAACAGAGGCTCTCAAAAGAACCCTAGCTTCATTCCACAACAGAAGCAACACAAGGAAAGGAAGTAAGAAAATGACATCAAGAAAAATATGCATTCTTAGAAACAAATACTCGCAAAACTTATGGTGTAATTAAAAGAATACCAATCCCAATGCGCATAGACCAGCTGTGCATGACAACTTTCACATTTTTTTTAGCTAATATAACAAAGGGAGTTAATGTTATCTCTCAAACTCAGGCGAGGCCCCCAGAGTGACCGCCAGAGGACAGGGATATTCCAGCCATGATCTTATTTCGATTAGCTAAAGCAGCGGTTCTCAACCTTTTTGGCTCCCAGACGCCAAACGTTTCTTTGTAATTTTAACTTATGAAACGCATTTTCCTGATATTTAAATCAATTTGTTTTAAAAATGCTTATAGTAACTCTCTATGTCTGTCTGTACGTTCTCTTATAAATTATTTGGCCACGTTAATTTTTTTTGTTTTCGTATCTAATGGATATGAAATTCCTCACAGTTATCAATAACAAAAAATGTTTACTAACTATTGGTTATTAATTATTTTGTTTGGTATCTCGAACAAAGGACAGAAGCTTCACTTGACTTGTAGCGTATAAGCTGAGTTAGTCCCCTTTACAGTCCGCCGCTCTAAATTGTAATGAACAATATATAACTTTACAATCCTCTGTTGTCGTAAGAACCTCTCTAGCAGAGTGGTTAGCTTGTCTGCCAGAGGAGGCGTGGGAGAAGAGTAGGAAATCAAGTTAATCCTTTTTTTTCTACCTCTAAATGCTTTTAAAAAAAATTGCGGTAAAATCCACCCAGAAACTCATTTCGTTCCCCCCTCCCCTTTTTCCCATATCGTAGCGTATTGAGAAATCTAAACTCCTGAAATAGCGCAAAAAGAAACCAATGGTAAAAGTATCATGAATCGCACATATATTTATTATTGTTCGTGTAGAATTCAGTGTTCTTTAACGGTGGCGCTATCACACCCCTGGGGAAGGCGTTTTCAATGTTTTGGGGGGCGCTGGGAGTCAAAGGGGGTGGTAAGAAGGCGCAGGGGCTAAAGGGGGAAAGAAGAAACTAAAGGTGTACTGAAAGAAATGAAATAAATAAATTCTTCAAAATTAAATATGGCAAACTGAATATGGACTAATTATAGTTATATTACTTCTAATTTAAGAAACCACATTAGAAATTAAAATCGCGAATCCCATTTTTTATTTTAAAATTCTTATTCTTTGACTGTACTGGGAGGTATCACAGCTCTTCTTATTTTTAGCGGCCCCCGTAAGGGAAAAAGCCGCTATTAGGTTTGTGCAAAATGTCCGTCTGTCCGTCTGTCCGTCTGTCCCACTCAGGGCGCCGAAACTAGAAGAGATACGAAAAATATTTTTTCACCATTAAATGCGGCTTGAAAAGTTTAGGTGCAACGGCTACTTTTAGTTTTCTAAAAGCAAACCGTTTAATTTATAAAAATTGTTATGTAAGCGATTTTTTAATAATAAAACACCAATTGTGAAGCAATTAGGCAAATCTAAGGGAGGAAATGTTACTAGAAAAAATGCTCTTGGCATGTAGATATCACGCACATTTTTTAAAATGACTTTCTGTCTGTCTGTCCGTCTGTCCGTCTGTCAGACTCAGAGCGCCAAAACTGGAAGAGATACGAAAAATATTATTTCACCATTAAATGCGGCTTGAAAAGTTTAGGTGCAACGGCTACTTTTAGTTTTCTAAAAGCAAACCGTTTAATTTATAAAATTAATTATGCAAGCGATTTTTTAATAACAAAACACCAATTCTAAAACAATTACGTAAATGTAAGGGAGGAAATGTTACTATAAGAAATGCTACGGACATGTAGATATCATGCACATTTTTTAAAATGAACTTTTAGCAGCGGCTTTTGTGTACTAGCGTAAAGCCCGGAAATGACATGATTCTAAACTAATTTCTTAAATTTTTATAAAAAATCAGACTTTTTAAAAAAATTGTTTAGTGCCCCCATTAGAATCAAACAAGCATATTTTTGTGCGTTTTGTCTGTTGGTTGGTCTGTCCGTCACGGTTAGAAAAAAACACTAAAGGCTTTTGAAAATATGATTTAACCTTTACTGTTCTTTCAGAAATATTGCGATAGTTTAAGGATAGGAGCACACAGGAATTGAGCCAGGGACTTAGAAGGAACATCCGAAACATCTTGCGAATATTCGGATCTGACAGGGATCCGACTCCGACGGGGGCCGCCTCTGAGTTTGTGTATCACACAAACTCTCTTTGTAATCTTGTTATTTCTATCTTTAACGTGATAGCAACTACCTTAAGTCTCGATGTCTAGGTGTCCCTGGTTCAGCTGTGATTTTCGAAATAAACAAATCAATCTAACACAGAAACTTTAATCGTCTTACGGCATCTCACAAGCTGGACTCTCTCTGACAACTAACACACTTCCTGTCATTCGCGCATATATAAAAAATAGATTATACATTCAAACACACATTCATCCGTGTCAGGAGGGTGTAAGTGTCCTTAGTTCTTGCGCGCATAAATGTTTATGATTTGATAAACAAAGTAAGTAATACGCCTTTTAGGTTATAATATATTTATCCACATATGTTAATATATTGACATGTAAATGTTTGTTAATTTAAAAAAACAACGTCAAAGCTAACATTCATGATTCAAATATAATAATTTAGCCTTTCTTTATTAACAAAAAAAAAAGCATTAACAAAGTGTTGTGCCGAAAACTCAATTGTATGTAGTGAAATATTGCCAAGAGTTTTAGTTAATTGCCAATAGATAAAATTATTTCAATGTTCTACTTTGAATGACGGGATTTTCAGATGAGGATATGCAACCAAATAGGCTTCATGAACATATAGCAATATAAAAAAAAAGTTTATTCACGAACAATTAAAAAAAAACAAATCTTCTATTAAAACGATATTAAAAACAAAAACTGCAAAGCAGTTTGTGTGGCCTCTTAGAAAAATGTCTAGTGTTTTTTTTTTTAAATCTTATGATATTGTTTTTAATTGGTTTAAAACTCAAATTGTTTTTTTAAAACATATGTATCACAAGAAGAACATTTTTTTCTGTTGACCTTAAGTATTTCTTCATTAGTTTTAGGTGCGAGAAGCTTGTTTCACAGATTACACACCTACGTTATACGTTGCATTATACCGTTTTTATTTATCGCGAGTAGGATTGGCGTTTTCTATATTGGATGACACCCCAAAATGACAAAATATTATTTCAAAATGACTAGTTTTGTAGGTTATTACGACATATTGGAAACGAACAGTGGATCTACAATAGCTTCATGAGTAATATAGAATAAAAAACATATCTATCCACTCTTCACCAGTGAGTTTTGATACACAGGCAAAATCTTAAGAAAATTTTAGCTAGCAATTTCCTTCGTATTAGAATCGTATTATAAAAAGTGTAAAGAAAATACAAATTCCTGATGACAATAATCGAATATTTCTACATGTTATGTGAAACAAATAATAAAAGATGTTAGACTCTTGTTGTAAACCAAAGTTCGCTGGATTTCGAAATGGGTTTGTTATTCTGGTTTTGTTAAGCTCTTAGGCAAAGCCCTAAACCATGGCCCCCAAATATCGACACTGTCATCATGGCTTCACACAACATAAAGCAACGCTATGGCACCCATGTAATAATGCAGTAGGTACTGTGCCACATAGGTGTGACTGGCAACAGTATTGCAGACTCCTTGACCCACCAGGGAGGGCAAATTCCACCCACTAAACAGCCTGTAAGTTTTCATCATGCTCTGGCTATAATTCAAAAAAACAGAAATGGAAAAGTGGTTTAAGTGCTGGGACAAGTCCCAAAAAGTCTGTTGAGTCTGGGGGCGTATTTATTTTGTAGTGAATTCAGCAATAGTAATGTTTATAGTAAAAATAAAACTAGATTTACAATTGAACATTAAGCCCTAATAAAAAAAAATAAAAAGGGAATATCCTTAGGATTTGAGAGAAAGTCTAGACAATGAGATTAATTTTTGTGTGTAATCACTGCAAATTATTGGACATAATTTTTGTATAATGATAATATTGGCTGTTTCCGCCTTCGATTCCGAAGATTACAACTGAGTGCAGCGTTTAACACTACTACGCTAACCCAGTTACGGCCTGCATATTTTTTCCGAATTTTTTATTTTCAATAATTTTCAATTTTGTGAGAGCTCTCCAACTGTCTCTCAGAGGTCATTTTCTACAAGTAGGCATATAAATCGAATACAATTATTTAGAAAAATACTATACACACGAGATTCAGCCATAATGAGTATTAAATCATAGGGAAAAAATTCCTTGTTGAGGATTTGAATAAGAGATTGGCACTTTATAAAACAATTAAATCAATAATCATTCAATAGCTATGTCTTCATAACTATCAGTTCATCGAATACATATGATTATTAACGATGTAATAATAATAACACTAGTAAATCTCCGTTTTCTGTGGTATCAAGCCGTTAGTCAAACTAACAATAGAACAGCACGACTCTTCTTTATGTATCGACAGAGATAGTGGGTTGTAGCTGTAGGGAGCACGTTATCCTGCCTCAACGTGGCGCTCCCGTGGAAACGGCTCACTAGAGGAAGTGGCTAGGCGAAAGGGTAACAAATATGATTCCCGTGGGAGTGCCCATGGGCGGACGAGAGTCTTGCCCCTTCACGGTGCGGATTTGTTAGAAAGCTCCCACAAACTAGTCACAAATCCATGCGCTGTTCCTCAAGGGACCGTCTCATCAATGGCGGATTCCGCACAGTTAGCTTGGTACAACGAAGGTAGATGGTGGAGACCCCCGGTGCCACCGAGTGGTATTGGAAACAGCAATGCCCTATAAGCATTGACTCGGGTCGCTCCCAGACAGGCCTGTGGTCCGCAGGTTTTTTTTTTTACTGTTTGTGTTTGTTCTCGGACGGATGCAGACAGGTTTTTTTTTTCAAACTTAGAGCTCGAAGAGCCTTCGGCTCAGCTCTTAGACTATTCACACGGTTGTAGCTGTTGATAGTTTATAGTTCGTAGTGTCTTATATTCTTTATGAAAATAATGTAGATTAGTTTAAACTACCTCAGCGGATTCGACGACCGTTTTTTTTTGAGTTTTCGTTTCAACACAAACTGCCTTAGTAACATTGTGTTATTGTTTAAAATTATTAACCTACTTAAAATTTATATCTTGGTTCTTTACATATTGACATCATCTGTCATGAAACTGACATCGTAAGACATCATACTGACATCATGTAACATCATACGGACATCATGTGACATCATACTGACGCAGTGTGACATTATACTGACATCATGTGACATCATACATGTGACATTACACTGAAATTATGTGATAAAATAAATACATTATGTGACATAATGCTGACATCTTTTGACATTATACTGACATCATACTGACATCAGCGTGACATCATATTGACATCATGTGACATCATCACACATTTTATGACATTATACTGACATGGTGTAGTACACTAAAGTGACATCATGTGACATCATACTGACACCATGTGACATCATACTGACATCATTTGACATCATACTGACACCATGTGACATTATGCTGACATCATGTGATACTATACTAACATCGTTTGACACTATACTGGCATCATTTGACATTATGCTGACATCATGTAACATTATACTGACATTATACTGACCTTAGCCTGACATCATATAACATCAGGCGACATCAGGGTGACATCAGCATGACATCAGCGTGACATCATACTGACATCATATTGACATCTTGTGAAATCATCACACATTGTTTGACATCATACCGCCCAGGCTTTCCCCCAGCAATGGAGAGGTCACTCCATCTCTGACAGAAATGTCGCTGGAAAAAACACGGAGAGTGGTAGTTACCGGTGATAAGTTCCTAGCTGATTGGTGTAAGCTGGAACGCCAGGGACCACTCTTGACGGTAGGAGGGGCTTTTTAGCCTCACTGGATAGCTACTGCCTGCCTTAAGCCGAGCAGCCCTCGGGCACAAGAGCTTGCAAGGGGAAAAGATCGTCTCTCGAGACGTAAAATGCCACAGAGAGATTTTACATCATAATAATATGGTGCAGCACATTAAAGTGACATCATATGACATCATACTGACATCATATGGCATCATACTGACACCATGTGACATCATACTAACATCATGTGAGATCATACTGACATCATGTGACATCATAGTGACAACGAATAACATTATACTAACATCGTGTGACATTGTACTGAAATGTGACATGGTACTGACATCACGTGGCTTCATTTGACATCATACTGGTATCATGTGACATCATACTAACATCATGCTGACATCATACTGACATCCTGGGACATCATACTCAAATCATGGGACATCATACTGACATCATGTGACATCATACTTACATTATGTGACATTAATCTGACAACATGGATCATCATACTGACAACATGTGCACATCGTTATTTCAGGAAATGTTAAAAATAATCAGTTTTATAGACTTTCAACTGAAGCGATAAAGCGTTACAGAATTTAAGTTTATATACTCTCGAGAAGATTTATACATTCCTAACATCAGTGTATATTTCTGAGGGGGTGCGGAGAAATCAGGTCGAGCAAAACATATTCCATTCTTTCTATCATTCACTAGTTATTGAGCGCACAGCGATAGATTTTAAAATATTACGTAACTAGTCGACCGGCGGCATATCATACGCCGCTATTTTCCAAGGCAGGCCTTAGGCACTGCAACATATGTGACCACAGTGGGTATCGCACTTTCTTTGGACCCGTGCTTATTTTTAGGTGTATAAATTATTAAATTGAACCATTTTATAAAACAACAGATTTCCCGCGGCCTCTTGATTGACCAGGAGACCCCTGGAAATCTCCTGAAATGTTATTAAATGCTATGCCGCCGGTCGAAAAAGTCCTGGAAATTTCCGGACATTATTAAAATCTTTTTAAAGTAAAAAAAAATGCTATGCTATTTTGTGAATGAAAATAGTGCGGATTTGGATATATTATTTCCCATTCACAACTTGTGGCGCCATGGGATCTTCCCAATTGCTTGATATAAGTAAAGCGAATGCTTGAATTCATGAATGAAAAATACTATGAATGGAGTAAAAAAAAAAAAAAAAAAAGGCTAATTGACCTTAATTTTCGCGATATTAAGAATATAGCTGCACTCATGTAACAATGGTTTAGAAAAACAAATTTGAATGTTAATTTGATTAAATGGACTATAATTAGTAGGCTATATTCATGTTCAAAATCATAAAACTATATTTGCGAAGAGTAGTTCTATAATCTTCTTAGAGTTGAATTCAAGTTTTACTATTTAGATCTAGATCTAGATCTAGGAATAGAGAGAGGAGTTACCTTTCGTAATCATGTCTAATGAACGAATTTGAGTAATTAAAGTACTTTCTAAAGTGAAACCTGAAAGTATACTCCATCTGTGTATTGTTGTTCTAGTTTCAATAGTCTAACGATACAATAATCTGGAAATACTTTTAATAATATGACAATAATCTGAGAAGAAGAGAATTATATAAACCACATTCATTCACAAAATAGCGTTGCGCCGCATGCTATGCTATTTTGTGAATGAAATAGTGCGGATTGGGTCCATTCACACCGTGGTGCGTACGCCATGGGATCTTCCCTATTTACTCGTTGTTGTTGTCTGACCTAATTCTTTGAGGATTATATATATAGATTGTTTGTATATAGGAGTTCTTCTATGTTCTCATTGTCATGTTGGAGGTTTCAGATGACTAGACCAATACATGAGATGAACTGCGCAGTGGTTTCCATATCAGGGAACTCTCCATACAGTTTTCTTTCTATTAGGGTGCTTTGGGGCCAGTGTCTTATGCGGGCCTCTTGGTAAAGAGCGCAATGTTGGAGGACGTGGTCGGCATTCTCTGGTTACACTCCACATGGGCAGATTTGTATAAGGAAGTAAAAAATATATTTTTTTTTAATGTTACTTTCTACATATCTATTAGTCTAGTTTTAAGGTGTTTTTTTTTTATTCGACTAGGCTAGTAAAATGTTTAATTAATTATTTTTACTTACAGCGTTTAAATTTTCCGACGAAACGGCTGCAGGTGTTAATACAACATGAACATTTCATTTTTTTTTACGAACATGCTATAATTTAAATTTACTTTTTTTTTTACATAAATATTCTAGTTCTGGACAAACATGTCTGTCAGATACACTATCTATTGTTGGGGATATCCCAGATGTCAGCAACCGTCTGCTTGGTCAGGAGATCCCAGCAGACAAACAATGCCAGATGAGATTCGGGAGTGCGTCCTATAATTGCCAGGTGAAATATTCAACTTTCTTTACTTTCAGTGCTTAGTAAATGTATGGGAAAAGTAAACAATGTGTAAACAAGTAAAAGGAATGTTCCTCTTTCAAGCCTTGTGGTCCATAGTGCAGATGATGTATTGGTCATCTGATTCTGTGGCCTACGGTTAACGAGGGTGTCATGTGGCCAGCACAACGACCAACGCCTTTACTTTTCCCCAACTAATGTCAGGTATCCATTAGAGTTGGGTGGACTCAGAGGCACCCAAGGATCCCGAAATAAAAATCCCAGTCTTCAACAGGATTCGAACACTGTCAACTAATCGTCATTTCCAATATATTAAAACTATATTTCTTTGTCAAAAAAGAGGAGTATGGCTTGATTATATATTAATTTTTTTGTGTTGTTTTTTTAGGTCAAGCGTCCTCAAACATTTTTTACCCTTGGACTCTTTTTATATAGTCAAAATTTACCATAATTAAAAAAAAAAAAAACAAACATAAAACGAATAAAAAATCAATGCGTAGAAATAATGTCTTTTGAGATTATATCTTAAATATTTAAAAAATCAAATAAAAAAAAATTATGACATTTTATGAATGTATTCATGCCCGGTTCAACGTACACAAATTTTGATTAATTTTCTTGTATTTATGATTTGGTTCATTATTGTGTGTGTTCACATTGAAACCTAACAAAAAAGATAATTATGAAGTAGTCAACTACGTCTTTACTTTGATCCATAAAATAGGATACACACTACAACTATGTTGTTGTTATTTTTTGTAACCAGAAATTGTGGCATCTTTGTTGATACATTGTTTTAATTTCCTCGTTTGTGGGTATGTATTAAGCTGCTCCTGTTTTAGTCTTGATCTCTCTGTGGTTGGGATCTGAGTTTATCCATTCGCAAGAGGTTTCAAGACCCAGTCAGAAATACCCAAGTGAATTGTGTTTTCAAATCTTTTATCTGGGGCTTGGCCGTCATAGAATAGTACGTAATTGACATATTAAACAATAGTCAGAAGTGAGTTAATTACTATTCCAATTTTCAGCGAAGAAGTTTTTTTAATTCTGTACAATTTTTCTCCTTCTACGGGCACTGGTTTATGATAAATGGTTAATAATAATAATAATAATAATAATTTTATTTATAAAGCGCTGTTAACAAACAAAAATGTAGGCTCAAGGCAAACACAAACATGCAAAATGACAAACTAATCTAAAAAAGTTCTAAACAAATAAGTCTTAATGTTCTTCTTAAATCGTTAATCCCATTCAACAGACCTGTGACGTGGCAACGAACTATTGGCCTAAGCTGCCCACAGGGTGTAGGTCAGTGTTTAGACCTTTTATAACTATTGGTCTCCGTCTGAGGTCCTTTGCAATTGCCTAGTTTGCCTATGCTTAAGTCATCCCAGTTCTTGTGCTGCACTGCGGACATATCACTACACATCACTAGACTAGCACTGTCATCAGACAGAAAACAAGTACAGCATTCTACATTTCCTAATCTATACAAGCTGAGATTAACGATTAAATAGAATGGGAATACATGTACATAACCGCCTTAAGACGATAAATGCACTACAAAGTCAACGTACCAATGGGACAGAGAGTACGGTAATAAGAGCATAAAAGAAGTGCGAAAGTTCTTGGCGATAACTAAATGACCATAACCATAATACTGTCCACAGATACCAAACACTGACATATGCCAATTTTTGTATTGTTTTGATCCATCCGGATCCAACTTATGTTACCCACAAATGACTTTGTCAGGCACCAGTTGTGGATCTAATATGGTAAGTTTGTGTTCACTAATACGCTTAAAGTAATGCTTTATAGAAAAATATCTTTCTTTATCCTACTAAAATTTTAAGTAGATTTTAAATTTCCGATTTCATGATTATAACATTGGTAACATAGACATAACTTCATGTAACTTGAAAACATGTATATCTATTGTATTCAGGTTTCCGAATTATGAAAATTAATAAATTGCATGATCTTCAGTCTTAGAGATTAAACAAAACTCATAGACATAAATAAAGTACACAAAATTACAAGTCACACATTTTCTCATCATAAAACTTTTTATCGGCCAGTCTATATTTATTTATGTCTATGATTGGTAACTGTAGTTGTATTTTGTGTATTAAGGGTTGAGTATTGAAAACCAAAATCTTTACTGAAACAAAAATTATGATTTTTTTTTTAAATCTAAGCGATCCTCTCCATATGATTTGCGGTACCCAAACTCTTTTCTTTATTTCTAGTAATCGATGTTGGAAGGTGTGTCTGCACTGTTCATCTTTTAAATGGAGCAGGTGTCATTCCAAAGCCAGAAGGGAACAAGTGTTATTGGTTCCTTTCTGTAATTTGCTGTTTGCTGTTTAGATGTTATGTGACAAATAAATATATTACACATAGACTTGCTGGTCACCAAGATATAGAATGGTCTGGATTTGTGTTTCCTGGAACTACACTTAGCAGTAACAAACATAACTATTATGCTTGAACTTGGGTCCGATTTTAGCTGACAGAATAAAGGTTATTTAATGTGAAATATATAGTGCTACTTTAAGCAGGAAAACCAGTGACTTGGCAGAATTTAAGTCATTGGTTAATATGCATGACTTGATGCATGACGCGTAGGATTAACCATCTTCCTTTTTGAAATAACGTCTGTATTGTATAAGATAAGAAGATAAGCATTCGGTTACAAATCCCTAGTTAAATAAGAAATTGGACGATATCCTTCATAGTAGTTACATAAACTTAGTCCGATGTATTGAAATACAGTTATATCTGCATAAGTCCCTTATAATATGTCTCACACTAAGTACAACCATAACAATACATCACTTTCACATCACAGCGGGTAACGAAGGCAACTCTAATAATGTGTACTGTTACAAGTACCAAAGACGACGGCCGCTAACTGAAAGTGAATTCAGTCATGCTCACTTCCTCTTTCTACTCAGAGGTTTCTCGTGATTTCACCCTCACGACGCAGGGTGAACAAATAACACGCGCAATGGCAGACAAAATTGTGAGACTTTCCCTGAGAATTTAATCAAAGGCAAAAATACTGACATATTAAAACAGATTTAAAATAATTTTTGTTTTAGGTATGTTACCAAGGTGAATGTGTAAACAAAACAAAAACAGGTTAGTGAGGCTGGATCAAGGCTAGTCATGAATAATAAGTCTACATTACGATTTTTTTTTCATAAGTGTTAAACAGTCCTTAAGAAATATACATATAGTAGTCGACCGGCTCCGCCACTATTTTGTAGGTCCGGCCTTAGGCCACTGCAACCTATGCGACCGCAGTGGGCACCGCACTCTTGTAGGACTTGCTTTAATTCAAGTATATAAATTATTAAATTAAACCATTTTATAACTTAAAGCAGATTTCCCGCGACCTCATGTTAATGTTACAGGAGCTCCTGGAAATCTCCCGAAATCGCAAAATATACGAAAAGTCTTAAAATATATGGAAATATATACACACAAATTGTCATCTTGGGGTGTCGTTCAATATGGTAAACGGCAATCTTAAACGCGACAATAGGCATCAGACGTAAATGTGTAATCTGGTAAACAAGCTTTTTGCGTCGCAAACTAATAAAGAATTACTTGAGGTCAACAATTCTTAAAGATAGATTGAAACATTTGGTAATTCTTGCTATTGAGTGTGATCTATGTAGGAAACAGAATTATTATAATATATTGTAAGACTTTGCTACACGCAAGGCTCGTAAAGTAATTATGTGCGTAGTAAAGAAAGAATAAAATGCATACACGAGTTTATTTTCTAATACAAACTCTTAAATACCACCTTTTATCCGCTTCCCTACCCAAACTTGCCCCCGCGAAATCGTTTCGCATAGGGCTACACAATGGTTAAGTCCGGCCCTGCTATTTACATATTCCTAGTCCAAACCTTCCGCATGACAAATGAAGATGGGTGCGGGCATGGTTTGATAACGTTAAACGACAGTCAAGCGCGCAGTCAGTCACCCGTAGTGTGAATACAACTCTTGTTTTCTCGTGGACTATCGCAGAGTGATCTTTCCTTTACTTCTTGCTTCTCGACAAAACTATTGAGGGAGGAAGAAAGTCAACTTTCCTTGGCTGACATAGAGGAGAGCACCTGGCTGCATGCGGCGTCGGAACGAGACAGCTGGAGGTCACTCACAAAGGCCGCGGGATACACATTTGAGACCAAAAGAAAATCTGCCGCCGAGGACAAACGCAGACGACGAAAAGAAAATCTAAACCGGCCACCTGCGGACAATGGTTTTGCTTGCCCTGGATGTGGCAAAATATGTAGGTCACAGCTGGGACTGCACAGCCACGGGAAACACTGTATTCCTCACTAATCTTCGAACTCGAAGACAAGCCTATTATATATATTGTAACGAACTTCACTTCTCAGGCCTTCTGCTCACACTGCTTAACAACAACACAACACATCTAACTCAAGAACTTAACAACAAGAGCTTCATAAACACAGTGGCGGTTTAATTACAAACACATCAACACAGCCAATACGACACAATTGGCGCCACTAACTACAAATGCTTAAACACAATGGAACTTAACTAAAACAACAGTCTCTCTATCGCGTATATGCTACATTTTCAAAGCCTGTTCATAACACCACAGTTCTAAAAATGCACGCTTGCTCTATCTATCCGCTGGACTCTGTCTCTAACTGTCCTAACACACACTGTTCTAGCCCGACCAAGCTCAAGAACACCTGAGCACAGGTACAGGTCACCAGGGCCAGACGTTGACCTGTGACCCGCTTCGTCACCTAAGCCTGTATCAGTGGGTCTCACACATACACACATTCAGTTCGCCACTGGAGATGTAACAATATA
>JADKLZ010001483.1:7341874-7357169 GCA_021533235.1 Biomphalaria straminea
GCTTGAACTGTACAGCTGAAGTCTTGAAGTTTTAAAGCCCATCTAGTTAGTAGTCCTCTGGTTGTCTAGCTTATTTGTATTGATATAAGCTAGTGGGGCGTGATCTGTTAGTAAGATGAATGATTTCCCTAGCAGGTAACGAGATAGTTTTGTTATACAGAACACGAACGCTAGAGCTTCACGCTCTATTGTTGAGTATTTTTGTTCTGCTGCGTTCAGCTTTCTGCTAATGTAGTAGACATGTCGTAGCGTTGCGTCATACTTCTGCATTAAAGTGCCTCCCACTGCTGTGGAGGATGCATCTGTTGCCAAGTATAAAGGGTTTCTGATGTCTAGAAGCTGGGATACTATGTCGTCTGAGAAGGCACTTTTAATGTTTTGTAGGCATCCCTGTAGTCTGGAGCTGCCTTTTTTTTTTCAGTTCAATTAAAGGTTGTGTAATATTTGTGAAATTTGTTAGGAACCGTCTATAGTAATTACATAAACCTAAGATGCTTCGGACTTGTCCCTTTGTGGTAGGCATTGTTAAGTTGCGTATCTTGCCTATGTTGTCTTGTAGTGGTCTGATAGTATTTTGCTGTATTCTGTGCCTCTATTTGTTCTGTCATCATGACTCTCTGACTGTCTTGCGTGTTTTCCTTAGTGTTCGTTGTAAGAGTAAATGGTCTGGGCATGTACAGCTTCAGCATATTTATGTGAAATACTTTGTCTCGGCCTCTGATGTGTATGCTGTAGTCGACCTTCGAAATCACTTTTGTGACTTGGAATGGGCCTTGCCATTTTATAAATAGCTGGTTATTTTTGTCAGGCAGCAGAACCATGACATTATCACCAACTTGTAGTGTTCTCAACTTTCGTCCTTGATTTAGCTTTCTCAATAGTTCCGGTTTCTCTTTATTTGCTTGCTTTTGGATAGCTTCGCATGCTTCAATTATATTTTGTCTTGTTTTGATGACAAGATCGTATCCTGCCAGTACATCGTGTTCTATGTTTCTATTAACTAGAAAGTCTCTGTATAGTGACATGGGTCCTCTAACTGGTGAGCCGTAGATCATCTCGAATGTCGAGAAGCCCGTTGTTGAGTGTGGTACTTCTCTGTAGGCGAACAATATGGGGTTGATCAGCTTGTCCCAGTCAGTTGGGTTGTCCTGTGCTACTTTGTGCAGCATTGTTTTCAGAGTTGAATTCAGGCGTTCGCACATTCCATCCGCAAATTGTTGTTTAATATTCAGAGTTTTGCAAAACTGTGCGAATTCTTTCGATTTTACCTGAGTGGCTTGATCGCTCAGTATTATGCGAGGGTAACCTGTTCTTGCAAATATTGCTGTTAGTGCGTCTCCCACATCTTCAGAAGAAATTCTTTTCAATGGTATTGCTTCTGGGAACCGTGTGCACATGTCTACAACAGTCAATATGTAGCGATGGCCTCTTCCGGATATTACTGGCATTGGTCCAATAATATCTACAGCTATCTTCTCAAATGGCATTTCACTTAAGTCTGCTGTTTGTATTGGGGCTTGCATATAAGTTCCTTTTGCTCCATGTATTTGGCAAATATGGCAAGATTTTATATATGCCTTGACTTCTTGTGTAATTCTAGGCCAAAAAAATTCATTCAAGATTCTATTCAATGTTCTCTTTACTCCCATGTGTCCGGCAAACGGGGTGTCATGTGCAAGCTTTAATATTGTTTCTCTATATTTCTTTGGAATAAGCAACTGTTGTGTCTTGCCTGCTTTCAAATGAATTTCTCTCACATAGACACCATCTTCGCCTATCTTGATTAGGCCTCGTCTAGGTGCAACTTCACTATCTATGAGTTTTATTAGATCCGGATCATTTTTCTGTTCGCTGACAAACTTTTCTGTTTTAATCTGTAGTGGGTCTTGACTTTTCGTTGGTATTTCATTCGGTTCGTTTACTTGATCATGGCTTCTCATATCGCTATTTTCTGTTTCTGTGTTTTCCTTTTCACTGTTATAAGGAACTTGTATATTATCGTTTGTATTTAGCACTTCTTCTGCTTTCTTCTGAGCTCTTGTAGTAACCATGGAACATTTCTGTGTGTATTTTTCTTTCCACTTGTTCAATTCTTCTACTGTGCATGGTTTAGAGCCTTTGATACAGCCAATGATAAGGCCAATATTGTCAGGCTTATTATCTAGTACTAAAGCCTCATGCCAACCACTGATGAACGGTGTGTGTATGTTGATACGTGCTACCAGGTGTGTAGTTACTTGGCCAGTGTAACTAACACAGTCTTGTCTTCTTCCCGTGTACTGTTGTGAGTTGACGTATTCTTTTGCCACTAAAATTGCGGTGGCGCCTGTATCGTACAATACGTTGGTCATCTGTTCTCCCACGAAGCCTGGGTATACCTGCAGTTTATCAGCATGTTTGGCAGCAAATGCTCGATCTCTCGATCTGTTGTTCTTATCTTCATTGCGTCGGTTGTAGAAGCAAGTCTCTGTAGTGTGGTTTGTTCTGCCACAATTTTGACATTGGAAGCGAACTCTTTGCTGATTACGTCGGTATTCTCGTTCCCTATTAAGCCTCCTCTCTTCTCTTTCTTCATCCTGTGCTATTTTTAGAGTAATGAAATTTTCAAGTTCTTCGCCTCGCAGGCCATTTTCCTTGCCCGCTTCTCTATATATCTGATACATTGACATTTTCACTTACTTCGATCTCGTCGTGGTCGCCAGTTGTGAAGAAACGAGTCCCTTTAATTATAAATGTCTTTATTGAGAAGCATACAACATAACATATTTACAAGATGACTAGGATATACATATGACAACACTACTAGATGACTTCCATTCTTTCTATTTACAACCTCGACTTCCGCAAGTCCCCTAACTCCCGGTACCCAACACTTGACCGTGTGTCACGGTTGACCACCCCTAGTAACCGTGTCACAACAGGATGTAACCAGTTAAATTTAATATCTCATAGTTTGGTATATATTGTAATAATTTTTGTGTATTGTATTTTCGCATTTCTCTACGTTTTCTGTGTTTTTGTTTTCAAACTCTAAAAGTAGTTGCATCATGGTTCAGCTAAGAGATTTATAATCAAATGTGTTTCCTACACAATTAAGTTATTTGTTACCATTAAATTTAATTTATCAGTAGGCCTAATATTTAAAAATGGTTGCAATGATTTATAAGTTGGGCGACTAAAAACGTTAATAAAAAATGTCTTAGACGTTAATCTTCATTTTAATTCCTATTTTAATTTAATAAGTTTCCTTATTCATTTCATAATACCAGACAATCACGCACACAGAAATAAAGATGTTGGAAATCTTTAAAGTAGAGATATATTACCTGTTGACTTTTCATAGTAATTTTATCATGGAAGTAACAAAGGAAACGTTTTCTTCATAAATATTTTGTCTACAACTGAATATTGTTATTCTGTCTGTAGCCTCATTTTGTAGCGACAAAACATCGTTTACTTACTTTGGCTTAAACTGCCAGGGTCTGATGGAGAAGTCGGAAAATCTTTGCTACAATGAACACGTACAAATGTCTTGCTGTGAGTCATGTTCACGGCGCGCAACATCATTTGCAGGTACAGTACACAATACATATCATATAATTTATATATGACTCTTTATCATGATATAACAATTGTCATCATAACAAATATTTATTTTCTTTATTATCCATTACGAATATTGTTCTTAAAACCCTTTCAAGGCTTTCTCATTAACAATACAACAATTATAATTGTAATAGATTGTCTCCTAATAATTAGTTATGTAAATGTGGCTAAGTACCATGCAACTTTTTACTACCTGCATACCATCTACACAAATGACATTTGAAGCCACTCAGCCCATCATCCATTTTGCCTGACGACACAGCCTTCCTTGAAATTGTAACAGCCTATATTCCAGTGGCGTCACTAGGATGGGTGTCACCCGGTGCGACAAGATCAGGGTGTTACCCCCTGCCCACCTCACTGTTTTCATTATGTTTGTTTGTCGCTGACATTTTATCGTTAATTATTACATAGATTAACATCTAAGATTTTTAAATTACAAATAAACTAAACATCAGCTGAAGAAGCTTTCCTTAAAAAAGTTTAAAGAGCCTAAGGGAAAATTAGAGTTTTTTAAGTAATAGTTTCCTGAGGACGACTACTGAAAAAAAATGCAACTTTATAAAAAGAATATTGATCGGTAGAAAAACTAGAAAACGAAAATTGTTTTAATGTTAACATTTAAAAGTCTACAATAAAAAAAATACAAAACTTAAATTTCATTTTCAGGATGTCAAATTTGAAAACATAACTTTAAACCCAATATATTTTGCGATTTCGTTTTCGATGGATAGATTGCTATTAATAGTTGTTAATTAACTTTAGTTTTGAAAAGCTTCTTTCACATGACGCCACGTAGAAATACCATATGCCATGAAGAAATGCATTGGCAAGAAACAGTTAAAGGCTAAAATCTAACGCTGGTACAAATTCGTTCATGTCCTTCAAAACCTGTCTGCCTGTAGATGTCTTCTAGTTCACAAATCTTGTAGTCTGGCTCAGTATAAAAGAGATTGATGCACTCAGCATTAAACTCTTGTTCTCTATATGAATAGTGACTCCGGCATCTTAAGATTACTGTCCAGATATTTTCATATCGTTAAAACTTATTTTTCTGTTTCGATAACATGCTAGTTTGATTTGACTAAAGTTATCTCAATAACATTTTGAGCTAACTTGTCACGCATTTCGTAGAGTAAATGAAGTGCTCTATCTTAGCCACCCTTTTGCCAATATCTAACACTTTAATTTGAAGGTACTCTTGTGTTTTGTTGACTTTCCCCTCAGTACATCTGCCAACAAGAAAGTTAATTAATGAAAGGTATGCATGTATTCACAGACAGTTGTCTTTGCGCTGCTCCTCTAGTGTTTGTATTTTCAGAGCGACGGCAAAACACACTTTCTTAAAAACGTTAATTCATGGATCTAACAACAACACAAATAAGCACAACAGCAAGTTGTTCATATGACACTCTATCATCAATTAAAATATTCCATCGGTATAGAAAGAAAATCTTTTACTATGAAACCGAGAAAATGTATGTTAGAAGAATTTATGTTAAGAGTTTTGGCCAAATAGCTTAAGTAAACGGTGTACACATACATTAAAATTTCTTTTATGTTCTTTATTTATTACTGCCTGTCCTTCATCATGAATTCTTGACATTGTGACTTCATTACAATGTCCTTGAGCTCATATCAATCTCTTTCCAGGCGTTTTTAAATGATCAGAACTGTTACCACCAGCTTTCGGTCCACTTTAAAAGGAATATACCACAATATTTCAGTAATTTGAACATTACCATTGCTACTGTTAATATATCTTATAACTTCAGAGATATATGTTAGGTGTGGTTTGCTAAAACAATTATAAACTCTGGAGTTTTCTTGAAATCTTGTAAAATAACTTTTTTTTTTTGCATCGCTCCCTTGCAATATTATAAGTTATTATTTCAGCACTGGATCATATTTGGATAACGTTTCCATACCCACTCCCCCCCAAAAAAAAATCCATTATTTATGACAAGTCTTCTTCAATTCGCCACCATATACCAACATTTGCTTTGCTAAAATCAATACGATATCAATAAGTGCAAGATGATCCCCTGTTTTCTCATCTATACGTCAATCATAGCAATGACTTCCCTGTCATTTTTAGCTTTAGTTCGGCTGTCTAATTGTTTCAAATTTGAAAGCCTGACAAATGTTCTTCAAGTCTTACCGCGAGATTCTCATTTTAGACATGTCCACTATTTATCAAGCAAGAAATCTTGCTATTCATTTTTCATCATTAAGAATAATCTTATTCAACCATTTCTATGCTTTATGATCTTGCTTCTTTCACTTTTAAAGTTGATATTTATTTTTTTTTGGAAAGTTGCATTTTTTTTTCACTTGGGTGTCAGCCCCTAACAGGGGTCACCCGGTGCGGACCGCACTCCTCGCACCTGCCTAGTGAGGCCACTGCTATATTCCCATCATCCAATTAGCCCGACGACACAGCCTTCCTTGAAATTGTAACAGCCTATATTCCCATCATCCAATTTAACTGACGACACAGCTGTCCTTTAACTTAATATAATCAATTTTAAAGTGATTATCGTTTTGATAATGTAAGGGATGGGCTTTTAAGGTTAACTTTTTAAAGTAAAAAAAAAAGTCTGTATCTTATATCGTAAGTTGTCTAAGCTATCTTTTATAACTTAGGGCATCATCCAATTTGACGACACAGCTGTCCTTGAACTTGTGGAAGTTCACAAACGTCTGTACCATGCAAATAGCCGTTTCCACCAATGGTGCATAGACAAGTGTTTTGTTATGAATGTTCAGAAAAACTAAAGAAATGAGCGCAAATATAAAGAAAGCATAAAGACCACCAGGCAAATATTTAGATCAACAACCAAACAGTAGTGTGTAGATATCAAAGTACAACCATTAACAACAAGCTAACACGGAACATGGACACCGCAAAAATCTTTACATCAATATATACCCAAGAATCTTTTCTCTGAGGAAAATAAGAAAATTTGAAATTTTAAAAAAAAATACAATAATAACATTTTATACAGCTTTCATCTGTAGTCTGATTTCCCATTCCATCACCTGCTGACACAAAGACATTGGCTACATAGACATAAAAAATCATCGTGAATCACTCGAACAAGACTACCATTTCTTGAAGAATTTGTTCGTGAAAGATGCCTTTCCAAAACACACAAGATCCTTAAAGGCTATCTGCATCCATTAAACCAAAGTTACATCAGATCTGGACAAAGTGGTCGTCTCCTCTTGACTAAGACTAGAACAGAAGACTTAAAAGCTCCTTAAGTCCACGTCTAGAGTGTTCCCATGTCATTTCTTGTTAACGAGAAGTACATAGGAGCCTAATTCATAAAGCGCTAATTTTATGTTTCAGGTGCTGAATTGTTTGAATGTTGATCATGTTTGACGCTATGTTTTTATTATTATAGTAGCTATGCTTAGATGGACAACTGTAGTCAAACTGAGTTTTTATTTGTTTGAACCATATATAATTGTCGTGTCTTAGCTTAGCTTATTTTACCTCTCAAGTGGTCACGAGCTTGTATTTATTACGCGGGTACCCGACTTTAGTTGGGGAAAGTAAAGGCGGTTGGTCGTTGTGCTGGCCACATAACACCCTGATCGTTAACCGCTGGCCAAAGAAACAGATGACCTCAACATCATCTGCCAAATAGATCTTAATGTCTGAAGAGAACACTTTACTTTTTAAGGCAGCATGGAAAACCTAAAAAAAACAACAAAAAAAAACAAAAAAAAACTCACAGAATTTCAATTGAACCATTGCGCAGAGAGCATGCTATAAGCATCAAAAATGTGTACAAAACCAACTATCAATTGACTTACCAATAAATTATCTGACCGGTTTCTTTATTGTATGCTATTAGAAGAATTTATAGTAACGTATTGAAACAGATAATAAAGAAAATATTTTGAACATATTATGTTTGTTACTTTGTTATACACTGTGATTGCCTGACATCAGCTAAGGTTAATTTCAGGTAAAAAAAAAATCTTACGTAAAATTACATTTACACCGCTTATATGAAATCTTATTCTTAAGTAAAAATAAATATACGGTATAGCATCACATGATTCTCACTTTCTTCTAGGATGTGGGTACGGAGATCGAGATAAGAATGTCTGTCGGTCTATAACCTCTTGTCAAGGTTACACCTACCAATGTTGTCAAAGTTGTAGCAGCAGTCCAGCCCTGACGGTGGAAATGATTTCAGTGATCATTGTATGTTCGGTACAACTAATCCTTGTCTAGAAAAAAAACATAATCAATTCCACAATGATTATCGTTTTGATAATGTAAGGGATGGGCTTTTAAGGTTAACTTTTTAAAATAAAAAAAAAGTCTGTATCTCATATCGTAAGTTGTCTAAGCTATCTTTTATAACTTAGGGTAAAAGAAAATACACTGGAAGTAAAAAAAAAAACTATATTTTAACCATTCGATTTGTAAACAAGATATTATTTCTAAAGCCTACTACATTTATTTTATTGTTTAAATTATACACAAATTATATCCTAAATGATGCTGGTAAAGTCATTGACAAAAAAACAAAACCCATTTGGGCAGCTGTTTGAGACAAACATCCTTAAAAAAAGCTAAAAAGATTCTAAAACTAAAAAATCAACCCTCTGGGTCCCGATTTTGTGATTTTACCATCAGAAAAGAGATACAAGACACCGATAGCAAAGACAAATAGACACAAACAATCTTTTGCTCCCCTGGCAATCAAATCATTAAATAGAATAGATATAAACGTTCCATGTGTAAATTATGAGTGAGTCTTGTGTGAATGTACATTTATTTTTATAGTTATAATGTTTTGTCTGGTGTAATGCACAAATTGTAAGATAAATTTCCTTATGAACAATAAAGGTTATTATTATTATATAGTTGTCTAACAGCAATTACGAGTAACTGGGTACATAATATTTGTTTCACTATCTTTATAATGTTAAACTTTTTTATTCTGTCTTTTTTAATTTATTTCCAGATGTGAGAGTGTTTTTTTTTTTTTTTTGCATTGGATGGAAACATAGACATAAATAAATATAGACTGCCAATAAGAGAGTTTTATGAAACAAAAAAGTGTGAATTGCAATTGTGTGTACTTTATTTTATGTCTATAAATTTTGTTTAATCTCTAAAACTGAAGATCATGCAATTTTTTAATTTTTCATAATTCTGAAATCCAAATTCAATAGATATACATGTTTTCAAGTTACGTGATGTTACTTCCTGTTTCTATATTTATTTATGTCTATGGATGCAAATCAAATACACAATAACACATACTTTTTTAATGGACAACTTTGTGTTAATTCTTCATTACTTTCTTTTTGGCGGTATCCGAAATGAAATAAATACTAAACTTTTTAGTGCAATTGTTCATCTTTTATGTAGTTTGTGTGTGTGTGTGTGTGAGAGTGTGTTTATTTTTGTTATTTTCAATATTTATATATAAAATAAATGATTAAAAGTTAAATCGTTCAGTAAATGGTAATGGACAGGGGAAACACCAGAAAAGGGTGGTTTTGGCAGAATTTAAGTCACTGGTAAATATGCATGACTGAATGCATGACGCGTAGGACGTAATCATCTTCTTTTTTGAAGTAACGTCTGTATTACATAAGATAAGATAAAATAGTTTATCATTAGCTTGCATTTTACTTAATAACAGTCTTAAAAACTATATTTATTATGTGAAAATGTATTTAATAAAGGTCACCTTGTAACAAAAAAGGTGAAAACGACTAAATTTCATCCTATCTTATTTTAAAAAATACAGACTTTATTTCAAAAAAGAAGATGACTAAATCTTACGCGTCCTGCATCTAGTCATCCATGTTAACCAATGACTTCAATTCTGCCAAGTCACTCGTATTCCTGGCTAGCTCAGGCAATCCATTCCATGCTCTAATAGCACTAAACGAAGATTAAAGGCAGCCCGCAATGTTTGGACACATTAAAACTCCTAATTAAAACTTAGTAACTTCTAGACCGTCGAAGTTCGTATACATTTTTTTCTCTTTTAATGAGGCCCCTATCTTGTGGATACCCAGAGCTGTAACCCCAAATGCCCTTACTGAAAATCCGGCCTAGAACCTATTCATTAAAGACTTTAATAAATGATTGAACATAAACATATTGCGTGTACAGACTTTTAAGTCTAAAGGCTTATCATCGAAATATTATATAGTCTTGAAGATTTATACATTTGCTTAATCGGGAATTTAACTCTTTCTCTCCTAATTGACGCTGATTTTTACCTCATTAAATTAAACTAATGTTTAATTCTTTAAACTTGACTTTGACTTATATAAATAGAGCATGCATCTCCCTTTAATTGTATTCAAATACAACATTTTCTGTTAGCAAACAACAAAAGTTATTAAAGCCCAACCATAACAGGGGTAGTGAAATAGTAATGAGCGAAATGATGAATTCCTTCAAAACGTGGAAAAATAATTACAGAACTTTTTTTGTTTTAAATATATGATAAGTGTGTTCGCTAATTACTATTCACATACAATTTTAAGAATAATGTCGAGGGGGGGGGAAAGACAAAACTATAACGATACGGCTGAGTGACTGCAAGGTTTGGGTAAAAGTTTGCTGTCATTGAGAAACTTATACGAAACTAATTTAACACCTTGTCTTCTCCCATCCACCACCCTGCACCCCCCCCACACACACACACATGGCATTTTTTTTCCTCATTTTTCAGGAGGCTATAAACAATGAGCCAATTTTGTCAACCAAATCTACAATTAGGAATTTCATGTAGACAATCACTGTGTCCAGGCTATAAACAATAAGAGAATAACATTAACCAAATTAAAAACTAAGAATTTCATGTAGACAATCACGGTGTCCAGTAAAGCTGAACAACAACCACAAGAAACTCAGAGCTGTCAGTTCTGTCATTTCAAATCAGGTCCCCTATCCCAAACAAAATTTAAAAAAAAATTAAAATATGCCTATAGTCATCAGTAAATGAAATGTCCACCAAGATGGTCACTTCAAACTTCACTTGACTTTTCGCGCTACCCCTCCCCAACAACCCCATCTGTCTGTGTAATGAAATATCACAGCTCCAAACTTTTTTTCCGGACCTGATGATTCCCATGTTATCTTAACAGATGAAAATGTTATACATGAAAGACATTTTTATATTGTGCAGAAACTTCCACAATGGATGTTATACCGCCTTGATTCTTTGATTCCATAAAACATAACTTCTCCGTGATCAGTAGTCCTCACACTCCTATACCCTGGGATCACATACATTTCTGATCCTAAGCGACCTTATCATAGACATAGTAGTTATGGAATCCAATATTGCCCGCTGGTCGAAATTAGAACATCAAAAGACTAGAATTTATTCTAGACGGTAGAAAAAAACATAACATTAGACTAAAAAAAAAATTCTATTGTTTAATTGCATTACGCCAGAGCAGTATTGGCTGTCTTAACTAATACAGTGATCTTAGTTGTTCCAGAATAAATAAGAAACATGTCAGTAGTCCTTAGGTAAACATACATGTAATGTCAAACAAGAATACAATATTGAACTTGACAAGACAATATATACATGTCAGTGCTTAGGATTGAAAGGGAGGGGGGATAAGGTAAGGATGGACTTGCGACAAAGTTGGCCACTGTTCTGCTTGAACGCGTTGGTTCGCTGTGGTCGTAGCAGTGGTGGGGTGGGATGGTGGGGTGAGATGGTGGGGAGGGATGCAGGATGTCAACAAACTTGGATGTAACGCTGCTGACCTCGACCACAACTTAACAATAAAAAAAAAGAACAAAGATTGAGTGAGATAAAATGATATCATGTCCATTGCAATGGTTCTATCGACGCCATGTTGTTTTAAAGACATTGTTAATCTCTGTTTGATATCTTTAAGTATTAACGTAGTATACACGTAAAAAGTTCACCTTTCAGACCTAGTGGTCTATAGGGCAGACGATGTAAAGGTCATCTGATTCTTTGGCCTACGGTTAACGAGGGTGTCATGTGGCCAGCACAAAGACCAACCGCCTTTACTTTTCCCCAACTAATGTCAGTTACCCATTAGAGCTGGATAAACTCAGAGGCGCCCAAATGTTCCGAAAGGAAAAACCAAGCCTTCACCAGGATTCGAACTCAGGGCCCCCGGTTCAGAAGCCAAGCGCTTTACCGCTCAGCCACCGCGCCTTCTAGTATATACGTGTATTCCCCTATTATTTACAAATAAACCAAAAACACATAACAATCAGACTGATTTATTGAAACAAATTTAAATACCTCTTTATCTTTATACATTTACACATTAATATTAATGAAAATACTCTTACGAGTATACGTATAATGACTCTTCGAATTAATTTAGAATAGATTGTAATATTGAAATTTAAACACATTTAATGGTGGAGACATTAAAAAAAAATATTCATATATTTCATAGTCTTTAAAATTTCACAATTTTAGGATTTCCTGTGAAACTTTTTATTTATTATTAGTGAATTTAAATTTATCAATGTCCGTAATTGGAGAATATAATGAATAGTATGTAAAACTAAGAAAACTAATGTTTGTTATCTATTGGGACAAATCCCAAATCCTAATTAATAGAGAAAAACCAATTTTGAAACTTGTTTATTCTTTTAAAATGTTGCATAAAAGCATTAAATTCCCATCGCAGCAATCAATAAATATTGTTTTTTTAATGTAAAAGTTGTTTTAAATGGTGAGGGGGGGGGCAGTGATATACTATTGACACACTCACGTAATGCCTACACAAACATCTACTTCGTCCAGCTTTGTTCCCTGCAACCCCCTGCTCTTTCTTCAGCTGACCGTGACGTTGTCCGCTGCGGCGGTTGACTCATTCGTACAGAGAAAACAAAAGATTGTTGACATTCTTATTAGAGACACTCAGCACTTCAATCGCCTATACGGTCATCCTTGCGAAGCAAATTCTGACAGCAGCCCTATCCTTGCTCGGCTTCTAACCTATGTACCTGCAAACAATGGCGTCTATGAGTGTCATTCACTGGTCAAAAAACATCAAATACAATTAGGAAAGAGTGGCGCACCTGTAGGTTTAAGTTATTTGACCAATTACAAAACACTTTAGTAAGACACCCACAGCATTGTAGGAGGAGCTTACAGCAAACAGAAGACTATATTAACTTTCACAGTTTAAATTGAAGTACATTATATTAATCAGAATAGCGATAGCTGTTTGTGAAATACAAGTGTTGTGATTCAACCTCGTTTTGTGACATTTCTTGGATTAATTTATTTCGTACTTTTGTGAACAACATCATTATTTATTGTGTGATAGCTCAGTTCTGATATATCATTATATTAATCAGAATAGCGATCGCTGTTTGTGAAATACAAGTGTTGTGATTCAACCTCGTTTTGTGACATTTCTCGGATTTATTTAATTAGTACTTTTGTGACCTACATCATTATTTAGTGTGTGATAGCTCAGTTCTGATATACTCTAAAATGTATCACATGAAGAAAAAGAAAGAACCACTTCAACACTACAAAGAAGATGCATGCCATGTATATGGCTTCGAAGTGGACAAAGTTCTTCAAGACAATTACCCGATCAAAGTTGTTCTTGTCAGATCCAAACAAGACCACAACGTCCAGAAAGTCATCAAAGCTTACTTCAAAGACAAGATTGATGTTTATAAAATGAGCACAAGGCAATTCAAGGCGGAGATTTCAGTTCTCACCAAGATCCACCACCCTTACGTCATGGGAATGGATACCATGGGGATCTTCCCTAATTACTTCGCTTATGTGATGCCACTGTATGAAGGAGGAACTCTGACAGATAGACTGCCAACCATCAATCAGGAGAAGAGCGATGAATACCTTGTTCAGCTGTGTGCAGGACTGAAGTTTCTTCATAAACACAACATTGCTCACAGAGACGTGAAAACGGATAACATTTTGATCACTGACGTAGAAAAGAGGGTGGTCATCTCTGACTTTGGACTATCTGAAATCTTGCCCACAATTGATACGAAAGTGAGCACCATAAAAGGAACCCATATGTATATTTCACCAGAGCAGTTTGTCGAGAAAGAATTCATCGCAGTTAGCGTAAGTGAAATTTTATTATATTTGTTTTTATGCACCTTAAGATTTGATTGCCTCAATTATTTAAAACTGCGGTTACAAAATATTTTTTTTGGCATAAGTTAATTAATTTATGCGCGCTTGTGATTAAAATTGGATTTCAGTGCTTTTAGACTCCAGCGGATTATCTTGGACTCAAATATGGCTTTTATATATATTATTTTTGCATTTTTAATTATATAATAATATTCTTGTCTTCGAATCCGAAGATTAGTGAGGAATACAGTGTTTCCCGTGGCTGTGCAGTCCCAGCTGTGACCTACATATTTTGCCACATTTAAATACATATTTTTTCGCTATGCATTTAATAAAGTATATCTCATTTTAGGCTGTATTTTTTAAAAAATTAAATTAGTTTTACCTAGTTTTAATTGTTTATATTAAGCACCCTTTTTAGGCTAAACATAAAATACATTATTAATATAATAACAAATTGCACATGTTTTACTTTATTTAAAATTTCTTGACCTGTATAATATCTGGATCAAGATCTAGTTCACCTTGTAAGTATCTTGGTATGATATTTACTCATAAAGACAAGGCAATGATTTTATATTCTATGATTTTATGTTCACTATATTTATTTCTCTACAGTGCGACATGTATGCACTAGGTGTTGTCTACTGGTGCATGGTTTTTAAAGTCGATGTCCATGATTTAGAGAGCGCCGATCAAATGCAGGTGTCTATCAATACTTTGTGTGATACTAGTATAGACTGGTAAGTCAAACATTCATATTCAATATTTGGTTATGAAGTTTATGAATAAGTAAACATAACAATCTTTTTTATTGATGATCATGTGCCAATATTTATTTGAAGAGGTGAAAATCATCAATCTTGTTTTGTTTTGAATGTTGTTCAGCTTTTTACAAAACCTATATTCAAGTCGAACATTCTGAATGGGTATGCACAATCTGGGTGGACACGGTTCTCAAAAACGGCTCTAACGATTTTCCTAAAAATTTAACAGTACATGTATATCGTTGAGAAAAAAATTACTTGCTATTTGGCAAATCTTGGATACATTTGAACGTTATGAATGTTTAAAGTCCATAAATAAATTTTAATTTGTCTAGAGGACAAAAAAAAAACTTTGTATGAAAAGAAAAAACGCTTTGTGGTCGTCCCGGATTATTAAATTTCTATTTCAACTTTTTGCACAGCATCTTCTAAGTCCAGCACTACAGGCCCATTATGAAAATATAAACTTTTTTTAAATATTTTTTTTTCCCGCGGAAATATGAGTAACGAAAAATATTTAATTTCGTTTAAAACTGATGTTTATAAATTTTTAAGAGCAAAATAATCGCACTATAAATTTGATTTTTTTTTTGTTTATTTTTTTTTAGGTTGGTTTTGACAAATCTCTTGTACCACAGCCCTAGAGACAGGTTAAACAGTCACAATCTCCTCTGTGTACTGGATCAGCCTGAATATCGTTTTACAGAGAAAATAGCCAGACTTAGAGGTAACGGAAAAATATTCTTCTGTCATCAATGTTTTAATCTGCATACTGTCTGTCTCGGTACTTTAATTTTC
>JADKLZ010001483.1:7357269-7385899 GCA_021533235.1 Biomphalaria straminea
TATTACCATTATATTTATACAAAAAACTTCCAATGAAGCCTTTTTTTAAATTGATATGAATATTGAAATCTGACAGAAAATTTTTTTTTAAAGAATTTCTATGACACAGAGCAGTTTGGCTTCACTTTGTGTTCTTTGAGCGAGAAACAGCCAAAGGTTTAGAACTAGATGCACTGGTTACCGACCTTGTTACTTAGAAGGCCAGAAAAATGTTTGATCTATTTACCATTAAATGATGGAAGTAGAATTAGATTATAGTTTGTATCAATATTGAAAAGTTTTACACCCAAGTTTTACACCCTTAGGAGTATAAATGTGTAAAATGTAGAACTCGTAAAGCATTTCTTTATTCAGTTGAAACGCCTTTAAGTCGTTTAATTCTGTTAAGAAATTGAATTGTACAAACATTGACTTTTAAGACACTATGACTTGTCTGAGTCCTTACTGAATCAAACGTAAAGACAATATTACTTATAAAAAAGGCTACTCTACTTGCATTGAAATGTCTTTCCGTAAATTCACCAATACATTCAATTTTTTTTAATTGTTCTGTTTTACTTTACATTCATCTTATTGGGGAAGGGGGCCCAGCAACATATTCTTGCACCCGGGCCCACGGGTACCTTGCTACGCCACTGATTCAACTCAAAGATTATAAAACTTATCTTCGCAGAGATAGTTTTATGCTTTAGCATATGAACACACTAATTATAGTCTATTTAATCAAATTAACATTCAAATTTGTTTTTCTAAAGCATTGTTACATGAGTGCAGCTATATTCTTAATATCGCGTAAATTAAGGTCAATTAGCTATTTTCTAGCTCCATTCATAGTATTTTTCATTCATGAATTCACGCATTCGCTTTACTTATAACAAGAAAATGGGAAGATCCCATGGCGCAGCATTGAATGGGAATATATCCAGATCCGCACTATTTTCATTCACAAAATAGCATAGCATATTTTTTTTTTACTTTAAAAAGATTTTAATAATGTCCGGAAATTTCCAGGACTTTTTCGACCGGCGGCATAGCATTTAATAACATTTCAGGAGATTTCCAGGGGGCTCCTGTTAAATCAAGAGGCCGCGGGAAATCTGTTATGTTTTATAAAAGGGTTCAATTTAATAATTTATACACCTAAAAATTAGCACGGGTCCAAAGAAAGTCAGGACCCACTGTGGTCGCATATGTTGTAGTATTTTTATTAATGAATTCACTTATAACAAGTAAATGGGAAGATCCCATGGCGCAGCTTGGTGTGAATGGAAATGGTTTATCCAAATTCGCACTATTTTTATTCACAACATAGCATAGACATAAATAAATATAGACTGGAAAAAAAGAATTAACTTCATGTAACTTGATTTAATAATTTATACACCTAAAAAATTAGCACGGGTCCAATGAAAGTGCGGGACCCACTGCGGTCGCATATGTTGCAGTGCCTAAGGCCTGCCCTGGAAAATAGCGGCGTATGCTATGCCGCCGGTCGACTAGTACATTATAAATACATATTTTAGTGCTTTTGTTTTGTAAATTAAAAGGTGCCGGTACTCAATAATGAATTGATTCAATTTTAACAAATAAAAAATATAAAAAATCAAAAATAAACGTTAAAATACAAGAAAAGTAATAATTTTCCCACATCGACAAAAAAGTGCCGACACATAAAAAAGCACTGCATTTTCTAAAATAGAGATGTATTACAAAGCAAAATCAAATACAGTTTTTTTCTCCATTTGATAGATTCTATATCAGAGTAGTAACTACAGTAACTGCAGCGGTCGTATCCCATGATTACCTGCTAACTACTGTGAAAAAAAAAAACGCAAGCTTAAAATCTATGGCCATGCAAGATCTTCGGGGCTCGCAAAATCCTTCCTCCAGGGAACAGTACCAGAGAAAAAGAAGAAGAGGCAGACAGAGAAAGCGATAGGAAGACAACAGAAAAGAATAGACGGGCCTACCATGGAATAACGTTCTGAGCAGGGCAAAGGATAGAGAAGAATGGAGAAAAACGGTCTATAAGTCTTGCTTGGTGCCCGAACGGTCACAGATTAAGGGATAAGTAACAGGTTTAAATCGATTAGTACAGAGTACTACCTATTTGTTACTTTAACCTATTCGTCAATATTCTTTTTTGCATAAATTATACAAATCCACTCTAAGAAGAAAAGATTAACGCCCTGGGATATTCAGTACTGATGTTTCAAACCAAGTCTTAGATTACATTTTTTATAGGTGTGAAGCACACATGCAAGCTTGTTCCTGTGATGTGCTGCGTCACTGTATCGACTAGCACTGACTATCCTTATCGTCAGTGCCATGCATTCACGCAACGAATTGACCTACTAACGGTACGTCGTCTGAATGAGTGTGATATCGAGCTGGGAGCTAGGTTTTAGCAAGTCTTCTCAACGTGTTAATGTATCCGGCCTACAGTGAGCATTTATTGTGGCCCGCGGTGCGCTCTGTGGTTGATGTTATCAATGACTATGTTTATTGTTTTAAAATCATGCTTTTAATACTTAAATAGTACTAAAAATTGTAGGTTGGATTAAAAGCAGTATTTAATCTAAACAAGCAATGCTTATTTAAAAGTAAATTGATAAATAGTAACACATATTTAATTTCGCAGTTCACAATTCTTTTACGATTTTACGAAGCAGTTTTGCCTGCAATACCTTAAATCTTTCTCTCCTTCTTGACGATGGATGCTAACGTTGATTTAACCCCATTCAACTAAACTGGCTTCAGATTTATAAACTTTTATTTGTGCTGTTTAAAAACGAGCATGCATTCCGTAGCTAGGGTGGGGGGTTAGGGGGCAGAATTTGAAAATCCCCCGGGCCCCCGCTTAGGGAGGGCCCCAAAATGAGTTGTTTTTTTTTACAATAGAAATAAATATTTACGCAAAAGTAGGGGCCCCCAAAAAGGTCATCCCCCCCCGGAGCCCCCAAACGATGGAAAAATTTCTAGCTACATATTAAAACATTATCAATGTCATAAAATTACAAACCTGAATTTTAAATTTATGTGAGTGATTTTTACTTCCATTTGTTAGAGCTAACTGAATAATTGCATCATTGTCAAGGTCTTGGTAAAAAGCCACATTCTGAAAATGAAATAAAAATATTATTTTGATCATTTTATGAATTATAAATATGCTAGTCGACCGGCGGCGTAGCATACGCCGCTATTTTGCATGGCCGGTCTTTATGGCATATCAAAATTACACAACAATTACGGCTATTGCATCATGCCGTTTATATTTATTGCGCGTAGGATTGGCGTTTTCTATATTGAATGACACCCGAAATGAAATTTTTTCTCTAAATATTTCCGTATATTCTAACGACTTTTTCGTATATTTTGCGATTTCGGGAGATTTCCAGGAGCGCCTGGTTAATCGACAGGAGGGTGTGGTAAATCTGTTTTAAGTTTTAAAATGGTTTAATTAAATAATTTATACACCTTGAATTAGAGCGGGTTATATGAAAGTGGGGATCCTTTGCAAGTGGGGACTCACTGCGATTGCATAGGTTGCAGTGGCCTAAGACCGGCCATAGCGGAGTATGCTACGCCGCCGGTCGACTAGTTTATTTAACGTCGCTTATTTTTTTATTTGTTCTGAAAGTTTCTAAGGCTTTTTAAGCCTTTAAACTGGTCTAACAATAACAACAAGTAAATACAAATTATTTTCTGCTTAAATAGTATTTTTAAAGACTCTATATCAATAACCTAGAAAAGTGATGCCCAAAGTACTGCCCGCGGGCCAGATCCGGCCCGCCACGTAGTTTCATCCGGCCCGCCAAAGCGTCGGTGCAAAAAATTTAGTGAAAAGTGTATCTTTAAGTACTCTAGGACTCTATTTTCTCAAATCGATTGGTATCATGACTTTTAACCTTGTGCGTATATGATGGCACTTTGAATGTAGAATCTACAAGGAAAAGTGAACGGATCTTTACTTGTTTCCGGAACATTATAAAAAAGCCAACACGTTTGTTCTATAAAGAAAGTGTGACTGTTAAAAAAAAAAAAGCTCAGCATATAAAAGTCATTCTTCGTTTGAGCCTCGACTAAAAAGATTGCTTAACTACGAGTTCTAGGTCCACAGGTTTCCACTTTCTAAAAGTTTCAGGTTGGTTTCATTTCGTGTATCTATCTTTTTGTTGATTTGGCCCGCGACATGTGGTTCAGAAATTAAAATGGCCCGCGGGATGAGCAAGAATGGGCATCACTGACCAAGAGTAATGTATAGCACTCCAATATTGCTCATAATATCATAAAGAAACTTGCCTCATCGCCTTTTATATTTTCTCTCCGCACGTGTAACCCGTCCTGATCAGACTCTATAGTATAGACAGGTATTGTACTGTTGATATGTTCTACCCGACTCAATTGTAGCTCTGTTGTTGTTGCGTTGGAGCCAATAGCGATTGTCACATTTATATCGTCCGGTAGTTTTGTATCACTGAGGTCAGTAGAACTAAAATTGACATGAACTGATAGAAGAAAATATAAAGTTACGTTATTGACCTTAACAACTACCATCGCTGTCTAACAAAATAAGTGACTTTTGAGAGTTTAGGAAAGTGGGTTAGTTGTACATTTATTGGGTCTTTTTTTTATTTCTTTTGTACTTGCTATTGCTGCATAACTCTAGCTATCAGTAGGAGAAAAAATGGTTAGAATCTGTAATTTTAATTTTTTTTACATTATATCTCCTTCTTATTTATCCATATCGCTTTTTTCTCTTTGTTAAATGAATGTACACTGGAACTGAAAGCCAAAACATAGAGCGGATAACTGTGGTTAACATTCAGCGTGGAAACTCCCCCACAGCAAGAAAGGCAGACAGGAATGTATTTCTATCTTTGAAAGCGACCGCAAATCTATGCAATCAATTGATTTAGCGTCGCACACGAACGGTATTGATATTTTTACTGCAATAGAAGGGGAAAGAAATCACACACACATAAATGACGTAATTCTGTGCTTTAAATGATGTGTACATTTGGAACGATCGTGTCCCATATAATGACACTTTTTCCCTTTATATTATTAACAAAATACAATTCACGATGGTTGTTCCACTTTAAAACATAATCTGTAACGTATATAAGTATCAAAACAAAACAAGTAAAGAGAATAGCACAAACTATAGGCCTAGTGTTATACATTAGATTATTTTATTATGTTTTGTTTTTCTAGTTATTTTTCGCATACAAATAAGTTCTTCATTTACCTGTTGAAGATTCAACACCATTTAATATACACACAAAAAAACAACAACAAATAAGTACAAAGTAATCCAGTTCCATTATCCAAAGGTAACAAGTAAGAATATCCTCTTCAGCTCCTAAGACAAGCTAATTTTATAAAAACTGTCATTTATTTTGTTTCTGATACATCAACGAACTTCAAAGAACAAATAGTCTCCTACATCGGCACAGAAATTCAACCGTGACGTTCATGCTTCTCAGTTTGAGTACAGTCGCACTGAGCCGTTATTCAGTGGTCTTTATTTGCCTTTGGTTTTACGCAATGCACAGGGAAACACGCGATAGTCTTCGGTTACTGTAACCCACATTTAGATAACGCTCAGTTCATTTTTTTTTTATGTTGAAAAGAAGAAGAAATGAAAAAATCAGAACGAAGTTACAACTATTTAGTGATACTAAAGTATAATAACATAATAATGAATAATGGGGGAAATTAGCATATTTAAAGGTTTGGGGTTAGGGTTAGGTTTACAATCGAATGCATGAACAGAAAGTAGACATTGAAATGAGTAAAAAAGAATAATGTTGTGTCTGTACTTGAAGAATATTGTGACAAAGGTATGTATATATTGTCTTGGCCATTAAAATAAGGTTATACATGATGTGTATTTAATATCTCTGTGACTAACAAAAATCGAATCGTAGAGAGAGAGAAAAGAGAGAGAGAGAGAGAAGATAAAGAAAAGAGAGAGAGAGAGAAGATAAAGAAAAGAGAGAGACTTGTTGCCTTAGAAGGGTGTCTTTCACAATACCTACTTTTATAGTGCAATCGATACATTTAAAAGATAAAACGCATGTGTTTATCTTTTTTAGTTCTTTCCCCTTCGTTTCCTTTTATTTCTATAGCTTTATTTTCTTTGCCCTGATTTCCAAATTAAGGGTTTCGAATTCTGGTATCTATAGTAGCCTCTGAGTCCACCCAGCTCTTATGGGTACCTAACATTAGTTGGGGGAAAGTAAAGGCGGCTGGTCGTTGTGCTGGCCACATGACACCCTCGTTAACCTGGACAACAAAAAAAGATGATCGTCACATCATCTGACCTATATATCATAATGTCTTGGATGGAAATTTTACATGTTTACAGTGTGCCCAATGGTTATCGTTTTAAGAACATTTTATTGGTTTCAGTAACAAAGGTTACTGTGTAGAAATAAATTTAAAAAATAGTATTAAAAATATTATTTTCTCTCTAGTATGAAATCGCTTCGTCACGTATTAGCCCCATCTCATAAGAAAAAAACACTGTATTGATCAATCTTTATGCTATATTTAATCTTCTACCCTCTTGACTGGAATGCTGGTCTCCCGTATCTTTAAGCACGCGCCAATGTGAAGCAGTGTGTCAGACGTGTGTTAAGGTGACTCAGATATTCTAATTCTCAAATCTTCATTCTTTACACAGTAACACCAAGTGCAGGCAGGTCGCGGGAATATAGATTGATAGAATCGGTAGTCTATTTCCCTGGCGTCACATGAAATGACGCAGGTCCGCACTTTGGTCCAAAAAACATCATACTACTGCAAAGGACTAAAAGATATGGCTCTGTACTTAAAATTTGAACTATATTTAGATACCGCTTAATAGTTCCTACCATGAACTTGGTATGCGTAGTTCATTTTGTCGTAGAACATGTCCCGCAAACCTCATTCGACGTTCTGTCACAACCTCACTAAGTGTTCGACTCCCAGATCGGCCTAGGATTTCCTTGTTTGAGACTCGATCTGTGTAACTGACTCTCAGAATCCGTCTCAGCCATTTTTGTTGAGCCACATTTAGTCTCTTCTCAATTTTGACAGATGACTTCACATGCATATGCTGCAGTTGGAATGACGATTGTGTTGAGAAGGTGTATTTTTGTCTCGAGTCCAATGGCTTGGCTTGTCCAAATAGGCTCCCTGCCTTTCTTATTCGGCACAATACACCTTGTATGCATCCCCATCATTTGTTACCTTGGCAGCATCATAACAAATGATGGGGATGTTGAAGCTAGATAGCTAGTTTAATAGAGTGCTAAGTGAATGTCGTGGGTTTAGTTTAGTTTACTTTATTATTTGAACATACAAGTTGGACTTGATTTTTTTTAAAATAAATCTACATATACACTTGTGTTTATAATTATACAGCTTCAATTCAAAATGAGATATAGTGATATCACAAGTGAAGAGATAATTTAACAAATCTAACAAACTGTAAATACAGGACTTAACTGTCACCAACTTTGGTTAGCCTACTTCAACTTAACACCAGTTCTTTATATTATTTCTGTTCCATTACGCCAGACCACCTTGTGGTTTCACAAAAATAAAATTCTCACTCTAAAAAGCCAAATCTATCTGCTCTCCTATTAACGTAGACCATGGCTAAATCAATGAACACGCACATACAGCCCAAAACACATGGATACTTCTTGTAATAAAAAATTTAAATATTAACAGGAAAAAAATATTTCTCGTCTTGTCTTTTCTTAAATATCATTACGCAAATATAGGTTAACTAGTCGACCGGCGGCATAGCATACGCCGCTATTTTCCAGGGCAGGCCTTAGGCACTGCAAAATATGCGACCGCAGTGGGTCCCGCACTTTCATTTGACCCGTGCTAATTTTTTATGAGCATAAATTATTAAATCAAGTTACATGAAGTTAATTCCTTTTTCTAGTCTATATTTATTTATGTCTATGCTATTTTGTGAATGAAAATAGTGCGGATTTGGATAGACCATTTCCATTCACACCATGCTTCGCCATGGGATCTTCCCATTTACTTGTTATAAGTGAATTCATGAATAAAAAAATACTATGAATGGAGTTGAAAATGGCTAATTGACCTTAATTTACGCGATATTAAGTATAGAGTTGCACTCATGTAATAATGCTTTAGAAAAACAAAATGGAATGTTAATTTGATTAAATGGACTATAATTAGTATGTTCATGTGCTAAAGCAGGGGGTGGGCAACCTTTTTCAACCGAGGGCCGCATTAATGAAATTTGGGGACTAGGCGGGCCGCATATATATATGCTTCGTTTGAGAAGATGCACATACATTTCAAGTGCAAACAACATATTACAATGCTTCCAATGATAGACACATGAAGTCTATCTTCAGCTCTTCATTGGAAATATTAGGAAGGGGTCACAGTCAATGTCCACCAAGGAACCTAACAGTTTCCTCCATGACATTCAATATTGATCTAATGATTGGCCAGCGAATACTACTGTGTTACCGAACATCAGAATGTTTTAATTCCAAATCTTCACATACTTTTCGGAGCTGCCAGTCAGGACCGGCCTTGGATAATTGGACGCCATAGGCAAAATGACTTTGGTGGCTCCGAATAATATAAGAATATACTAAATGAGGGAGAAAAACTAAAATTATGCAATTTATTAAAGACCTACTGTACTTCGAACAATAACATTAGGTAGATGTTTCGCTATTCCTTTTCTTTACCACCAGGGAACAATCATAAGGTGAGTCCTTTAACAATCTTGGACCTTAGCAAGACCTCCTAAATTTGTATGTCGTATGTGTCCATATTTATTGTGAATTTAATGTAGCTTAGAGTAAGCTTTTCGGTTACTAGTTTATGGTTGGAATATTTTCTTTATTCTATTAAAAAGGTTGTTTTTCTCAGTCAAAGCTCCATCAGTTGTTACCCTTGCCATCTCGTACTAGCCAACCAAACTTTTTCAACACAGTTCTCCATAGCATTAAATAAATACTGGCCAGGGCTTATGTCTTTTACTGAAGTTATGTAGTATTGTTATTAAATACAATATTCGCTTAAACTCTTTTGAATGACGTTTAGAGACAATGTTTCTTTGGCCTCTTTATTGCAAGTGATAACAATCAAAATTTTAAAAAATTTCTATAGATATTTATAATTATTTTTTTAGGTCTTCACGGGCCGCATAAAACACTTCGGCGGGCCGCATGTGGTCGTAATTTGCCCACCCCTGTGCTGAAGCATAAAACTAAGAGCGAAGAGAAATTCTATAATCTTAGAGTTGAATTCGAGTTTTAGATCTAGATCTAGGAATAGAGAGATGAGTTACCTTTCGTAATCATGTCTAATGAACGAATGTACGTAATTTGTGATATTAATTAAAGTACTTCTAAAGTGAAACATGAGAGTATACTCTATCTGGAAATACTTTTAATATTATGACAAAAATTGAGAAGAAGAGAATTATATAAACACCACTTTCATTCACAAAATAGTGCGGATTGGGATGCACCAATTTCCATTCACACCGCGTGCTGCGCCATGGATCTTCCCTATTTACTTGTTGTTGCTTGTCTTTGTTGAACTTTTGAACTTGTCTTTTGAGAAATATATATATATAGATAATTAATGTAGACAATATAAACTGTTTTCTTATAGATTCATATAAGCTTGGTAAATATAGTGCCATGTTCACATAGACTAAACTAATGTTTCTCAAACTTTTTGTCCGTATTGAAACACTTCGCACATTATGAGTATCTAGCAGAACTTTTTGCTTTTTTTTTTAATTAACTAGTTAATTAAGAGATTTTTTATAGATTAATTCACGTAATGTTCTAGTAATTAATTATTACAGTAGTTCGTGAAACACCTATTCAGGTTTCGCAGATCACTAGGATTCTATGGAAATTGGTTTAAGAAACTCTTAGTCACTAATCAGTACAATGAAATTTAACTAATATTTTTTAAATTGCGTTTTCCCCCCTCATATTGTAATTCAAATATTATATTTCTTTCACAGAGCTCTTGTTCGTAGAATAAGAATACAATGTATCTAAGTGTGCTATAGACCAATCTCTTATGTAAACTCTAGGGCGAGCCTATGAGGTTGACATCTGGGAGAAAGCTTCCGGGATGCTTTAGTAGGGATTAAAACTTGAACCTCCTTGATAGGTGACCAAGCGTACTAATTACAATATTCTGATAAAGTTACTATGCATGGTACTATTTTTCCTATATCGAATCACTGTGTTTGGATGTGTGTCCCACTTCCCATTCTAGGCTCAATTTAAAGTTTGCTAAATTATTCATAGTACCTGACAATACACGCAGCAACAAAAATTAATTACGGGTAATAAATTTTGTTTGATATTGAAAAAAGGGGAATATATGCAACAGGGGCGGACTGGCTATACGGGCATTCGGGCAAATGCCCGGTGGGCCGGTACCCTTTTGGGCCGGTAGGGACACCAAAAAAAAAAAGTCGCGTGAATGCCATTAAATTGTTTTAATATTTTAGATTTAAAAGCAACACTTTGAGCGTCGTGATAAAAAAAATACAGTATCTTAAACACTTTAAAGTCTAATATTAATCTAAAGTATTGTCGTAAATACCCTTCGAGTAGACGTCAATTCCTTTATACTAAACGATAAACAAGAAACATAAGGCCTTTATTTCTCATAGATATTGACGTTAGTGTGAATATAGGCCTATTATGTGAATCTATAAAGGGACCAACAACAACATTTTAAGTCCTATAGATGACATGTCCAGTCACAAACGATTAGGTTTCAGTTGTCGCATGAGCTCGAGTCGGCCCCACTACGAAGCCTTCACAAACGACAATTGGCACCTTGAACAATTTAGCATTGCGTTGTTTGGAATCAAAATGCGAAAGAGTCCAAAAAAGAAAAAGCAGATATCAATAAGAAAAAGAAACTATTGCTGGAATCATGTGCAAAAAATAATAATAATAATTACAAATTAATGTTTCCTCGCAAACGCCAGAAATGAACCAACTATATGATGAAGCAATTATGAATACTTAAACAGGCTCAACGCCAAAAGAAACGTCAATACCAAGACTACAGGATATAGACGTAAGTACGAATAAAAAGAGGCTTTGCCAAAATATGAAACAATCTTGAAAGCATTTGATTTACTGAACATAAGGATATTAAATTACCTTCAAACAAGTGAACTTAATGTTCTGTCGTGTCTGATGTCTGCTCTAAGATGCAAATAAACTAGGTATACAAGTTATTGAGATAGCAGTACATGACCTTTTAAGTTCCCATTTCAGATCTTGCGTTCTACAGGACAGATGATGTTAAGGCCATATGTTGCTTTGACCATATGTTGCTTTGGCCAACGGTTAACTAGCAAGGTGTCACCGCTGTCTTCATCTAGATCTGAACCCAAAACCCCAGGTTCGGAAGTAAAGGACATAACCACTCAGCCATCGCGCCCCCGTAACCTTGTGATCTGGACAGTTAACTAATGGAGGATGAATAGTTGTAATTTGTAAACTGAAGTCCGTATGCCTGAGAAAATGGTGAGGAGTGAAAGTGAATCATAAATAATAAGTTCGTTGGTGGAGGATCCTCATGTACATGGTTGCAGAAATGTGTTTACATTGAGAGATTCCCTATTCCAAGTGTTATACTTTATTCATTTAGTAATACTGATCATCTGATAGTTTCAAAATCATCTAATAAATTATTCATATAGCTAACTAATTTCAATACATTATTAAACTTTACACAATGCTTTTGAGGACAGCTATAATCATATGCCCATCATGTAGCGTATAATTTGTGGGCCGGATGGTATAGAAATGCCGGGGCCGATTTTGACACCCAGTCCGCCCCTGATATGCAACTACATGAGAGATGTAGATGTATATATGAATTTATTCCTCTTATTAGATTTAGTGAAAAAAATGCATGTTCAAACATTCCTTTATCGGATCAAGTTGATGTTATTCATAGTCGATTTCAATACACGAATAAAAAAACACAATTATATGATAAATAAGAAAAGAATTTTAAAAAAAATATAGCAGAAAGGGAGTTAATCCCCGTCTTCTTGAGATAAATAGTAAGAATCAGTTCTTTCTCTTAGATAATATTTGGTTTCTAAAAAAAAAAAAAAACGTTTTTCTTTCCATTTCTAATAGTATTGCCAAAACTAAATAATCAGAACTACATGTTATTTGTACTAGTTTATTAACAGTTTATATAAAAGTTTTAAGTTTTAAGTAGATTGTTAAAAGTATGAGTACTTCGAAAATATAAATATGTCGTATCCAAAAAATTAGATTATCACATTATGCACAATAAACAAATAATTATTTGATTACAAGTAAAAAGTTAACAATTTTACAATTAAAATAAAATGTCAGACAGAACACTACAAATAATGCTGTGTTTGAAAATTTAACACAAAATCCGTTTGACCAATTTACACCAGAATCATCTGAAAATATAAACAAATGAAAATAAATAATAATTTTAAAATGCTGAAAATATATAATAAAAATGAAACAACAAATGCCTTCCTCCCACTCTGCCATGTTTGACATCGATGTTGAGTTTTAAAACATAACTCATTAAAGGAAATTGTGTCAGTGCTGGTGACATCACACATACTGACAGTTTGTTTATCCATGCTTATAAAAAACAAATAATAATAATAATATTAATATAAAATAATATCATGCATGTTAGCCCATTTGTATTCATTTAAACTGTACACAACAAATTAGCCAATGATTTCCTTATCCCTGCAATGCAATAATGCTATTACAAAAATAGCAATGGCAAATTGAAAAAAAAATCTTATTGATTTGTGAGGCCCCCCTTCACCTCGGCCTCCTTCTGATTTCCAGCACTTTTACAGTAGAACAGCTGATTTCTTTTCTGCCTCGTTAAAGAGCAGCATCAGACAGATAAGTTAACTCTAAGCATATTTTGTTTTAACTGTTAGTCTTTTATGTTTGTTTATTGCTAATGAAGGCCTAGTGTTTGAAATAATGATTTAAATACTAAAGACTTTAAAATTAAAAAAACAACAACAATTATCTTATACAATTTTTTCGTTTTCCAACTGTATCTGGATCTTTATCTGTATGGTTAAATAAAAACATGCTGCGAAAAAAATAAAACGTTAAAATCTGGAACAAAAAAGGAAGTATTTTTTTTTTCCTATCAACATTAGACTTATGTCGACATTATGAAAACAAAAGTATTGTGACTGAACTTTAAAAAAAATGGTTTAGGGGCAAATTAACCTCTGCAGTTTTGAGGCTTAAAACTTTGTTAAAGGCACAACATAAGGAACAAAAGCTTTAAATTGTGTATTTTTCACCCATCCAGAGTAGAAAGTTTAATGATATATATATATATATATATATATATATATATTTATATATATATGTATTTGGAAAAAAACCCAGACACAAAAAAACAAAAATCCATGCTATAGCAGATGATAGTATTTAAAAGTTACCTGTATGTAATGAAGTTTTAGAGGCAGAAGATGTAGTTGTAGTTATAATAGTTGTAGTGGTTTTCGGTGTAGTTGTGAGAGACGAGTATGCAATGTCGTTGGCACAAGTGTACTGACAGTAGCGGTGAGTGGACTCATCTTGGCATGGTGACAGTGTGCAGTTCACCCTACAATCTAGATATAAGAAGCAACATAAATTTTAATTATTTTGTTTAATCAAAGCTTACTCTATTTTTTTGTGCATATAAGCCGTACATGCTCATGAATTAAAAAGTAATTAAAAACAATATCTTACATCTCGCACCTATATACTAGGCTAGCGCACAGCGAGGCAACTCATAAGTAACCAGTACATAAACTTGTTACTTATGAGTTGTCTGTTCCTCGAGACACAACAAATTATTCCAGCTGTTGTACTAACAAGCAATTCTTGAGGAAGCGAAATATTTATAAGTAAAAGGCTTTATCATCAGGGCAAGGCTAAAGAGAGATAAGATAAAATAAGCGTAGCTGTATCAATTATCTTCTTATCTTATCTTATATGTTACAGACGTTACTTTAAAAAATGAGTTGATTACATCTTATGCGTCATGCATTCCGTCATGCATATTAACCAATGACCTGCCAAGTCATTGGTTTTCCTGCTCTAATGGCACTAGGGAAAAAAAAGCATTTGTACAGATTTGTCCTAGCATATGGGTGGATACATTACATGTTAAGTTGTTTCCTAGTAGAAATTAATTGACTTGAAGGTGTACAAAAAATGGCTTAAAGTTAATTACTCAGAATACAGAGGGTTGCACGTTCATGGTAAGCCTTCAATTCCTGATAAGCCTAGTCTAGTCTACTACAACTGTTCCTCGGTCACCAGTGGAAGTACTATTTGTTCAGTTGTTAATTAGATTTTGATTGTTCTGACGGTACAAAAAATGGCTAGAATTTGGCTGCCTAAATTCCAGGGGGTTGCAAGTATACCCCCTTGGTCCTCACTTCGGGCGCCCATAATTCTGTCTTTTTGACATCAGAAGAGGTTTCAGAAGAATTTAGGTCTTGCGTTCCTGTTTCCTTATATCAGATGCTTGTTCATAATCCTCATTGTCAGTTGAATCATAACACTTTCATTGTAGTAAGTTACTTATAAAATATCTAGCACTTCTTTAGCAGTGAATTTCTAGGTATAGTAGCTCTGTTACAAAAATATGATCCAGATTAGATCTAATATTAAAGTAAATCACATTGTTATAGTTTATAGACTGTCACTTACTTTATCATAAAATTTATCAAATTAGGCCTACTTCAGAGATCTTGTTCAAATAGCCTAATTAATATTGTAAATTAAAATACTAAATTCAAATATTTTTATCAATTATTGACATTGATACGACTGTTGATCTACATCTAAACTAGAGGATGTCTTAGGCATCAATAGATCTAGATTTGCCTTCCTCTAAGGCCCCAGTGGGCCACCCATGACCCAAAGTTTTTAAAAGAATAATTAATTCTAAACAGGTTTCTAATTCATATCAAATTCTTATATAATTAAATGCATTATATAGATATATAATAATTACAAAAGGATTGTGTCTTACCTTGCATAAAGCAGTAATTAAATAATTAAATTATGTCGTAAACTGAGATTCCAACTTCGCACGAAGGTAGCCTAATGCAAAAGAGATATCATTCAGTAATAAGAAAAATATAACATAATTATTGCTTCCCTTGTATCCCATAGATGGGTCACTGGATATTCATGATAAAATTACATAAAAAATGAACTAGACATTTATTAATTTTTTGGATATGGGTCACCCGTGACCCTGGCTCTCCCAGGGTTAAGAGACTGTAGCCTCTATTACCAATGAACTGTGTGTTGTTATAAAGCTGATTACCCTCAGAGTAGGTCATATTGATACCTGCATCAGCGTTTTTAGAAATACGAGTGCCAGTGATGACTATTTCTTCAGCATCTTTGTAATCTAATACACCAGCCCCAAAGTGGTTGTTGTAGATCATGGTATCCTTAGAAATGCAAATTTTGCTGCGCATGCCTTGTAAGTTGACACCATAGCCAATATTATCATGGACACTTGACGTAATAACCCGAATCTCTTCATCAACATCTGACAAAAATAAAAAAAAGATAATACTTAGGTGTAAAACATTATTTTTCGATACTAAAGACCGAACACTTCATTTTTCAAAATCTATCTATAAATATAACTATATCTAATCTGTTTTTCTAGGGCATATTAGTCTACTTATATAGAGCCTATTAATGGAGTAAGTTTTATAAGTAAACTATAGATAATTACCATAATCTGAAGTAAATTGAATCAAAAATCGAATACAAGGCAGAAATAATTTGCAAATCTTATTTTGTGGAATTTTGTATAAAAATCTGACTGATATTCTGTTTGCTTTGGAGGTAAATGATTCAGGAAATGAACCATTTTCAATGTTAAATACAACATTTGGATAGCCAGATTCCATGAATGTCAAAGTTCCATTAGCAGCAGGATCTCGTTCAAGAATCATGAAGTGAACTGTTATTTTCATGTTGGGAGACGTAGAGAAACTCTGAAAACATTCAAGATTATATTGTGTACAGTGGTCAACTGAACATGATGAACATACTTAAACAATTTTTTAATGTTTTATTTCAAGTTTACACTTATTATTCCTACCCTCTGACAGTCTCCACCAATAGCAACAGAAGTAACTTGATTCCCATCAACTTGTACCAAGTCCAGGTGTTGAAAGAATGGATAGGTCACATCCTCTGTGTTGATTTGGGCACAGAATGACTTCTCTGGAGGAAACTTGATGCGGAAATCAAATATAGTCAAATTACTGATGTAAAATTTGATGCCATCCCCCCAATTGTGGTTGATTTCAGTCCTGTTCACCAAGGTCCTTCCAATAGATGACTGAATAAACATGCCATAACCTTTCAAAATACACAGAAAGATTTATTAACTCTTTCTCTCCGTAATTATTTTTCTCCTTTCGAGAGAATAATTTGTTTTGCCGATTTAAATTTCACTATCCTGTTTGATTAAACTTTAATAACTATTTGTTTTTTTGTTTTTTATCATAAAATGGTATCAAATTAAATGCATGCTATTTTTACACAACAAAAATTAAAGTTTATAAATCCAAAAATCAATTTAGTTTAATGGGGTTAAAGCCTAAGTTGGAGAGAAATAGTTAATGTAGTGAAGTTTGTTAGCTTATGAACGATTCTATTGTTGTTTTTTTTTTTAAACTGAAATGGAAAAGTGGTTTGAGTGCTATGACAAGTCCAAATAAAAGCCCGTGGAGTCTGGGAGCGCATGGGGCGCCCTGACTACACTTTCCCGTGGTGGAGGCTGTCCAGGCCTGAGCAAGCTATTATATCACAGTACAGAACAGGCCACAGTCCTGTTGGCTCATACTTCTCACGGCTATGGCCAAATTTCGATTCACGGTGCCCCCGCTGCGTGGAAGTAGAGGAAACCGTGCCTCATATTCTGTTTGACTGCCCCAGACTTGCTGATCTCCGCCTTGACAGGTCTGGAAAACAAAACCTTTCTCGACCTGTATGGTGACGCCTACGCATTACGCAAGACAGCAGGGTTTCTGTCCAGGGCTTTTGCAAGAGAGGATTTAAACTTCTCAAGTCCTCACGCAAAAGGAGTTAGATGAATGAATGAATTAACTTGCTTCTTATAACAATAAGACTGATAACCTAAGCTTTAACTTAAAATACGTCCATAACTTGTTTTAATATAACAAAACTAATAATACAAGATTCTACTCCACCAAAACGAGAATTGCTCACTCAGTTAAATATGTTTGTTTGTTTGTAAAATGTTTTACATGTTTCGGAAATTCCTTCAGAGTTGAAGATAGTTATTTCCTAGTCCAAATCTCCCGCAGGACGACGGGGGATGGGAGCGGGCAGGGTTTGAACCCGGGACCATCGGTAAATCGATACAACAGTCCAGCGTGCAAACCGCTCGATCAGGCAGCCATCCAATTTAAAAGCATTGATTCACATTAGTAGTTGACGCCTGATAGACCAAATGCTAGGAAAAAAAAACTATTTTTGCCAAACTCACGAAACATCTTTTATATGTGTTTATAGGAAAAATAAAGCTGCAACGAATAAAGAATTTTATTAGCACTAAACTTGTCAGTGTATGTTTTAATCAAATTATACATTTCCCTGAACTCACCACTAAAGCTTGTTTAAATTTATAATGTTACTAGCTAAATTTTACCCGGCTTTGCTCGGGTTTTTCTTTGTACAAATATCATGCATTTAGTCCGTTTGAATAATCAATAATGACGTGAACAAAAAGATGATAATTTAAAAAATAAATCGATTCATCTAGTAATAAAAAAGATAGATTGTCTTAGAAAATTTCAACCTTTTATTTTGTTAGGTGATTTTAACTTTCTGTTCAGATCTGTTTCTCCCATTGTTAAAGAAACTTTATTCAGTGTAGTAAAAACTTCGCTTGATACTGTGTTTAAGTAATCAGATCGAATGCCTGGTTCATATTATGCTGAAGTGTCCCAACAGATAAAGTCAATCAGACTATCCGTACGATGTGTACACAAAAGTCAAACTTTGTGTTCTGTTACATAACATACACATATGCCAGAGCAGCTTGTCTATGTGGATCTAAATTTGATATCCTCGTCTTGGCTTCATGAGATTTAACAGTAAAAAAGAAAAAAAAAACACAAATGATCATTGTATCGTTTTCTAAGAATCTAACATACAGCTTTTATGTGTTGTTGCATCTTCCTGTTTCGACGTCATCTAGTAGAGTTTAACTTTTTTAAAAATTTAGAGATTGTTTATCGCTATCTGTATACCATCATCTCATGTCATCTCTGCCTGTGGTCCCTACTGGGGCATAGGCCACCAACCATCTTTCTCCAGGCATCTCGGTTCTGGGCGAATCTCTCCAACTGTCCCCATGTCTCGCCCATCTGCTTGGCATCTGTTTCCAGATCGCAGCGCCATGTATTCCTGTGCCGTCCTCTCTTCCTCTTTCCTGGGGGGTTACAGGTTAAGGCTTGCCTTGTTATGTTGGATGCAGGCTTGCGAAGGTTCTGACCTATCCATCTCCAGCGTCTTTGAAGGACATCTATTTCAATGGGCTGCTGTTTTGTTCATTGCCACAGTTCGTCATTTGAGATCTTGTCTGGTCTTCGGATCATAAGAATTTTCCTCAGGCAGGTGTTGATGAATACCTGGATTTTTTTTTATGGCGGTGTTGGTGGTTCTCCAGGTCTCTGCTCCATAAAGTAGTATCAGCTTAACAATGGTGTTAAAGAGCCTAAGCTTGGTGGTGGTGCTTATTTCCCTAGATTGCCAGGTGTTCTTCAGCTGATGGAATGCTGCTCGAGCTTTACCAATGCGGGTTCTAACATCTGCATCTGTTCTTTAATGGTGATCTATGATACTGCCGAGATATGTGAAGCTTTCCACCTCTTCCAGCGCCTCACCTTGGACTGTAGTGGGTAAATAGTTGGATGCCATTATCTTCAATACCTTGCTCTTCCCTCTGTTTATGGTAAGACCCATTCTAGCTGAATTGTCTGCAACAACATTTATCTTTTCCTGCATCTGCTGCTGTGTGTGAGAAAGAAGAGCTAAGTCGTCTGCAAAGTGTACACTGTATACCATTATTAAATATATAATCTAGTATAGATCTCGCTGTCTTGTTTACGTTTCATAAATTATTGAATAAACTCACGTCTGAAACTGAAAAGTATCTTTAGAATATAAGAGTTCCAGCCTAGATATTGGACCAAAGAAATGAAAGTAGGTTTGATATATATATATTTCAAATGTGTATTCTTATTTAAGAGTATAGTCAAACGTAAATTTAAGAGAGTAAAATATTGAACTGTCAATCATAGTCAATGATCTAAATATAAAAATAACTCAAAATAGAGTTTATTCAATTTATTAGTCAAAAGCTAACATCTGTTTTTTAATTTTATTTACAGCCGAAAGTTCATGACCTCAATACGCGTTGCCTTGGTGAATTCTGTAAGCGACAAAAAGCAATAAAATATCTTTTATAATCAAATCGAAGACGTGGATGTAATTGTTAATATAACATTGTTTGTTTAATTGTATGTAGCTCTAGATCTAAAATCTAAACAATTTGAATGCCACAGTAGTTATTATAGTAAAAGACTATAAATACTGTGAGTGTGAGCTTGCATCGACCTAGATACACTTAGCGTGTTGACGTAGACACATTAGCCGTATTTCATTCTTTCAAAATCATTCATTCATTTCGTACGTCGTTATCAGGTCTAAATGCGCATAAGTAAATTTTAAATAAAAAAGAAAATTGAAAATAAAGATTTAAAATTAAACCAAATTGGTAACAGTAAGCTTAAATGATTAAACAAAACACATTGGAAAGTAAATTGCATTATGTAAGTAGTGTATTAGTTCAATAATATCCTTTTATAATGCGCGATATTATGACCCCTGACGTTAACTTCATTCGTATCACTACGCGGCCTCTCTAACCATAGTGTGTTTACATAGCGATGTGCATGACACATGAATGGGTGACAAAAAGCGATAACATATAAATTTATAATCAATAATAATTAATTTTATGTAGATATAAATCAAGAATCTAAAAATAAAACTTGAATGCAATTGTAGTCTAGTCAATAACTAAACACATTGAGCCAAGTAAATGACTAAACACTTTGACTTTGACCTAGATCTAGATCTAGCTACACGCCCACTTTGACTGTGTTAATGTCTAAATGCGCATAAGTAAACCTGAAAGAAAAAAATAAATTGAAAATAAAGACTTAAAATAAAACCGAATCGGTAGCTGTGGGCATAAATGCTTAAAAAACACATATGGAAAAGTAAAGTGTATTGTGTACGTAGTTTATTAGTTCAATAATATGCTTTATTGTATAATGCGCGGTATTATGACCTCTGACGTCAACTTCATTTGTATCACTACGCTAGCTCGCTATGGAAAAGAGTGTCGATGCGGTCATATCAAGAAGAAATGGTGACCTACATTTATAGATACAATAGTTATATAGAGTTAGGCAACTTTATTTTTTTTTAGGGTTTTAAGTTTGTTTTAGGGCTACAATTCATACATACAGGTCTAAGTTAGTACCCAAGGAACATTTCTGTCAAGTTTTGTCAGGATCGGTGAAACGGTTTTGATTTCTATACGGGGACATACATACATACATACACACATACATACGCCTTTGTTTTCCTTTTATATATTAGATACATTATTAGAAAAGTCTTGACTGCCCATTACAAGTTGAGAATATCAGATACTTTTTTTTTGTCTTCTATTTGATAATTCAAAAATTGAAATTATTTACCTCTATTGTGAGAGACGATTGAGTTGGCTATATGGATAGGGCTGACAATTTCAGTCAAGTTCAAGGCATCGTAAGCACCATAGCGAATAGTGATATTGTTCATCATGGGAACGTATGGGCTGGCACTGATGGCTGCTTTCTGATAAAAAATATTTGATTCTGAAGTTTTCCCACGGAATTTGTCTAGGCCAGTGTAGCTGATATCCAGATATTCAAGAAAAGACAAAGACTCATTCATGTAAACTCTTTTGTTATCTAGAAGCTGAAACAATATTTGTAGACACATTAGTTACATTCAATATTTTAACAACATTAATTCATTAATAATTGCAATTGAAAATACATTTTATCATTCAAGCAGTTACAGACCAAGTAAGTGAAGTCCCTTTTGAGGTAAGGTATCTTTAGTACACGTCACCACCAGTTTATATGTTATAGGCAAAAGAGTTAGCTCCCTTTACTTCTTCAAAAACAACAACAAAAAAAAAGGGAACAAGTAGAAAAAAAAACCAACCTATACATTAACTGGCCATTGTCATATAGAGCTAGTATAATTCTTTGTTCAATATTCAGTACATAAAATCACTAGGGAATCTTTAGGTCTGATTTATTGCAAATGAGCGTTTGCACATGCCATAGAAAAGTCATTCCGCACAAGCTTGCTCGTCGTATATCTTTGATAAGTTCTGATGGCCCTTGGTTAGCCTTAAGTGTTCCAACATTATTTACACCTATTTAAGGTAGGAACTTGTATAATCTTATTCTTCTATTTACTGCTGAAATTCTATAATGTGGGTCATTGTTCTTTTCTTTGTTTATGGGAAGGTAGTCTGAGTCTGAGCATTGGCTCTACTCCTACATCATAAAGGAATCATTGCTTCCATTGTGGGAAGCGTGGTCGAGAGGCTAAGTGCGGCTTGAGCTTGGCTTGCTTGGCTACCTAGAAGGGGGCTCGAGGTTCGACACCCGACTCGGGCAGAGTTGTGTTTACTGAGCGCCCAAAGGCAGCACGGAAAACCAACTCCTAGATACCCCCTCCCCCCCACTGGTCCACAAATGAGATTGGATCAAAGCGCTCTGAGCATGCTGTAAGCATGAAAGTAGCGCTATATAAAAGCTATAATAATAATTGTTCCCTGAGCTGTCCATGAGTTCTCAGCATCTAAGGGGGTTAGTTGTGGATTTAACATATCTCAGTATGAAGTAAAGATAGAAAGTGATAGGAATGGGATGAAATAGTTGTCAAAGTGTTTTATAACTTGCTCATTACACACCACAGTTACTGGATAACTCAACACAATCGCTAATGCATGGTTTCAAGTAAATCATGCAAAGATCTAAAACAAAGAAATATGAAATATTTAGAAAAATGAAATATCTAGAATTAATAAAATTTTAGGTATGCAGGCTTGCCTACGAAAATTAGTGTTAACCAGCCAGTGTCTCTTTCAACCCTTCTAAATGGATCTAAGAAAAAAGGTACTATACAAAAAGCAATAAATACTACTTTGAACGCTTTCACCAAAGTGCTTGTTCTACATCGTGGATAGATGGTGAAAAGACCACACAACAAACAGCAATGTAATTGCGACGGCTGGTATGGGACTTATTATGGTCTGACAGATACGCTAGGTAGGGTACATATCCTGTAAGGGGGACAAAGGTATGACAAAAGCAGTCTTTTTTTGTGAACTGAAAGGAGGTGAACGTAACATAGGTGCCCCATAAAAACGCTTTAAAGACCAGTTTAGGCGCAAGCTTGCTTTAACTAACATAGAAGAGAGCAAAGGGTTGCGTACAGTTTCAGAATGAGACAGCTGGAGGTCATTCACAAAGGCTGTGGGATATTCATATAGACGTAAAGAAAATCTATTACCAACGACGAATGTGGACGGCAAAAATAAAATAAAATTCAGCCATCTTAGGACAGTAGTTATGCCTATTCAGGATGTGACAAAATGTGTAGATCACAGCTAGGTTTAAGGAGGCGCGGTGGCTGAGCGGTAAAGCGCTTGGCTTCTTAACCGGGAGTCCTGGGTTCGAATCCTGATGAAAACTGGGATTTTTGTTTCAGGATCCTTTGGCGCCACTGAGCTCACCCAGCTCTAATGGGTACCTGACATTAGTTGGGGAAAGTAAAGGCGGTTTGGTCATTGTGCTGGCCACATGACACCCTCATTAACCGTAGGCCACAGAAACAGATGACCTTTACATCAACTGCTCTATAGAACACAAGGCCTGAAAGGGAACTTTACTACAGCTAGGTTTGCGTATCTATGGGAAATACTGCATTTCTCATTAATCTTCGAAGACAAGCCTTATCATTATTATATTTGGTGTATCATTGAACTATTACCTGATAGCGTGGCTCTATACTTGAATTATAAAACTCAATACTTCTCCAATGATCAAATGCCAATCCTGGACGTAAGCCTTCACACTCAAATCCAATGACTTCTTGACCATCTAAAAATGTATGTTGTTTTATAGCAAATGTATTACTACACATAATATCAAGGAAATATGTCTAAAAAAATGTTCTTGGTAAATCATATTATTGAAATGTTTAAAAATGAAAAGAAGAATTAAATATTGATATAGAATTTTATAGGGTAAAATGCGAAGTTCGAGCAGCTCAAATTTGTCGAGAGGTTCGAGCAGTTCACTTTTTATTGCTAAAACTTTTTTATTGGAATGTTTACCAAATTACTACTATATTGCTACTGCGCATGCACCTTTTTTCTTCACTTCCGACACATACTATTTCCTTTTCCTTGTTAAGGCTAAGTTCATGGTGAGGTCAAACTCAGGAGGTGTGGAATTATTCTTTTTTACTACCCGGTAGTGAAGGAACTGGATAATGGGATTAAGGCTCATCAGCGTAAAGAGACTATTTAAAGTTGTGGAGAGTGAGAAATGGTGCAATGGATGGTGTTCTTACGCTAGAATAAAAAGAAAATGACCTTATAGAGAAAATTAAATATTAAACCAATGTTTTTAGATATATTTTCTTTGATCTGCTCGAACCTTCCAACAACCCGATCGAGCTTACTAAATGTGGAAAAATCCGCTCGAGGAAAAGTACGTTTGGCGATACCCACCCTACACCTCTTTGACCTCGTATTTAATTTTAACTAAGCCTAGTGATACATTAAATCCACATTATTTTTATAGAAAAAAGGATGAAGAATACAGAGATACCATCAGTTTTTTTCATAGGTCAGACCGTTACGGTGTTATGAAAATCCAAACGTGAAAATTGCTCTATCAGCCTTAATCCTTTCGAGGTTGACACTTTACTATAGCTGCTTATTTAAAGGAACTTTAAAAATAAAAATGTCTTTAAAAAAATCAGAAAATCAGTTCATCAGAACTATGTCTAGTTGTCACGTCATCGCGAAATGGACTACTGCTGTCAATTAAGCAAAAGCAGATCAGTAGAAAAACTCGTTCGTACCGTACTCAATCAGACTATATCAATGCCCCTCGTTGATCAGGAAACATAAAAAGGACAAAGATGCCTGTGTGTAGTCGCTGAATAAAATCTTTATGTTGTATCTGTTCTTTTTATTTCTTACGTTTCTGTTGTGTTTTCTTTATATGAGATAAAATTCCTTGTATTTACTCCAAATTTTCATAAAGATTTTAAAGCAGTCTTATTCCTAGTCATTTGGTATGTACTGGGGACGTTTATCCCTTCATCCCAAGTTGAAATCCTCCCCTCTGCTATACCCTGCCATCTCGCAGGAGGTTTGAGATAGAATGTAATAATAATCATTTCTGAATTAAGGTCTGAAACTTATAAAATAAACAATTAAATAGCTGTTTATCTTATCTTATCTTATATAATACAGACGTTACTTCAAAAAAGAAGATGATTACGTCATACGCGTCATGCATTCAGTCATGCATATTTACCAGTGACTTAAATTCTGCCAAGTCACTGGTTTTCCTGGCTAGCTCAGGCAAACCATTCCATGCTCTAATGGCACTAGGGAAGAAAAAGAGCATTTGTACAGATTTGTGCTAGCAAATGGGACGAGGAATGTGCCTTTATCTTTGTGTCTTTCTGAGTATTTTATTAAGTTTTGTTTTTGTATTTGGAGATTATGGTTCAGCGTTTTGTGTATAATTGCTACTTTACTCTTAAGTCTATGTTACTCTTTAATCTTAAGTTTATGTCAGTGCTACTGATTTGAAAACCACATATTTTATTAACAGCGGGAACATCAAGTATACCTACTTATGGCTTCAACTTTAGATGGTGTCAAATCATATATTAAATTGTAGTCTGTAGGTCTATAATTGAGATCAGGTTTAGGTCTATAGTTATATAAGAGCGTTAATTAGGAAAACCAGCTCTAAATGTCAGTAGAAGAAAAAATTATCAAAACCATCCCTAACCAAAAAGTAAAAAAGAATGTGTGTCTGATTGATTTTAAAAACATGGTCAGATAGACATAGTAAGCCTAACATGGGCGTAGCCAGGGGGCGGGGTTAGGATTACTAAACCTCCAATTGCCCCAGCGCAGCCAAAGGGGGTTTTATGTTTTATAGACCTCTTACCGTCTGGAGGGTGCAGTTACACCCCCTCTTCTATAAAACAAACAAAAATGCAAACGAAAGTCCGCTAATTCCACAAGCATAGCTAAGGAGGATTTAAATTTTAACCCCCCCCCCCCCCCGTCTTTCCGAAATTTACTATCCCCATCCCCTCTTCAATAAAAAAAACAACGAAGAACACACTCAAAATTATATAAGAGTAGCCAAAGTGGTTTTGAGTTTAAGCCCCCTTCAGCAGTATTTGAATGAGCGATGCCAACGTGAACGTTGTTAGAGTTTAAACCCCCCTTTTGCGGGGTTAGATGCTAAAAAATACCTATTTAAATTAAAAATAAAGTAAATTATATAATAATATCAGGTGGCCGAGCCTTGCTCGGTTAAATAATTTCATATTATTATTATAGCTTTTATATAGCGCTACTTTCATGCTTATAGCATGCTCAGAGCGCTTTGGTCCAATCTCATTTGTGGACCAGTGGGGGGGAGGGGGTATCTAGGAGTTGGTTTTCCGTGCTGCCTTTGGGCGCTCAGTAAACACAACTCTGCCCGAGTCGGGTGTCGAACCTCGAGCCCCCTTCTAGGTAGCCAAGCAAGCCAAGCTCAAGCCGCACTTAGCCTCTCGACCACGCTTCCCACTTTAATATACCCGAAGTCATTTTTGGATTTTTTTTTATAATTACGAAAATGAACGATTGGATAAAGACTACTAATTCGAAAAATTTCTTTAGTATTCTGTTTGTTCTATATGTAAATCGGTACGTTCAGACATTTAATTTTGGAATTAGTATATTCAATTATGGCTTTAGTACGAAACATCGAGTGACGCAAATTTCTACGTTATTGGGGAAAACTTCAAAGACTTTCTTACAAGCCAATAATAGTAGGCTACGATAGTTTTACGCTGTCTAGACTGTAGGAGGACTTAAGAGACTTGATATTTTATCGCCATGTACAATTACATATAGAACAAACAGAACACTAAGACTGTCAGACCATAAGAAGTTCATACCGGCTTTTGCCATCCATCTATCCCAGTGGTGCTACTGGTGCTACAGCCCATGGAAGGATATGGCCTGCTTTTACACATCCCTCCATTCAGATATCTTCTAGGCCTTTCGTCACCACACCCTAACCCCAAGTTTTTTACTAAGGTTTATAGTTAAATCAAAAGTGGCTGCAGCGTACGCAAACTCGTTGACCGCTTAGAATATTGTGTGTTGGTTTCCTTTTCGAGTCGATGTGAAGCTCGAAGTCGCAGATCCTCAAGTTTCCTTAAACGCTCCTCAGAATTTTCTAGCTTGACGATATTACTAATGATTGCATTTACGAATAATAACGTTATGTCAATAAAATATTAACTTCACGTCAATAATAATAATAATAATAATAATAATAAAATTATTATGTTTATATAAATAATGTTTGTCTAAATGAATCTATATAAAAGACTTTCTAAAAAAACAAAGATTTAGATCGAACAAAATTATAATAATATTTGTCTTCTATAAATTTAGAGTGGAATTGGCAATGCTGTTACATCTAGATCTAGTCTAGGAAAAAAAGCGATTGAAATCTGGCTGAAATCCTATAGCTCAGACGTAGACGTATAGATCTATTTGTTTTCCTGAAAAGTTGTGAACATCTTTTCTTCTAGAAATTACAACAGAAAACCTATTAGATTATTATTAGATCTCTTCAACGCCGAAAACCTCCTGCTATTAGGGAAGAATAACGGCGAGCAACATGGCGGTTTTTTCGACGGAGAACTGAGAATCTAGTTGTAAGTCTAGAATCAAGACCTAGATCTAGACGTAGATTGTTTGTTTGTTGTTTTACATGTTTCGGATGTTCCTTCAGAATTGAAGATAGTTACTTCCTAGTCCAAACCTCCCGCAGGACGACGGGGGATGGGAGCGGGCAGGGTTTGAACCCGGGACCATCGATAAATCCAAACGACAGTCCAGCGTGCAAACCGCTCGACCAGGCAGACATCCAGATTCCAGATTCGGCGTCCATATCTTTCTTTTCGGCCTACATTATAGCTAATTAAAAATATACAATTAATCAAATTCTTATTTTAACGTGCCTTATAATAAAGGGATCAAGCGATTAATTTGTAGAAACACTTGGAAGCACTTGAGCGTCTTCATATAACCACGTGCTTGATTGATGTTCACTGTTTTAAACCTTCAACTACGGTGCGCAAATAGTTTTGTCTATTCATTCAAACGCGATAAAACTTGTTGCAAAGAAATGCTTTAGTGAACGGATGTAAGCCAGTGACGTAGGAGGTGTCAAGTTTTTTTTCCCTTTGACGTCGTGGGAAAAAATTTCATTCATAAATTCTCCATGTCATTCATAAAACCTTCAAACCAAAATAAGTTTTTCCATAATGAGACATTTTTCAAACCGATATAACGGTCAAACTCGAGTTTTCCCGATGTGGCCAATGAGCTGAGATTTTTTTTCTCACTAACATTTAGATACGTTGAAATTTTAAAGAAAATCGTTAGAGCCGTTTTCGAAATAGAAGAAATATAAATATATATATATATATATACAAGAATTGCTCGCTTAAGAGTATAGGATATATTCTATGAGCGTAGCTAAGCCAAGGCGCTTTTATAATTTTTAAGCCCCCTCCTCCAGATGGCTATTTCTTTTTAAAGTTTGAAAACCTTCCAGATGATTTTGAGTTTAAAATCCCCCTACAGAGAATTTTGAGGTTGAAAACCCCCTCTTCAATATTATTCTAAAGCAAACTACTATCGCCAAATTCTAAGAGCGTAGCTAAATGGAGCTTTGAATTGTTAAAAAAATACTCCAGAGATTTTTTAGTTTAAAACTCCTCTACAGTATATTTTGACAATAAAACTTTTCTTTTCGATATAAAATCTCAAGCAAACTACAGTCACCTAATTCCAAGAGCGTAGCCAACAGAGGTTACAAATTTGTAACAGCGCCTGGGCTCCACTATAATAAAGTACAGTGAATAGTCCGCCAAAATTGAAAATGACTAAATGTGGCTCAACAAAGAGGGCTAAGGCGAATTTTAGGAGTCAGTTATAGAGATCGGGTCTCAATCAGTGGCGTAGCATCCATGGCGCGAAGGGGTTCAATGAACCCGGGCCCACAACCATTTGGGGGGGG
>JADKLZ010001483.1:7386299-7406171 GCA_021533235.1 Biomphalaria straminea
ATTTATTAGCTCAGCAAAGCAAACACAACTCTGAGCTAGCCAGATGCAGAATTCAAACTTAGTAGCCTCTTAGCCATTTACTAAATATTGAACAGAGTTATGAATGTCAGGATTAAACGATGCATCGTATTATTGGGGTTAAAGGTTGATAATGAAAAAGATAATGGAATAGGAATTACAGAAGTAGAGAACTTGTCTGCATGATAGCAATGGTGAGACTGCAAAACTTTAATCATGCAGTATATTTACTTTGTATAAAAAAATTTATCTCAGTTAAGAGTATTTTTATATTGGTTTATATATTGGGTATAATACATGTGAATATCTAGATAGCTTTCAATGAATATTTACTAAAATCAGTCTTACCGGTATTTACAAGATTTTAACAAAGTTGTTTTCTTAATATTGACAACTAGTCGACCGGCGGCATACCATACGCCGCTATTTTGCAGGGCAGGCATTAGGCACTGCAACATATGCGACCGCAGTGGGTCCCGCACTTTCTTTGGACCCGTGCTAAATTTTAGGTGAATAAATTATTAAATTGAACCATTTTATAACATATAACAGATTTGCCGCGGCCTCTTGATTTACCAGGAGCCCCTTAGAAATCTCCTGAAATGTTATTAAATGCTATGCCGCCGGTCGAAAAAGTCCTGGAAATTTCCGGACATTATTAAAATCTTTTTAAAGTAAAAGAAAATATGCTATGCTATTGTGTGAATGAAAATAGTGCGGATTTGGATATTTTATTTCCTATTCACACCATGCTGCGCAATGGGATCTTCCCATTTACTTGTTATAAGTAAAGCGAATGCGTGAATTGATGAAAAAAAAATTCTATGAATTGAGCTATGATTAGCTAATTGACCTTAATTTACGCGATATTAAGAATAGAGTTGCACTCATGTAACAATGCTTTAGAAAAACGAATTTGAATGTTAATTTGATTAAAATATGAAATGAATGGACTATAATTAGTATGTTAATGTGCTAAAGCATAAAACTATATTTGCGAAGAGAAGTTCTATAATCTTAGAGTTGAATTCGAGTTTTAGATCTAGATCTAGGAATAGAGAGATGAGTTACCTTTCGTAATCATGTCTAATGAACGAATATGCGTAATTAAAGTACTCTAACGTGAAATATGAGAGTAGACTCTATCTGTGTATTGTTGTTCTAGTTTCAATAGTCTAACGACACAATAATATGGAAATACTTTTAATATTATGACAAAAATTGTGAAGAAGAGAATTATATAAAGACCACTTTCATTCACAAAATAGTGCGGATTTGGATGCACCAATTTCCATTCACACCGCGTGCTGCGCCATGGTATCTTCCCAATTACTTGTTGCTTACTTGTTGTTGTGTGTTTGAACTTTTGAACTTGTCTTTTGAGAAATATATATATATATAAATTACATATTTTATTATTAATTTAATGGCACATGCAAAATTCAAAATTATACACTGTTCATTGAGCACATAATTTATATCCAGAAGCCTACTTTTCAAATAATAGTCTAAGCCTATAAATGTCTTGTGCAGTGGCTGAGCGGTAAAGCGCTTGGTTTCCGAACCAGAGTTCCTGGGTTCGAATCCTAGGATTTTTATTTCAGTATCTTTTGGCGCCTCTGAGTCCACCCAGCTGTAATGGGTACCTGACTTCAGTTTGGGAAAAGTAAAGGCGATTGGTTGTTGTGCTGGCCATATGACACCCTTGTAGAATGTAGGCCACAGAAACAGATGGCCTTTACATCATCTGCCCTATAGACCATAAAATCTCATTAAGCGGAACTTTACTTTACCTTATAAAAGTCTAAATAACTTACCACAAATACGTTTTCCAATCTGCATGTTCACAGCTCCAGGGCAGTCAAACAAGTTATTCTCCCCTCCTTTGCAGTCAGGTTTCTTCCATAAGATGAAGTCAGTCAAGTTTGGGGCAAATGAATGATATTTGAAGCTTCCTTTCAGAAAACCTAGATGCCGGCACGTTACATTGGCATCAATGGCTGTAAAGCTATTTAAATATATAAAAAAGCAAGGTTACAAAGGCAGTTTGTGTGGAAAAAAAAACGTAAATTTGGCCCCCGAAGGGGTCCACCCAGGCAGGTTTCAATATTTTCAGCCGAATGAAATTATATCAAAGACAAATGACAGATAAGAATGCAGATAGAAGGTTAATACATCCTATGTAGTGCCCCAGTACTCCTTAGGCTTTAGGCCTCTTTTCTTTGCCTCTTTTTGGGTTGGTTACTTAGAGTCTTAGAGAGTAAACACTCATAGCTTTCAACAAAATAAACGTGAAATAAAATGAAATATATAACATTATTAATTGTCTTAAATTAAGTCTGTTATATAATGCATACTAATTAGGTTTTTCTCTTTAAAAAACTTCTTGCATAAATGATTTTTAAAAATAAGATTTTGAGCTTTTAGAAAAAAAAAAGTAACCGTTGCATCAGAACTTTGAATGATCTAAATTATTGTGCTGTCCAATTTTCATTTTCTCTTCTACTTTCTGAGATCTAAACGGTACGGGCGGACGGACAGACAGACAGACAGACGGACGGACAGATAGGCCACACAAAACTACCAGCGTCTTTTCCCCTTTCGGGGGCCGCTAAAAAACAGAACTCACTGAAAACACTAGTTAAAATTACTTAAAATATTTACAAATACAAAACAACAATATTTTTTATGTTGCTATTTTATGTCATTAGTGTTAATTTGAGGTTTTTATTCAAAATATTTGTTAAATATAATTAAACACTTCAACTGGTAATTGATGATTTAACAACCAGGAACAATAAAATTTGTAATCTAAGCGGTTGAGCTTTGAGCCTAAGATTATGAGTTCAAGTTTTGCCGCAACCAAGATTTGTACTTGGGTTTTGTCTATTTGTAGTAACATAATCATCTGTATTTTCTAAGATAAGAGATATTTGATCATAGGTCCGATATTCAGCTCTTATGATTACTTCATATCTGTTAGTAGACCTATTATTGTTGGCCATGTGACAACCATTAGCACCAAAGACCATTTAAACAGATTAACTTCACTTAACAAAGTTTACTTTTATTTATTTAATGAAATATAACGACATACATGAGCGGCAGTACTTCATTAGTCAAGCAGATGTTACAGACAAAAATATATTATTTTTTTATACCTTATTGTACTTAGGCAAATGTTATGAATAAGGATGTAAAGTGTGAACATGAATTAGTTATGTCCGGAAGTAAGATTATATCAGACATGAAGACTTAATTACTTGAGTTTAGTAAGTGGTAGCAAGTTTACTAAGTTGAAACAAAGCAGAGTAGCTGAAATGACGTAATGAAGTTAAGTGTTGTTTTTTTTTTCTAGTGAGTTATCGAAACAAATTATTTTATGATCAAGTTGCAAGTCACGTAACAAATGAGTTATTCTTTAAGTTGAAACAAACTTTATGAAATCAATTAGTGGACTTAGTGATATCACCATATTAAAAGTAGAGTGAGGAAGTTTACAGAGTATAGACAGATTTGTGAATAAAAGTGATCTGTGCATCAAGCAAAGATACACTATCTAAAGAAAAAGTTTATTAGCCCTTGTCTTTTTGTCTTACCTGTTGTAGTTTGTGCAGACAGCTCTCCATTTATGTTTAAATTTTAAATCAAGCCGTCTGTCTCTTGTTGTAGAACCCATACTGAGTCTTGCATCATCCTGCCAGTTACCACTGGGTTTGCCCAGGTCCTGACCATCAGCTTTAGTCATTGTAATACGACCTCCAGGTTCATAGCTTCCCTATAAACAAAAACATTTAATACAATTAACTAAATACATTAAATACTAAATACATTATATAAATGGGTGCGCTGTGGCAGTCAAGGGGTTCGAACTCCGAATCGGAGTCGGGGTTCGACTCCTGGTGAAGACTGGGATTTTTAATTTCGAAATCTTCAGGAGCCTCTGACTTCACCCAACTCTAATGTGTACCTGACATTAGTTGAGGAAAAGTAAAAGCGGTTGGTCGTTGTGCTGGCCGCATGACACCCTTCTTAACCGTGGGCCACAGAAACTTATGACCTTTATAACATCTGCCCTATAGACCACAAGGTCTCAAAAGGAAACTTTGCTTTACTTGCATACTATAGATGTCTAAAAATGATATAATAACAAATTAACTAATAATTTAATGAACCAATGCGATGGCAATATAGTGCTAATTCCCATGACATTTTCCTACAGATGTTCAAATGGTTCGAGGCTGCGCGCCCTTTATGAAACATGTGACCCGAGAAAGGCTTTATTCCGTGTCAAGGATGAGAAATTGGCTCTTCACCGATCTCTCTGTCAGGAGACCCCCGTCGACTAGGTGATCATTCATTCACACCAGTCTTTGCATATTGCACCTCAGCATGAATTCCTCCTTTAATGCGGGTTGGTAGACTACCCTCACGTGGGTTCATCATTGTGCCTTTATTGTCCGTGAGAGGACCATCACCACCCGTATGAGCCCCTTCGGAAAACGGGTTGATGGGGGTTTCGGACTGGTTAGCGAGGCTTTTTTTACTCCCCACGTGTAATGTACACAAGAGGGTACGTGTGGTAGCCCACTGAGAGCTATGTTTGTTACCATTCTTAGTCAATCCGACTTCCCGGGCGGATGTTTCCACCGGAGGACAACGCTGAGGCATTTTTTACGGCTCGACACTTTCATTATTGGATAGTACTTTTACTCATTCGTGAATCTATTGCACTTTTGTTAAGAAAAAGAAATTTAAATTTGGTACTTGTGCTGATCAAATGATGACCTTGCTAGCCAAAGAAACAGTTTGATTTATTAGCTAATATCAGGTGGCCGAGCCTTGCTCGGTTAAATAAATGCCCTGCCCAGCCTGACTGTCGGACAATAAGAAGTTCATACCGGCTTTTGCCATCCATCCATCTCAGTTGTGCTACAGCCCGTGGTCTGCTTTTAGTTTTACACATCCCTTCATTCATATCTCTAAACGCGTTCTTGTTTGCAATGAAATATTTTAGTGTACTACGGTAAGCTTAGTGACGTAAGCAGCGTTTTTCCAGTTTACGTCATGGAAAACTTTCATTCATAAATTTTTCAAGCCACAATTAATTTTACAAAGAGACATTTTATATATCGAAATAACGGTCGAAGTCGAGTTTTCCCGATGTGGCCAATGAGCTGATAATTTTTTTCTCATTAATATGCAGATACGTTGAAATTTTAAAGGAAATCGTTAGAGCCGTTTTTGAAATGAAAGATATATATATATATATAAACAAAAATTGCTTGCTTAAGAGTATAGGATTGACAACAAATATGCTGCTAGTTTTTAAAATTGATTTCTTTTGTGAACAATGCGGCATGTTTTTAAAATTCAACAACAAAAAACAGGCAGTGAAAATGCACCATAAAAATCTTGAAGAATTTAGCAAAAAGTGGCATCAGTTTTTACATTGTTTTTTTATCCAATAATGGCAATATTATCAAATATCACTTAGACTTGAGACATAGATATGAGTAGTCAATTTGGGCAACTGCTGAAAAAAATGCATTTACTTTTAAAACAAATAAAATAATGTGTCTGATGGCTTCAAGAGTTTAGAGATACTCATTTAGTCAATTTATTTTGAGATTAGTCTAAATCTATTCACCTTTTTGCATTGAAAGGATATGATTAACGATTTAACATCCTGAGAATTAATAAGCGAAGTATTTAATTAGGCACTAATTAATTTTCTTTGCATTTGTATTTTAAGACTAGGCAGTTTGATTTCTCACATCCTTTTTTCTCCATTCTTCCTTCTCAGAACTTTAATACAAGAAGCGTGGTCGAGAGGCGCTTGAACTTGGCTTGGCTTGGCTACCTAGAAGGGGGCTCGAGGTTCGACACCATGGTGTTTACTGAGCGCCTAAAACCAACTCCTAGAAACCCCTCCCCAAACTGGTCCACTAATGAGATTGGACCAAAGCGCTCTTAGCATACTATAAGTATGAAAGTAGCGCTATATAAAAGCTATAATAAAAGCTATAATAATAATAATAATACTTGTAATACATTTTGCAATAATCTAGTTCTTTTCCTGACTACTCACCCTAGCTATCAGAGTTCCATTTACGATAATGCCAATACCAGGAGCAAATTTCAAAATGCATCCAGGCTCTATATACAGACATCCTCTAGGGGTGATCTCAATGTTTCTTCTAATGATATGTGGGCTGTGTGCCTTGATGAGGGCCCTGTTATCATTAATAATTCCACCACCATTAAGTCTGACTATTATAGGAGGCCTGCATCTTTCTGGGATATGGTTCAAATACCATATTCTGTTGTCTGATATCACAGGCTTGTCTCCTATTGGTGATGGGGGTGTGATTTGACCACATATCAATGTCAAAGTCCATAACAGGATCAAAACATAGAAGTAGATCGATAATTGCAGACTTCTGGCTTCTGACACTGACAAAGAGACTGCATTTTTTATACAACAATGAGGCAGCATCTTCATTATGACAAAATCTGTAAATGTTTATTAAAAACTATACAAAAAGACAATATGTAAACTTTAATGATATTTATTAATTAAAGCAATAGGAGTTTTAAATAGTTTCATTTCCAGTTAGACATGCTTTATTCTTTAATCAATTTACATTTGAAAAAAAGGACTAAAACATTATTTGAAACTCTCCCAAATTGCAATCAGTAAGTAAAGTTACTAGATAGAGTTGATAGAGTTACGAAAGAGTTACTTGATTACAGTCACTATTTATTACTGTATTAAATATATTTCTACGAAGAATTGTTACTAGCTATGCTTGTATTACTACATTTATATAATAAAATTTGTATTATTTTTGTCTGCTATAATAAGTGCTATTTGATTATTTATGAGAGATTTTAAAATATATTCATTCTGACTATGACTACATCGCAATTATATTAAACCTGATTACAGCTAAATAAGATTACCGGTATATTACAATATAATTAATCCACATGTCACCCAACATGGGCCAAACGTATACACACCAGAAAAAGGTATATCAATTAAGCATCTAACAAATATATATTCTAGAAACCAGCAAAAAATTTTTCAGTAGCATTTTGGGTCACACCGAAACAGAATGCAAGAAAAGAAATAGCTTCTTCATAACAACATCAAAAACAAGAACTAGCAATATGACAGAAATAATACAAACTGGTATTACTAAAGTGCAAACAATAACAGAAGGAATTATCAGAATCAATATCTGCATACTATAGAGTATAGAGAAGCACAAAATAGCAGAACATAGAAAAGTTAGAGTCTGACCAATAACTGATCATATCAGAATCAAACGAAAGAAGGTGTCATAACGACAACTGAATGTCAAGAAGAGGTCAATGTCATAGACAGAAAGACAACATACTGTATACCTACCATAACAAATGTAGCAACAGTAGCAACTGAAAGACCAGCTCATATTAAAACAGCCGCATTTGTTTAAACTTGAAAGCTAAAATTTAAAGTTTATACGCCCTATGTAAATGGCTCTACCTGGCAGCGTATTGCCTGTCCATAAATAGTAATGAAATCACTTGTTAAAACTTGAACAAATATCACCTGAGAAAGTCACACTGACATATGCAAATAAGGATCTATATGATGTATTATGTAACAGCATGCATTGGTTTACATAGAATCGCCATTGTTTGCTGGTAAACATAAAGTCATAATAAAGGAGAACCCTGTAGTAGATTTAATTATTGGAGACGTAACTATTACGGAAAGATCCTTCTTTAGTCTCTGCTAGCTAGGAATCTGTCATAATTTATCAAGTAGGCTACTTGGGGATATTGGTAGTTACAATCTTCCAGTATTACTGACTCTTTTTAAAATCAACACTTTAGACCACTTAAGAAACTTAAAAGAGGTGTGATAGCGTAAAGTCAACTTGGAAGGAGACAAGGCAGCTGGCGACAAGTTTCTCGTCCTCATCTAATTCTACATCCAGATCTAAAGATTTTGAGTTATACATGTATATATTATTTCTTTTATTTTTATAGTTTAACAGCGTTAAAAAAGAAATTTAAAAAAAATAAAACAGTGCATTTGCATCATAAAGGATGATAAAGTTACCGAAACTAGAAAACTTTCTCTTTGACTATTAAATACATAAATAATTCGAGTTTTAAATATGGTTCTAATTTTTCGGATTATAAAATAAGTAAAGCCAATGCGTTAAAAAAATGTTGTTGTCTGACCTAATTCTTTGAGAAATAATATATAGATGATAACTCACTTTTCCTTGAAGTCTATCAAATTTACGTCTTGAGTCGTAAATTTGAGACACGCACTAAATTGACAGGATATGAGCTATATTTTCTTATTCTTGATAGCTCAGCAGGTGGAATCAATATTGGCTGATTATATTTTATAATGATTGCTAATAATTTGAGCTATTAAAAGAAAACATAAACAATAAAACATAGTCTTGTTCTTTAATATACTTTATTATGTCTCTTTCACTTCAAAAAAAAAATTAACCCGCTTATGCTGATATTACTGAGCTATTCTGTAAACCTAAAAAAAGGGTAGCATTTGAAACAAAGTAAGCTAAATAACAAAGTCAAAATATATCATAGTCATAGCCCATTACTTGTTGAAATACATATCAAATATTTTGCTGATATTTCTGTTATAATGATATGTCGAATAGAGTTTATTTTTATTTTTTTTTTTTGGTAAGCTGGGAGAGGGTATTTTGTTAACAGAAAAAAAAACATAAATATATGGATGTTAATTAATGAATTAAACTCTGGCCGAAGTCGTAGGTGTTCCTGGCTGAGTTAGAGTGTAAAAGTCACTGATTAACATGCATGACTAGTTTAACACTATGAAATCAAATTAGATAAGGTGTAGAGATTATATCTTGGGCTAGAGATTTGATACTGTGTAGATATTTGATACTGTTTAAAGATTACATACTGTGTAGAGATAAGATACTATGTAGAAATTCTGTATAGAGATTATATACAATGTTACGATTAGATACTAAGTATAGATTAGATACAGTGTAGAGAGTAGATAATGTCTAGAGATTAGATCATGTGTAAAGATGAGAGATTAGATGCTGTGTAGAGATGCTGTGTAGTGATGCTGTGTAGAGATATTGTGTAGAGCAACTGTGTAGCGATTAGATACTGTGTAGAGATAAGATACTGTGTAGCGATTAGATACTGTGTAGAGATTTAGATAATGTGTAGAGATTTAGATAATGTAAAATCAAACGTAAACAACTATTTATGGTTTAGTAGCCTTTCAATATTGAGTACTTGAGATTGGGTAAATTGTCCATTTATTTCAAAATCTTACCGTATCTTCCTCTTTTTGATTGTCTTAGTTTTTTGTTCATCGTTCCATCATCTTATCACATGTCCCTTGATTTCCCTAATGCTTTTTGTTTGATTTTCTGATAGTTTCATCAATATGGGGATTCTATGACGGTTTTTCATTTATAACACCTAGGTATTTTGTGTTTTTAGTCTGTGTTACTGGTTTACCATGAATAAGATAAGTGGAATTAATTTGTATTAGTTTTTTTTTTTTTTTACTATTAATAACTGACATTTTTTCTGGAAGGAAAGATATGCTACGATTTGATTCCCATTTCTGTAATTCATCTCAAATGCTTGGACTCTGTCAAACTTGCACGACAGTAAGAGAGTAAGGGGACCAATGGTATGCCGATAATAAAATATACATCCTCTGTTCGGTATCCCTAAACTCAAAAAAAAAAAATTAAGACACTGTATTAGACACAAAATAGAAAAGTGAGTTTCATAACAGACGAATATTCACATTTGACTACAGTAACACCTTTAGTAAAATCACTAAATTTAGAAAGCATTCAGTAAAGAAGACTCAAAAGTAAGTTAGCAATTTTACATAAAACACAGAAACATAATTTTCAAATACAAAAACAAAATTTAATAAAATACTCAGAAATACACAAAGAAAAAGACACATTTCTCGTCCCATATGCTAGGACAAATTTGTACAAAAGCTCCTTCTACCCTAGCGCTATAAGAGCAACATTTAATAAAATTCTCAGAAAGACACATTACTCGTCCCATATTGTTGAACAAATTTGTGCAAATGCTCCCTCTCATCTAGTGCCATTAGAGCATGGAATGGGTTGCCTGAGCTAGTCAGTAAAACCAGTGACGGACTGGCAACATTGACGACGCGTGGCTGAGAGATAAAATCTGTGCCTAACCCTCTTCAAACTATTCAGAACTTTTTAAAATAATGTTTCAATAAAACTAAGAATATTTGCGTCTAGAACTAAAGAGCTGCAGCTTCACACCCTAAGAGCCGCAAGTGGCTCGCGAGCCGCGGGTTGCAGACCCCTGATCTAGGTGTCGATAGGCTTCTTTGAAGTGATCTGTTCCTTCCGACAGGGGAGGGTGAGGGAGGTGTCATCTGGTGAAAGGTGAGGGGGGGGGAAACTCCGTCAGGTGAATACAAAGGATTTGTCCAGATAAGACTGGCTAGACATGTGTCAGATTAGGAAGATATAATGTGACATCGAGGCCTTTATCGCTGTCTAGTTTAGCTTCTTCTGATTGACATGTATTTCGGACAACAAATTTTTTATATTTAGTTTTGTTTTTAGTTATGTAAAAAATGCGGCCCCTAACACGGAGAGGATTTTTAGTCGTTCGGTAGTCTAAACTATCCCCAACCTAGCAATGTATGTACCCCCATCCACCACACTGGTCCACAAATGAGATTGGACCAAAGCGCTCTGAGCATGCTATAAGCATGAAAGTAGCGCTGTATAAAAGCTATAATAATAATAATAATTATAATATACCCCATTGTCATTACAACCGAGGGGATAATAACAACTGACCTCACAGATACCTTCAAGGCTCTTGGCATTCCTAGGAACATTCTCGTTGCCTGTCAGAGGGCGGTACTGCTGCAGACCTGCCACATCACCAGAAAATTTCTCAGTGGAAACTGATAAAGGGACTACGATGAATTTTGTCTCCTTTTAACGAAACTCGTCCCGGGCTGCGCTAGAGAATGAACACTCGTTCTTTTCTAACATAATAATAATAATAATATGTATGCTATGAAACATTACAAACGTTTATACGTAAGATCCTAACTTTACTATCTACATCTATCTATCTATCTATCTATCTATCTATCTATCTATCTATCTATCTATCTATCTATCTATCTATCTATCTATAAGCAATACACGTAAACTTCAAGACACACTCACATATAAATGATGTATCATTAAAAAAAGGGAAAAAGTGTATTACTTGTGAGGCTTTGAATGACAGTTTGATCCTTTACAATAAAATTATATTAATTAAATATTATTTCAATAACATCAGTTAGGATAGGTTCACATTTAATTTCAACTTCGCTTATCCCTTAATGGGACCGGTCGTTTCATTCTAGGTCATTTCTTCCCCAATTAAATATTTTTTTCTAATTCATTGTTTAGTTGTACTGTTAAGACTTTGACTTTAAGCTTTCATTTTATCTAATATAGAATTAGAATGATGTAGAATGCTTTTTTATATTTTTAGACATGTTTTTAATGCGTTTATAGTGTTTCCCCTTCCAGTTTACATTCTTTATATTGTAAATATGTGTGTATTTAGCTTTAGATCTTTTGTTGCATCTGAGATGTGTAATATATATTATCCTGGCCAAGGTGTCTAGGAAGTAGTGGAAATCTTTTAAGAGATGAGAGGGATTAGAATACCTATGATCATACCACTGATAACTTCTGACGACCATCTTTTAATCAATTTCTTTTTACAAAGGACCTTATTCACCAATCAAAAACAAACAGCATTTAGCCACGTGATTCTCTATATCTTCTATACAAAGTAGTTCATCCATCGTGGCTGTCACGTGATACGTATTTTTCATTGTTTTATCAATATTATTACGTGGCTAAATTTGTTTATTTACAATTGGTGAATGAGGTCCATTGCTCTTTCTTGAAATTAGGCGCATCATTGTTAGCCTTGAAATGAGGTTTTATTTTCTTCTAATAAAAGCTCACTTTTCCCATCCTCAGGATATCATGTCGCCTATATAAGTTTTGCTTTTATTTCTTTTAAACATTAAAGTTGTAAATAGTGTTATCGGCAAAGAGAATTGCAAAGCATCGTCAAGTAATATAAATGGATGTAATGTCTTCTGTACTTACAATCAGCAGCCTAACTATCTCCTCTTACCTGTACTATGTAGAATGAAGATGAACACTGTCACGGATGTGTGTGTGTATGTGAGTGTTATTAATTAGCTTTATAACTACTATCAAGGCTCACTGATAGACTTGACAGAGACCAGACAAAGGTTAGGGCAATGTTTGTCTTGTAGAGCGACTGATACGAGGGTCTCGACAGACACAGACAATTATTAATGTTAGTTAGGCGGGAAGCTAGATACTTAGCCTATATATAGAGAAGTTTGGGACAGACCGGGGCAGCGCCATGTAGTTTAGCAGGGGCGTGTGGCAGGCGTTTTCTGGTGAACGACCCATACAGACTTTGGGAGCAAGTCGCCGAGGTTGGCTCGCGATCTTGGCTCCAAGAGGTGTGAGTTGTTTGCCAGAGACAAAATGTAGGAATTAGTTCCATAGGACCAGGGTAAGAAAACGTTTCTATTAGTTATTTATTTAGTTTTAGATGTTAGGTGATTATGAAGTAATAGAATGGCGCTTTAGCTAGTTGTTAGCGATATTTCGATTATTTATTTATTTAGAGTGACAGTCAGTCCTTGGTGACAAGTCTTTGTGATGACAGTCTTGGGGATGGCAGTCGTGGTGATGACAGTCTTGGTGACAGTGACAGGCAGTCTTAGTCGAGAGTTGCAGCCATAGTCAGAGACAGAGACGGTACTTATACATGTGGTGTAACATTTGCCTACTACGCAAGTAAATATCACTCTAGTGTTGAGCGGACTGTGACGTTGGGCTACAGGTTCCTTGCAGAGACTAGAGAGAGAGACAAGCGAGAGAGAGAAAGAGAGTTCGTCGTGACCTACAGCCAAGTATCTATGTCTATGTGATTATTAAATGTTAATTCTAGAATCACATGAGTTAAACTTTATAATAGTATTTTAGTTAATAACTTCTTTTGTTTATGTATTGTGTTGTCTTGTTATATCAAACTGTAGCTGTTAATTAAATATTAATTTTTAGAATGCAAATTTGTGTTCGGAGATCATAATTTATATCATTATTGAATATTGTGGTCTTTAATGTTATCGTAATCTTTAAGGTGTGTTTTATCAGTTAAATTACATCAGTGAGAATCATCCTAGACTATGGGACATCGAGAGCTAATAAGAATATGATAATGAGGTTCTTGACAAACACAAAAGCACCTTTTTTACATGACCTCTATATCTATACATGTTAAATTTTACAGTTTTTAATGGCATTTAAAGGGAAGAGTGGTCGAGAGGCTTAGTGCGGCATTAGCTTGGCTTGGCTACCTAGAAGGGGGCTCGAGGTTCGACACCCAACTCGGGCAGAGTTGTGTTTACTGAGCGCCCAAAGGCAGCACGGAAAACCGACTCCTAGATACCCTCTCCCCCCCCCCACTGGTCCACAAATGAGATTGGACCAAAGCGCTCTGAGCATGATGTAAGCATGAAAGTATCGCTATATAAAAGCTATAATAATAATAATAATAATTTAATTTTATTCCTATCTAATGTGTTACACATTTTGTCAAGTAAAAACATATATTTATTTATTTACGCTTATTTCATAATTTGTACTAGTACTAATAGGTAGGTAATATGATCACATGATGAGAATAACAGCGGATGAAGTGACGAAGGATAAAATGACCAAGAACTTCCCTTAGTCTGTTAGACCCTTGGGGCAGCAAACAAGATATTTTAACCTTTGTTCTTCATTCCTCTGTTGTTTTTGGTTTTTGTGCCTCGTATAGTACTTCTTTCAATGTCAGGCCTGTCCATTTGTTGATGGTGTCTTCCCATCGCTTTTTTTTTTCTTACTGGTACTGTACTCTGAAGAAAGGTCTTTGCGAGCCTTGTCGAACCTGTGATGTGACTTAAGAGATTGAGATTAGGCGGTATCGGTAACTAAGACTAATTTGTACAAAAGCTCCTTCTTCCCTAGCGGTATTAGAGCGTGGAATGAGTTGCCTGAGCTAGCCAGGAAAACCAGTGACTTGGCAGAATTTAAGTCATTAGTTAAAATGCATGACTGAATGCACAACGCGTAGGACGTGATCATCTTTTTTTTTAAAGTAACGTCTGTAACATATAAGATAAGATTAGATAACATAACTTTCAACACGAGCACGTCTCATCTTTTTGTATCGACGAAGATAGTGAGGCCGTATTTGTCGATAGTTTGTAGTTCATAGCTTCTGATATTTGTTTTGAAAATATTGAAACCTATTTTTTTTAAATTCCTAAGCGGACCACTTCGGGGGCAGGGGCGTAGCTAGACATTTTCCATCTTTTGGGGGCCCGGGGGACTGAACTCTTTGGAGGCCCCTACATTTTGCATAATACTTAATTTGTTTATGTAAAAAACACTAATTTGGGGGCCCCATTTACTATGTTGTGAATCCAATTCACTACCCATGTTGTCAAAAAGTGAATACTTGTAACATTGTGTGAGACAGTCAGTTGAGTAAGATACTTTGAAGCAGTCACTAGAAAGTAGTTGGTACAAGGGTTGATAGAAGTAAGTTGTTAAGTATTTGTAACAGACTAGAGTTAAATGTAAGCCTGCTAGTGTAAGCAGCCACTATTAAGTATTTTATATTACAGTATTTTGTGAAACGTTCTATGATGGATATCTATTAATCATTCTGGAATTGTGTGTATCATTTTCTACCAGTGGTATTATTTGTACATATTAAAGTATTATATGTGTCTGCTATAAAAGGAGTTATTTTCATCATTTATAATTGAAGAGTGAACGTAGTGAGCATTGATCCTGACTAAGCTTACGGTAAACAAGTTTATAGATGAACCCGCATGTCACCACCATGCCTACAGTTAATGTATTACTACAGCAACATTCACACAATATAAAACCCAGCGGTGACAGCTTTATAAGCTTTATAACAAAACAATAATTATATTTAGAGTTAAGGTCTAAAAGGTTTAGAAAAACTTCTACAGCAAATAAAATCAAAAGCAACTGAATCTTTTTTATTTTTTTTCTTTACTTTGAATCTACAGAAGAAAAAAAAACACCTAATAGTCTAATCATTAACAGAGCCTCAACGTTGTCTTCTTTCATTGATTATAATGTCGTCGTCAGAACTCCTCTTTCCGCCACTTCTGAGCAAGGCCAGCCCTTTTACTGTCTTTGTCCATGGTTTCTTTTCCTTAACTTCTTCCTCTTTTTCTTTATTCTCTGAGTCACGACGAAAGTCATAAGAACCTCTCGTCTGAAAGTTACCGGAATTCTTCAGATTCTCATAATGAGGGTTTTCCGACAGGCTCTCTCCTTTGGCTCCTTCTGATCGACCTTCAGATTGAAAAAAAATATATAAATTAAATCATTATCCAGTATTTTTTATCTACTTAAAGAAAAATGCCGATTTTAGCATGTTGCGGTGCCTTCTAAGAAAGAGGTTGTTGTTTTTTTTTTTCCGCCATCGGTGTCTGTACTCTAATGTGATCAAAGAACTGGAGAGAATTCAGTGCGCCATATTCAATCAACAGCGATCGGCTCTATATATTGTAAAAATCAACTTAGGCCATTTTGTTTTTAATTCGAAAACCAACATGTATATATAAACAGTAATGTTATAAATATAGTTTGAATAGCAATACTTATATAGTTATATGTTGTATGTGTAATTGTGTATTTCGACACGACTGTTGAAACAGCAAACGTTTAAATACTCTGGGACGAATGGAGTCACTAGTGCGATGAAGGGAGGCGGGCCTGACATGGGTGACACATACCAGGGGGTGACAACCAAGTTGAAAAAAAAACAACACTTTTTCAAAATGAAACTTTTTAAAATAAAAATTGCTACCTGGAATGGCTCTCACAGTTTAGTATCAACATGTCCCAAACCTTAAATTTAATTCTATTTGACCTGTAAAGGTCCTAATACACTTCAGTCGAAACCAAATCAATATAAACTCAACATTTAAGCACAAAACCTTTAGACAAATATTAGAGTTAAATCATACCTGGTAAAAGCTCCGATGTGCCAACCATTAAACATAAACAAAACAATAGAACTCTTAGCATCATTCTGTCTTTTTTTTTTTCCTTAGCAGCATGGAAATGTCTTCAAACACTTGAGTTTTTTCAACCCAACAGTATCTGTAATAAATACTTAAATTTTTTGCTTAGTTGTTTGTACAGGCGGCCAGATGGTGACCAGCTCACAACGACAAGATAGTTTTTTCGATTCGATGGTGTCAGCAGTAAATTAAAACACTTGTCAGTTTCAATCCAATTTATAACTTGAACTCTCCTATAGGGGCGTCAACACCGCCGGAGCGGATCTTTTGAGCCTTTGCGTGAAGAGAATAATTTTTGTTCTTTTGTTTTTGTGCTTGAACTAGTTGCAGGAAGAGAATCATTTTTTTTAAACATATACAAAAAACAAAACAAAATAAGACTCGTTTCAATAATTGAGATTTATCTCTACAACTCTACAACCTTCTTTTAAATTTAGGAAACTAACACACACACACGCGCGCGCACACACACACACACTCCAAAATAGTAATATTTCTGTTGTTCTTCGAATTCTAACCAGATTCGATTTGCGTCTTTTAATTTTTGCTCAATTTGTTTTTTTGCTGTTTTGTTGACGACGTACTATAGTTACAGATATTTATCGACCATCTGACCTGTATAACATGTGAAAAAGGTAATAAGATATGAACAAATAAAATTGTGTTCAAATTTCATTTTGTTTTTTTTTTTTTGCCATTCATTTATTATTTCATTTTTCCATTTACAATGTACTTCCTTTCAGTCATATTCCTATGAAAAACACGCATATATATATAATATCAGGTGGCCGAGCCTTGCTCGGTTAAATAATTTCATAACAAAGGTTATATACCCGAAGTCATTTTGGGATTTTTTTTAAATTACGAAAATGAACGATCGGATAAAGACTACTAATTCGAAGAATTTCTTTAGTGTTCTGTTTGTTCTATATGTAAATTGGTATGTTCAGACATTTAATTTTGGAATTAGTATATTCAATTATGGTTTAGTACAAAACATCGAGTGACGCAAATTTCTACGTCATTGGGTAAAACTGCAAAGACTTTCTTCCAAGCCAATAATAGTAGGCCTACGATAGGTTTTCGCTGTCTAGACTGTAGGAGGACTTAAGAGACTTGATATTTAATCGCCATGTACAATTACATATAGAACAAACAGAACACTAAAGAAACTCTTCAGATTTTTTTACGGGATATGTGCCCTGTTCAGCCAGACTGTCAGACTATAAGAAGTTCATACCAGCTACTGGTGCTACAGCCCATGGAAGGATATGGCCTGCTTTTACACATCCCTCCATTCAGATATCTCCTAGGCCTTTCGTCACCACGCCCTAACCCAAAGTTTTTTTTACTGAGGTTTATAGTTAAATCAAAAGTGGCTGCAGCGTACGCAAACTCGTTGACCGCTAGCTAGATATCTTGTTCAGTGTGAGAAAGTAAGGCGTAGAGCAACTGTGTAATCACCATTTCCTTTATTTTGGTACGGGACATTAGACACTGAAGCATGAACACATGGTCATATTTTTACCAGCAAAATAATAATTATAATAAGGCTTGACATCAAATCCGAAGATTAATGAGGAAATCTACACCGCTCTACGCAATTAAAGTGTAAACAATTTATTAAGCACTTAAAACGCAATAACTTATCATACATCGGTACATTTAATTTCATTACTTTCCTTCCATAGTTCTATAATAAATCAATCTTCAATAAGATGGTGCGCAAATGTTTAATTAGGTACATTGATATTTTAAAACGCGTTCTTGTTTGCATTGTACTCTGGTAAGCCTAGTGAAGTAAGCATCGTTTTTCCCGTTTACGTCATGGAAAACTTTCATTCATAAATTGGAAAACTTTCATTCATAAATTCTCCATGTCATTCATAAAACCTTCAAACCAAAATAAATTTTTCGATAATGAGACATTTTTCAAACCGATATAACGGTCAAACTCGAGTTTTCCCGATGTGGCCAATGAGTTGAGAATTTTTTTCTCACTAACATTTAGATACGTTGAAATTTTAAAGAAAATCGTTAGAGCCGTTTTCGAAATAGAAGATATATATATATATATATATATATATATATATATACAAGAATTGCTCGCTTAAGAGTATAAATATTGCCAACATAACTTTAATGAAAGACCTTAACAAAAGCCATCAATTAGATAATTATAAAATAATATAATCGGCCATGGAAGCCCTAATCTCTAAACACTCTGTTCATTTAATAGATATGAATATTAACTCTTTCTCTCCGTAATAATTTTTCCACGTTTTGAAGGAATTCTATATTTTGCTCATTACTATTTTACTACCCCTCTTATGATTGGGCTTCAATAGCTTTGTAGTTTGTTATCAGAAAATGTTGTATTTGGTATAGAATTAAAGGGAAATGCATGCTCTTTTTATATAATTCAAAGACAAGTTAAAAACAAATAAAGATTAATTTAATTTGATAAGTTCTAAATCAACGATGGTATCGTCGATTAGGAGAGAAAGAATTAATATTGTAATAAGGATTAATATATATGTAACTCCTCACCTTGTGGAATCATGTCATCAGTCTGCAATATAGAGCCTTTCATCTATTTCGACATTAAGTGAATGTAAGTGTGTCTCTCTCTGTCGGGTATTTCAACGTGGCCATTCCTAATGGGTTTTTTTTATTACTAGAAGGGATAGACTATTGAAACTCTAGGTACCTTGCATCGGGATATCTATCTATCTATCTATCTATCTATCTATCTATCTATCTATCTATTAAAGTGTTGAGTAAATATTAGAAATTTACAACAAATAATACAATCGGAAATGCATTGTCTGATAAACATAATCTCATCGTAGCTTCAAGACATCCTGACATCGAGCACTCAAATATAAATGATTGTTACATTTTGTAAAAAGGAATCCTTTTTTTAATCGGGGGTGCTTTTTTTTTTCTTCCGGGGGATGTTATCTGACAAAAAATCTGAATAGAAATCTTGAATCCTGGCATGATTAGTAATTCAATATAATGATATAATTTTTAAAACGCAATTTCAAATCAAATTTGAGGCATCAATAAAAATTGCATTTGGTGTACGTCATCAAGGGAGTGCTGAAAGTCTACGTTTTTCAAAGATTTACGATAATTTTGTTCGCACTGTTGTTGTTTTTTTTTTTTTTCTCTATAAAATAAAACGTGTGGCGCTAAGCACACTTTAGTTGGCAACAGTAGCCTTTCAATATGGCGTCCTTGAAATTGTATAGTTTTTCCCTTTATTTTAAAATCTGTCCGTATCTTCCTCTTTTGATTTTCTTAGTTTTTCGATCATTGTTTCATCGTCATAATTATCACATGTTTCTTGATTTTCATCTTGGGGTGTGCTTTGACACTTTATGTAATTTATTTCCTACACTTGTTTTCTTTCAGCGGATTTTCGTAAAATATTAATTAATAGAGAGTGGCCGGTCCGTTCTTGTACGTTGTCCTTTGAAAGACATTTCCCTCCATCGTACACGAAGGATGACTATCGACTGCTGTTGTCTCTTCACTGTATGGATGACTATCGACTGCTGCTGTCTCTTCAC
>JADKLZ010001483.1:7420721-7437746 GCA_021533235.1 Biomphalaria straminea
GGGGGGGGGGGGTGGAGAACAAGTAATCTACTCTGTATTCACCCGTCAGGGTCGAACTTAACCATTGTGGGCCTTCTGTAAAACAGATTTCGCGGGACCCAGTTTTGGTAGGGATGCGGATAATACGTGAAAATTAAGAGTTTGTATTAGAAAATAAATTCGTGTCTACATTTTTTTTTTCATTTGTTACAATGTACAGAAGAACTTTACGAGCCTTACGATTAGCAAAGTCAAACAGTATATCATAAACATTCTGTTTTCTAGATAGATCACGCTCCGTAGCAAGAATTACCAAATGTTTCAATCTATCTTTGGGAATTGTTGACCTCAAGTAATTCTTCATTAGTTTGAGTTGCGAGAAGCTTCTTTCACCAGATTCCACAATTACGAGTGTTGCATAAAGCTTGTTGCCTAATGATGTTTTTGAATCGCGCGTAGGATTTGCGTTTATAATATTGAATGACATCCCCCCCCCAAAAAAAAAAAAATTGTCTATACCGGCGTATTTCAGATTTTTTTAAATTTTCAAAATATTTTAATGTTTTCCGGAGATTTTCAGGACTTTCCGTATATTTTGCAATATGCCGTGGAAAATCTGTTATAAGTTATAAAATGGTTTAATTTAAAAATTTATACCTAGGATTAGCTTGGAGCCTATGAAAGTACTTGGCCCACAGCGGTCGCATAGGTTGCAGTGGGCTAAGCCCGCTTGAAAAATAGCGGCGTATAATACGCCACGGATCGACTAGTTGCGACCTGTATATTTTCATACATGTAAATGCAGACAAACTGTCTTCAACTAGGAATTTATTTTGGTTTGCGGGGGGGGGGGTCTCAGATCTGCGCCCCATAACCTTCATGAGAGTTCTCCAGCCTTTTTTTTTTTTTAGATGCCGGCTGCTTCACTTTTTGACAGTGGGTGCGAAATGGTACCTTATTAGAAATTAGCAGTGTTTGAGAATGAGATGGGGGATTCTATTAAAGCTGTCCTAATTTCAGCTCGCCAAATAAAGATCGCCTTTGCCATGCGGTTACCTTTCCACCACCACCCCCAGCCCCTGAAAAGGGACAGGTTTCCGATCAAGCACAGCTGTCGAATGGTAGGTAGGGTTTTCTAATTGTCCACACCAGCATCTAGCACAGCGGTTCTAAATCTTTTAATCTAGGCGACCCCTTTTTATAATCCTCCACTCTCCCGCGACCCCCCTCCACAGCACACACGCACACAGCTATAATTGAATGGACAAATCAATCCATTTTTTCGATGGTCTGAGGCGACCCCTAGCAAATCGTCAATCGACCCCCCTATGGGTCGCGACCCACAGGCTGAGAACCCCTGCTCTAGCAGAACATGGCTATCTGTGATGTTATGTATATTTTAAATCTATTTTACATTTACCTTTCCGCATTCACAACTTGTGCCAATTAGAGCTCGCTGTTGATAACACAGACTAATTGTGTTTGGGTTGTAGCAGTACATCTCTGTGCACATATCCAAAGTTTCGTTTTTAAACTGGTAAATATAGAAATGAATCGACAAATTATGTAAATACAGTGGGGGGGTGAACTTCGCTAATCCGAAAGTCCACTTAATTCAAAACCGATATTAGCAAAATTTTGAGGATTAAAAAAAACAACAACATAGAAAGAACATTGAATAAGTGAATGTACTAACAATGACAATGCCTTTTAATGATACACAGTTTAATGACAATGTCTTTTAATGACAGACAGTTTAATGAACTAAACAGAACAATGTTTTTGTGGTTCTAAAGTCTAAACTATATTGAACTCCGCCATTTGACGGTCCCAAGCCCGTCTCAGAATGGAGGAGGTTCGTAGAAAAACCACTAGCTACAGAAACACCAAACAGCAAATCAACAGAAGTCACGGACTTGGGAGAGGATGGGCCTCCAGCTGGAAGATTTATGACGCATGCCAGTGTAATCCAGAGTCTTCTTCCAGGCCGAAGACCAGCATCTCTACATGGGGGCAGTTGGTGAGACTCGCCCAGAACCGAGATGCCTGGAGGAAGCTGGTTGGTGGCCTATGCCCCAGTAGGCAGCGCAGGCAGAGATGAAATGAGATGAAACTATATTGGTTTAATAATTATTTTTGTTTAGCTTTGCTGTACACTACAAACAGCTTTTTGGTTCTATACCTAACTTACGTCGGTCTACTAGCACACTGATTTAATACATTATAAATGCTTGGCAATCGTGTATAATAGTTCCAGGAAGTGTACGTTAACATTATTCACTGATGTGTGATAAATAGCATGACTGCCTTTTTTTAAGGCTGGTATCTTACAATCAGAGTACAGTAATATTGAAAACCACTTTTACTACTTGATTAGAAACATTTCACTCGCTTGTCATGCTCTTGATTATCAGAGTGTACTTTACTTTTAATTTAGTAGAAATTGTGTATTATCATTATATTCTGTACTAGTTTATGTGAATACACGTTATGTTTAATAATTATGTTTATTTTAGTGATAATTTCGCTTAATCCGAAAAAAAAAAAAGGTGCGGTCCCAATCATTTAGGGCTATCGAGACTCCACTATACATCAATAGGACATATGACATGGAAATTCCCATACATTCTTTAGAAAGGAGGGGGAATTTTTCTTTCACCCGCAGGTTTATTGCCTTGATTTAATATCTATTGTTATCGTTGATTTCTATGTTACTAGTAACTTTCGAACTTCCAATATGATTCATACCAGAGCCTACTCGTGGAGCTCTTGGCATCCTCAAGCAGTCAAAGTAAGGTATTTCATCAGGAGATATCAAATATTTTAGCCTATGCTAGATTATCACTTATTATGTTTTATATATTGTTTGTTTCCTCGTGTCAAGTGTTATTCTAGAGATGAAGATTCTTACATCTTAGTTCAAACCTCTCACAGAAAATAAAATTTTCGGCTTCGCTTCGGGTTGGGTGCAGGTTTCGAACCCGGATCTATCGAGACAACAGACCGCACCGGACTTGACAATCACAAACAGTATTAAAATTTTATTTTAAGTAAATGTAATATTGAATGCGGATTATTTAATCGTGAGATTGGACATATTATTTTAATACTCACTATAACAATACTGGCACAAGACTTTTTATTATGTTCGTATGCTTTGATTATAAGTTAACTTGAGCAGGATTAAATGACAAAAAAAAAACGACAACATGTAAATAGTTATTTAGATCACTCTACAGTTGTCGCTTTTTCTGATGTGCTTTTGGCCCGACATCATCAGTAACCTGTCACTGTTTCTTTTTAATTCTGTATACCTCAGTTATTGCCTCCTTTGGATTGAGATTTAGAAAAAAAAAATGAAAATGCAATAATAGCAAGGCTTTAATCAATAATTTCTTTCTATAACGTATGTTTCCCCTTTTTAGCGGCCCCCGTAAGGGGAAAAGCCGCTATTAGGTTTGTGCAAAATGTCCGTCTGTCCGTCTGTCAGACTCAGAGCGCTAAAACTAGAAGAGATACGAAAAATTTTATTTCACCATTAAATGCGGCTTGAAAAGTTTAGGTGCAACGGCTACTTTTAGTTTTCTGAAAGCAAACCGTTTAATTTATAAAATTAATTATGAAAGCGATTTTTTAATAACAAAACACCAATTCTAAAACAATTACGTAAATGTAAGGGAGGAAATGTTACTACAAGAAATGCCCTTGGCATGTAGATATCACGCATATTTTTTAAAATGAACTTTTAGCTGCGGCTTTCGTGTACTAGCGTAAAGACCGGAAATGACATGATTCTAAACTAATTTCTTAATTTTTTAAAAAAATCAGATTTTTAAAAATAAAATTGTTTAATGCCCCCATTAGAATGAAACAAGCATATTTTTGTGCGTTTTGTCTGTTCGTTGGTATGTCCGTCACGGTTAGAAAAAAACACTAAAGGCTTTTGAAAATATGATTTAACCTTTACTGTTCTTTCAGAAATATTGCGATAGTTAAAGGATGGGAACATACAGATATTGAGCCAAGGACTTAGAATGAACATCCGAAACATCTTGCGAATAGGCGGATCTGACAGGGATCCGACTCCGACGGAGGCCGCCTCTGAGTTTGTGTATTACACAAACTCTCTTTGTAATATTGTTTAAATCCTGGAGTTATTTAAAAAACGTAGATTATCGTTGAACTTCAGAACCCAAATTGATACGTTTGAATACTATACATAAATAGAATTTAAATAAATCATTTCTACTTGTAAGGTATTTTACATGTTTCGAAGTTGAAGATATTTACTTCCTAGTCCAAATCTCCCACAGGACGAAGGGAAGTGGCAGATGGCAGGATATCAACCTGGGACCATCGAAAAGTCCAAACTACAGTCCAGCGCGCATACCGCACGACCACGCAGACATTATGAAGCTGAAGATGCTTTATGGTGTTTCATTCTACTTCTTGTAATCCTTCCTAATTGCAAGGTGTCTAACCATAGAGCTTCGTGTACTCCTAAATCTAGAATCTAGATCTATAAATTCTCTTTTTAAGGTTCTATAACATTGTTGTGCACTTTTTAGCAAAATGAATTTTCTTTTTTTTTTAAGTTCATGTTTTGTTTTTTAATTTAATTAGCACACCAGTTCTTAGTAGACCACACAGATTGCTAGATGTATGCTTAGACATATTTAGAAGTGTCGACTTACCTGGCAGTTGTATGAAGACGAACCATATTTCAACTGGCATTGTTTGTTTGGAGGAATTTCTTGGCCAAGCAGACGTTGACTCACGTCTTGTAAATCGGAGTCAGAATCATCTTTTAAACATACCTTGCTTAATCTGGTAAAAATGTGTTCTCTGTTTTAAACAATTAAATTCGATCCGAACTATGTATTTTGTTCGGAGGGCTCGTATTCAATAACGCTCGGGTTAGAGGCGAGGCCGAAGGCCGAACACACTCCGAGGACATTACCTATATATTGCTTTTGTTTACCACAGCATTCGCGTCTACTGTAAGAGAGTTCTTTCGAAAACAGTGTGATGATAGTAACATGGTTGTTTGGGCAATGGTCTCTCTCATTGGGCGTCCAAACGAGCCTTACGAAGGTTCTATTTTGCTTCAATTTTTGTATAATACTATTAATAGATAACTCAAATAAATAAATAACAAATAAAATAAAAATAAACTCAATAAATCTAGACTTATAATAATATTTCAGTGTTCATTTTTTTGTTTTCAAGACAAAACGTTTAATGTTGACGTTAGGTAGTTGTTACAGCAGACGAAACAGGAATAACATATATTTCTATAACATTTTATAACAAATAAAAAAAAAAGCTTTTAGTGTAATTGATTTCCATAGCTGCTAAAGCGTTTTGGGGACAACCTCGTCTCGTTTTTTTAGTCATTGTTTTATATTAAATGTCTGTACTTTTATACCATTTATAATTTGCATAGTTAATCAAAATACTAAAGGGTTTGCTTTTAGAAGTTAAACAAACCAAAGGGCCCTAGTTTTGCATGCTACAGAATATTGTAAAGTTAGAGTTTCAATAACCTTTTTAGTTTTTAGATTTGATCGAGACAGACGGACAGACAGATCAAACAAAAAATACAGGAACCGCTAAGAATCAGAATCCAAAGATCATCTTACCCTTCGGCTTCAAGTGAGAAAATGAAGGAAGTGATACTGCTCTTTGAGCAATTTGAGAACCTCCAAGGATTGAGTTTTGTTGCTTCAGTTGTAGGCCTGTTTATGTAACCCATCAAGTAGCGGTCCTCAGGTTTGCAATTGTTGTTGTCTCCATCATTATCAGCAGACAAGCTACATGACAAAAATAAATAATTATTTATCTTTAACAATTGGAAGGACATATGCCATTTTCAGCTTAGTTTATTTCAAGCAATCTAAGCCTTAAACCTTAAATAAATTAATGACAAACAGGTAATACTTTAACCCGTTATAGTGTTGGAGACACCCAAGTGAGTCCACCCAATTCTTATAAATATGTTACATGCGTCGGGAAAGTAAAACAGGTTGGTCGTTGTTGTGGCTACAATACATCTTCATTAAAGTCGATAAAAGAAATAGATAAGCTTTACAGATAATTCTATAAAATTTCTGGCATTTTCAGACAAAGACCGAAATGATTATTTCTTAACCTAGACATTTTTTTTTAGTGAATAGGCATTATGTAGAATAACGATCTATCTTGATTATAAAATACAGACGATACTCCAAAAAAAAAAAGATGACTAAGTCCAACGCGTCATGCAACTAATAATGTATATTAACTAATGACTGAAATTCTGCCAAGCCATTGGTTTTCCTGGCTATATCAGGCAACCCTTTCCAAGGTCAAATATCACTAGGGAAAAAATAGCATTTGTAAAAATGTGTCCTAGCGTATGTAATTGTCATCAGATATGTATTGTGAGGAAACAAGTTTATTCATTAATATAATAAATTATTCAATAGAACGTATGTACATAGTTATTATTATACACAGCAACTCTCTTGTTTACAACACACTCTCTCGGTTGTTTTCCTCTCTCTCCTTATCACATACACGTCACTTCCCCAAGTCCCCTAACTCCCAGTTCTCCAACACTTGACCGTGTGTCACGGTTGCCCACACATAGCAACCGTATTATGATGTGTATCTTTGTGTGTTTCTAAGTATTTTATTAAATTTCCTTTTTGTATTACAAGATTATGGTCCAGTGGTTTATGTATAATTGCTACTTTACTTTTCAGTTTTACATCCTACAGGCTTTCTAAATATAGGAATTTTACTAAAAATGTTTCTCTAGTCCAGGGATGGGCAACCTTTTTCAACCGAGGGCCGCATTAATGAAATTTGGGGACTAGGTGGGCGCATATATATATATATACTCTGTTTGAAAAGATTTAAGATGCACACCCATTTCATGTTAAAACAACAAATTACAATGCTTTCGATGATAAACATGAAATTTGTCTTCAACTCTTCATCAGAGATATTAGGAAAGGTTTATAGTAAGTGTCCATGAAGGAACCTAACAATTTCTTCCTTTAAATTCCATATTGATCATTGATGTAATGATTTGCCAGTGAATGTTACTAAACATCAGAAAGTTTTAATTCCAAATCTTCACATACTTTACGGAACTGCCAGTCAGGACCGGCCTTATTAGAATTGGAGGCTATAGACGAAGTGAATTTGGTGTCCCCGAATAAAATAAGAGTATACAAAATAAAGGGGGAAATAATAATATTTTGCAATTTATTAAAGACCTAATGTACTTCGAATAATAACATTGAGTAAAAGTTTCGCTATTGCTTTTCTGTAATATCAAAGTGTAGTTCCTGTGCGAGCCATTTAATAATCATGGACCTTAGTAGCAACATACTTTAACTATGCCTAGGGACGGCCCTTGAGTGTACAATGTATTACTTTTCAATCTTCCCTTTATGTGAATATAATGTAGCTATCTATAAACTTTCCAGTTACTAATTTATGGTTGGAATATTTTCTTTATTTTATTAAAAAAGTTGTTTCTTTTAGTCAAAGCTCCATCAGTTGTTACCCTTTCCATCTTGTTCAAGCCAACCCAACTCTTTCCACTAAGTTCTCCATAGCATTGAATAAAAACTGGTGAGGACTTATATCTTTTACTGAATTTATATAGTATTGTGTAGTGGAATAAGTCCGCCAATCGGATTGTTTGCACTTTCCGATGAGGATATGGCCTGCGACTTCTAGGGGTTAAGTCTTAGAACCACAACGTGGTAAATATTATGCTGTTGCTATGATTGTCATAGGCGCATTGACAGGCAAAAGCAAGAACCAAGGCGTATTAAACAATGGAACAAGTATTTAATAAGGAATATAGTATTAAGAATTCTGTGGCATTTTACGTCTCGTGAGACGATCTTTTCCCTTTGCAACTTCTTGTATGGCTAAAGAGGCCAATCCTTGATACACAGCTGCGGTTGCAGGTTGGGCATATAAAATCACCAGGCGGAGCTACATTTTCAGCCTTCTTTCTTCTTCTGTTGTGTATGGCATCTGCAATCCGAGACCCTTCTCTTATGCTCTCTTTCCATGTGGATCTATCCAGTGCCACCTCTTCCCAGCTGCTATTTTAAATAGCTTCATGTCACGTTTGCACACGTCTGTATACCGTAAAAGTGGGCGACCAGCGGCTCTCCTGCCTTCAATAAGATCGCCATACAGTATATCTTGTGGTAGCCTACCTACTGGCATTCTGCGAACGTGGCCGAGCCAACTAGTATTAAGAATTACAAATATGGTAAAAGGGGAATATACAAAATATCTAAGGTTTATGATGGGTCTTGAGATAATATCATCACTGGGATATTTGCTCATGTGGCTCAAGTATGGTTTGCTAGATCGGCTGATCTCACTTATCTGTATGTGATTGTGAACTCGGGATGAGTTGAGTCTCTGGTGTACTGAATATCAGTCAGTGGACGTCCTGCAGGTGGGCAGGTGCTGAGGTGATGAGGAGGAGGATGCCACGCGGTGGACTTGTCCCTCTGATAGTTACAGACTGCGTTGATGCTTCAGTCTGGAATGCCTTCAGTTCTGGTCAAGGGTGATGGATGGTTCACCTTCGACTGGGATGTGTGGAGAGTTGCTGGGTTGTGTCGTCAGACAACAAAACACGCCAACCCTGGTATAGGAGGCTGTGAACAGAGATGTGAGAGGAGCCTGAATTATTAAACCATACAAGATGGTGGGCGAGGGGCGCCTCCTTGGTAGGAGCGTCTCCCTCAGACTAGCTAAGATACATGGTAATGATATCTTGCCAAGTCTAATAACATTTGTTAGGCAAACATATAATATAATAATATAGTAATACAAAATGCACATATAAGTATACAAGGGGGGGGGGGCATAACTGAGGAAGTAAGCAATATGACAATAATAGTGATTCAGCATGCACATATAAGTATACAGGTGGGGACATAACTGAGGAGGGAAACAGGGGGAACATTTTACAGGGTTGTAGCCCCTGCGGTGACCTCAGAAGACCGTAGGTAACTGATAACTGCTGTGGGGAAAAAAAGGGGGGGGGGGCAAGTGTGAAATGATTCACGGTAGGCACGCGAGACTGGTACTCAGGCCTAAGGGCATATATTAACAGTTCAGTGGGTATATAGAAGATAAACATGATTATGTGCATAGATATGCGCGCATACGTAGGCATGCATGCAATGGAATAATCTAGACATATAAAGTCCAGATAGATTTAAACATGAATAAGTAATCAAATAAGTAAGTGGACAACATGAAGGATGGATGTTCACTGTTAACTACATAGTTAACATGATCAATAGAAAGAGAAATACTCATATAAATTCATGCATACAACATTGGGAAGCAATTAAAATAAATTAATATTTACAGGAATTTATACAAGAAATGTTTAGGAAATAAACAAGTGCTAACATAGTAATGATACATGGACAAAATGTCACAGGCGAAGACACACTAAGTTTAAATAATAAAGTTATTCAGACTCAACCTATGATTCTGGCACGTTTCCTAAATGAATTTAACTAAGCCGAGAGTATTATGACTTCTCGCTAAGTGTGAGGCAGAGAGGCATTGTCGTGCGGCTCTTGTCTCTAGCTTTTATAGGATCCAGAGCCACGCGTTGAGTTGTGGCTAGACCAATGGTCATTAAGTTTTCAATTAGATTGTTCAATCATCTGAATATGACCAATAGAATACATAGGTGTGAATTCACATGACTAGTGAGTGAGTAAAGGAAGGGGGGGGTGGAAGGAATCACGTTGTGATTGCATGATTTGACCTTTGCCCGGTGCCGTGAGCGGGCACAAAGAATTTGAATGTTTCGCGCGTGGCTTGAAACGCATGGAAGGTCAGCTTGACGTAAGAAGGGGGGGTAGTCTTATGCAGTTGCTCGCCCAAGGCTATTGTTGCGTCACGAACGATTAGATTGGAATGTCAGTTAGCGAGTGTGTGTGTGTGGTCAGTAGCGGATGGTCGGAACTGGATCAGTGTGAAGACGGCTACTGGTCAAGGGGGGGGGGGGTAATCAAACACAGGTAGATCTGGTGTAGAGGGGACTGAGCGGTGTTAATTAGTGGGGGGACAGGGGGGTGTAAACTTCACTGGTCAGTTCTGTATTGAATGGATGTATTTCATCACATATTGCTATTGAATATAATCTTCGTTTTTTTACATACGTTTGGAGACAATGTTTCTTTAGCCTCTTCATTACAAATGATAAGAATCAAAAGTTTCAACAATGTCTCTAGATATTTACAATGATTTATTTAGGGTTTTCGGGGGCCGCATAAAACACTTCGGCGGGCCGCATGTGGCCCGCGGGACGTAATTTGCCCTTCCCTGCTCTAGTCAAATGTGAATATTAGTTTGTTATGAATCTCACTGCTCTATTTTTGTGTCTGTTCCAGTTTCTTAATGTTTTCATGAAGATAAGACTATTCAAATATCAGTCACCATTTTCTATGAGCGCAACCTAGAGTGGTTTGTGTTTGAAATACCCTTCCAGCGGGCTTTATAGTTAAAAACCACTACTTCAATATAAAAAAGAAAGTTACATACTTAACTCTTCATGATCGTAGCCAAAAGGGTTTTGAGTTTATACCCCTCTTCAGTGAGATTTGAAGCTAAAAAAGTACCTCTTCAATTTAAAAAAAAAAGCAAATTACACACTCGAAATGCTATGATTGTAGCCAAAGACGGTTTTGAGTTTAACCCTCCCCCCCCCCCTTTCGATGGGTTTTAAGCTATTGCACACTAAAAAATCTATGAACGTAGCCAAAAGGGTTTTCAGTTAAAACCCATCTTCAGAGAGATTTGAAGCTAAAAAATAAGGTCTTCAATATAAAAAGAAAGTAAATTACACTCTCAAAATGCTATGAGTGTTGCCAAAGGGCGTTTTGATTTTAAACCGCCCTTCAGCGGCGTTTGAAGCTTACAAAATACCTCTTCAATATAAAAAAAATCAAATTACGCACTCAAAATTGTATGAGCGTCTTTGAAAAAGTCTGAATGTGGCTCAACAAAGATGGCTAAGACGGATTTTAGGAGTCAGTTATAGAGATCGTGTCGCAATCAAGGAAATCGTTTGAGGTTTGCGGGACATGCTCTCCGACAAAATTAATTAAATAATAAAAAGAGTTGCGATGACATGGAGGTCATTACGAGGAAAACGCAAACAGAGACATTTTAGTACAACTTGGCGCCCCATTTTCATGGTCCTCAAAGGAGTTGGGAATAGGCTTCAGATACTGCCAGTGACAGACTTTTTGAGCCGCCCAATGCGCCGAATGACGCAAATGTAAGAATAGCAAATAAGGTTTTGAAACAAAACTTTTTAATAGCAGGATAATGCACTGAAAAGTCCTGGCTACGTCCATGGCATGTATATATATATGTGTGTGTGTGTGTGTGTGTGTGTGTGTGTTTGAATATAAATCTAAGAATGCAAGAAAACAGTTGGGGGCTCCGCCATGAACTTGAAGTGATATATCAAAACCTCCTAGGTGTATAAGACGACGAAGAGGAGTACAAGTTTAATTTAATTATGTTTGGACTGAATGTTGATATACACTACTATACAATAAAACAAGAATCATAATCTTTACATACAAAATTTAATTTAAAAAATACTCAGAAAGAGACACAAAGATTAAGGCATATGCTAGCTACAAATGCTAGGACTAATTTGTACAAATGATCATTCTTCCCTACTGCTATTAGAACAGGGAAAGGGTTGCCTGAGCTAGACAGTAACGTCTGTATTATATAAGATAAGAAGGTGTGTATTTTCGCACAACAGAGTTTATGGTTTACAAGAGTTAAAGTCACGGTTTAACAAAAGACCCCCTTTCTAGTTAAAAAGTTCTGGATCCGCTAATGCGTCATACATGCCTAAACGCTAGTGATGCGGCCACACTTGTGATTGTTGAGTAATCTCCCATGTCTTCCACTACGGAGGAACTCTTGCCATCTATTCTACACAGCGTTTTTATCCAAGAGAATATAGCTGAAAACAGAATAGTAGTAATACAACTTGGTTGTTTTTTTTTTGTTTTCTTAGAATACGTAAGAAGTGTAAATCCTGGAATTAATATTTCAGCAAATATTTTAATTAAAAGTTAAAAATTATTTTGTAAAATTTCATTGCAACAGCAGAAGTGCGTCACTTGGTAAAAAAAAAAAAACATTTCCATAATATCCCAAACAAATTCATAATTAGATTCTTCGTTCCTTGGGAATTATTATCATTTTCATAAGTCCCTTGACCTGTTTCGCAGGGAGACTGTGAAATTTAACGTTATAACCTTCTTATTTACTGCAATTAGTGAACTGCAGAAAACGACTTTACGGTATTCAGTTTTCAAAAGATATAGAGATAGATAGATAGATAGATAGATAGATAGATAGATAGATAGATAGATAGATAGATAGATAGATAGATAGATAGATAGATAGATAGATAGATAGATAGATATTACACCAAACAGAACATTATAAAACATTCTCACCAGACTGAATCATAATTTACTTGCGAAAAGTTTATACCAGATCGTTGCAATTTAATGATTTGATTGCCAGGGAGACAAAAGAGTGTTTGTGCCTGTTTGTCTTTGCTATGTGTGCCTTGTATCTCTTTTGTTATGGTAAAATCACAAATTCCTGACAAAAAGTTTTTTTGTTTTTTTCAAAAAAATTTTTTATCTTTCTTATGATTGTTTCTCTCTGTCAATGATCTTACCGGCATCATTTAGGATTTGAAATATTTCGACTTGCGAGTAAATATTGAAAACGCTCTAGTCATCGATTTAATGGACCTCATTCACCAAACATAAACAAACAACATTTTCTCTATATGTTCTATACAAATTACGCAATACGTAAGGGTGTCACGTGATGCGTATTTTTCACTATTTTATCAATATTATGACGTGGCTAAATGTGTTTATTTACATTTGGTGAATGAGGTCCATTGAGGTCTCACTACACATATTAAATACAACTATAGCAGTATATCAGCTTATTTTACTTGCTTTATACCAGTGATGTCAAAAAAAAAACGGCCCTCGGGCCAGATCCGGCCCGCGACATGGTTCCATCCGGCTCGCCGAAACGTCGGCACAAAATTAGAAAATTCCCGATCCCCAAAAAGGTTAAAAGATTTATCTTTACCTACGTTAGGGCCCTCACTTATTCACTGATGGATTAGCACCATGATATTTAACAATTGTGCGTTTATGAAATAGGACTCGATGTAGAATCTACTCCAAAAAAAGTGAACGGATCTTAACTTTTTTTTTTTGGAACATAATAAGCCAACATGTTTGTTTTACAAAGAAAATCTGGCTATTTTTTTTTTAAAGATGCAATATAAACAGCATTATCAAACAAGAAACAACCAAGGTGGTTTTCTTGGTTTGAGACGCATATAAAAAGATTATTAAGCTTCGTCTACACACTGGAGGATTGAAGGAAATATTTACCACTAAAAAAAAAAAAAAGACAACCAAACGAGTCGGTGGTAAAGCTAGTTACAATGTTGCTCGTACTATAAGTAGAGAAATGAAGCGTAAAACAAACAACTTCAAATATCCCATTAATTAATTCATATCTACAGGTTTCTAATTAAAGTATTCTCAGGTCAATTTTATTTCGCTTTTGCATCTCTTCATTGATGTGACATAATTATCGGAAATTAAAATGGCCCGCGGTTCAACTTGATTGAGCGTCACTGCTGTACAATATCATACAAAATGCAAAATATGAAAATTATTTTTTAAAAATTGATTACAGACCAGTATGAGAAGAAGCGTTGGTCCATAGACTTTCTCTGAAAGTAAATAGATTCAACAGATTAGTGTGCAATATGCTGAATAAAAATTGAATTACATTATACTGGTAAAACAATTGAAAGAAAAAATTTCTTTGACTCATTTTTGAAAGATTAATCTTTTGTAAAACGTTAAATGTCAAATTCATATACATAAATAACTGGCCAATAAGAGAGTTTTATTAAATCAAAATTTGTGAATTACATTTGTGTGTACTTTATTTTATGTCTATAAATTTGTTTAATCTCTAAGCGTGAAGATCATGCAATTTTTAAATTTTTCATAATTTGAAAATCCGAATTCAATAGTTACAATAGACATATATAGACTGGAAACAGGAAGTAATTTTATATAACTTGAAAAAATGTATATCCATTGTATTCGGATTTCCAAAATTTGACAAGTTGCACGATCTTTAGTCTTAAAGATTAAACAAAACTACACTTCCTCCTTATTTACACAGCATGGTGTGAAAGAAAAATGGTGTATCCAAATCCGCACTATTTTCATTCACAAAATGGCATAGATAGCATAAATAAATATACACCGGAAAAAAGAAGTAAAGGATTCAGTCCTTAACTTTGAATTAGTGAAACTAGGGATTTTTTCAGCAGAATGTCCAAATAAGCTAAAATTTAAAAAAAAAACTGTTTCAGAACAAAAAATAAACATTATGATTAATTGACATTACAGTCACGCTAAGAGATAAAAAAACACAATAGTGAAAATATAGCAATACTTATATAGGTTATGGCTGAAATAAATATGAATACTTAACTTTTATACTGCTCATGCTGTATATTATAGTACACTAATTTGCAAATCACAAATGTTCCCTTCATAAAAATATCTTATTGGCCAGTCTATACTTATTTATGTCTATGATATTTACATAAAGTTACTTCCTTTTTCCAGTCTATATTTATATTTGTCTATGGTCAAATTAAACAAAGACTCTGCCTATCCAGACGATGAGTGGAATACTTGGCTTAACAATGATAACTCCGGGAAGCCCCGCCATTTCCCTTTACCTCACTTGAGGAACGGCGTCTAGATTATCGACAAGGTCGTGGAGTCTATCCGCTCTGGGAAAGCTCTCACTCTCCATTTAACATTCCCACAGGAGTCTTGTCTTAGCCAAATCGATTCATCTAGCCTTCGTTTCCACCTAAGTCGCGAGTTGAGGTAGAGTAGCGTACTCGGGAACATTAATAACTTAAAAGTTACACAGCATTTTCATGCATGTGTGAGGGCTAGCTGAGAGCCACACTGTATGTTATTTCAGAGTCCGCCAAGCAGGATCGAGTTATTTTTCATTCTCTTTAAAGATAACATTTATTTTATTTTAACCACAAATAGAAACGTCTGATAACCTACAGTGTTCGTTGCTTTGACGGTATAATGACGTACGGAGGTAGAAAATATTTCGCTCTGTTTTAGGGAAATTAATTTAAAAAATATTTCTATGCAAATTTCTGAACACCAACCAAAATACAATATTTGAAAAGGTAATATATCATTTCAAGTTTATTATGAGATTGCATACATAGCAAACATAAACTTAATTTTGAATGCCTGCAATTTTTTTAACCCTTCATTTTAATATCTACTGAACAATTCATCTCATTTGGAAGATTTTATTTAAAAAATAATTAAGAACTCACAATAATCGTTACTGTTGCGTTAAAACAAAAACACCTGGTTGATGTCATCATTAAATGTATACTAAAGAAACCACTCACCCGACAAACAGCGACGCATGTCCATAACCGTTCACTTTATTGGACAAGAGGGAAGTGAATTTGTCAAGAGCTGAGGTCACGTTAACCTTTGCAGTTGCGATATAGTTCAGTGGAAATGCGATTACACTCTGTGACATAAAGAATGTATGAAAGGGCTTAGCTTAACTTTGCAACTACCCACAGTCAAACTGACTCTTTCAATTTTAAACAGATTAAACGACTTAATAACTAATAACCTCTCGGTCTAACTACCAATTCATAAACAAAAATGTGACGGCTCTGTCCACATGAACAGATGGTTATACTGGTGAACAAATTATAGCAAATGTTGTTCATTACAAGCTTTCATCAATTTGAATTTTTTTTTTTTTTTTAATGAATGAAAGAATACGTCTTAGCTGCCTGTAGTTCCATTTCTTAAACATTTCTGTGTTTTTAATGAATGAAAGAATACGGCTTAGCTGCCTGTAGTTCCATTTCTTAAACATTTCTGTGTTTTTAATGAATGAAAGAATACGGCTTAGCTGCCTGTAGTTCCATTTCTTAAACATTTCTCTCATACAATAACTGGATATTGGCATCACACCAAAGCATTATACTCAAAATGAAAGCGTACACTTTAACACATGCATAATGTAAAATTAGAGTGATATAAATCTTAATTATCCAAAAGGTAATGAGTCTTACAAAGTGTGCATTACACAAATCAAAACATTATGACTATTGAAAACTAAAAATATGCATTTACACCAGACCAACTCTAACTTACATCTCAAATATATGCATTGTTGAGTTGTATTTAATGATACAAAGGATTATCCACTGGAAACACACATATGTGACTGTTTTTGTCATCGGTGTCTTGTATCTCCTTTGTGATAGTATAAACACAAAATCCTGACACGAGTTGTATTTTTTAAATTTATTTCTGAAATCTTTTTAGCTTTCTTATTTAATGTTTTTCTATAACAGTTGCCTAGATGGGTTTTGTTTTTGTCAATGACCTTACAACATAATCTATTATATAAAAGGATATGTAAGGCGTATGTATGTATGTATGTATGAGCCGAATGGAAATCAAAACCGCTTGACCAATGTTGATTAAACTTGGCAGAAATGTTCTTTGGGTACCAACTTAGGCCGTAGTGTATGTATTGTATCCCTAAAACAAACGTAAGACCCTTAAAAAAAAATAAAGTTGACCAAGTCTATTACAGCTATACTATTTTATGGACCTAGGCTTTGTTTAAAATGTTGACATGAGAAAAAGATCGAAAGGATTTAGATCTAGATCTAATTTAAAGAAATACACTTTGCACTTATAGATTTTTACTTTGACGCATGAAAATACAAAATATAGTCTAACTAGTTGACCGGCGGCATAGCATACGCCGCTATTTACCAGGGCCGGCGACCGCAGTGGGGCCCGCATTTCATAGGAC
>JADKLZ010001483.1:7462959-7474814 GCA_021533235.1 Biomphalaria straminea
GCTACCACGTCATGAACAAAGAGGTCTCTGCGCTACCACATCATGAACAAAGAGGTCTCTGAGCTACAAAATCAACCAAGTCATAACAGGCTTAAAAAAAACAAGAAAAAAAACAATACAAACACACACAAAATTGTTAAAATAAGATTTTTTTTTTACCAAGGATGTTATCTGGTGAATTATCTCATTTCCCAGCCAATAGTCCGTACAAGTTGTGCCAAATCCATTCTTATATTCAGTCCAATTTCTATTGAAGCTAGTGTCTCTAAGAAGACGACTCTGTCAAAAATTATGTTCATAGTTTATATCCTATACTTAAATACAAGCAATTCTTGTATGTATGTATGCATGCATTTATGTGTGTCACATATGCCATTCTAGAATTATTTATGTTTTTTTTATTTAGTAAGGCCACTTGGAAAAACCTAGAATCTGGGTTCATCTCTAGACTGGAATTACCAGAGAGTTATTTATAGCTTTTCTTTGTGCTTCTAGAAATTCAAATCTATTGGTTAATTTGAAAATAAATAAAGACATTTTTAAAAGAGCGCCAGAGAATTGGCGAGATTAGAAGTGACGCCAGGAGTCGATGAAAGAATATTGTAATAGATAGTCGTGTTTTCTAAGAGCTCTAGTTTTGTATAGAAAAGAAGCCTTTATGTTATTCTCATCTTGTTGATCTGTATCTTGTACATAAGTTGTACTTACGTTTTATATTTGAATAAATGTTCCTGAGTTGTATTTTCTACAAAGAATCTTTTATAGTGAATCCTAGATCGTCTATTGTTCAACTATTTTAAATCAAGATTGAATCAATCCCCGGCATAACAACAAATGTTGTTACAATGTGTATATGTATGGGAGAGGACCAATGGCGAACGCTTTTGTGCTAGTTTTTAGTTTAGAATTTATAACTCCGCAATGTTTAAACTTATTTAAAAAGTAATAACATCTACGGAATCCTCAGCCATTGGGCGATAAAACTAAATTTAACTCTTTTCTCCATATCAGCTATTAAATGTATAATTCAAGTCAACGTGAGGTAGGGTCGGACCTAATGAGCGAACGCAATTTTTAGCGGGAATCATAATGAGCGAAAGGCCGTAAAAAATAGCGAAATAGCATGTTAAAGTATAGGAAATTAAACTTCAATTAGTTCTATCCTCTAACTTCTTCCATGAAACATTCTAAATATTGTCCTCCTTATCTTCTTATCTTATACAATACAGACGTTACTTAAAAAAAAGATGATTACGTCCTACGCGTCATGGATTCAGTCATGCATATGAACCAATGACTTAAATTCTGCCAAGTCACTGGTTTTCCTGGCTAGATCAGGCAATCCATTCCATGCTCTAATAGCACTAGGGTAGAAGGAGCTTTTGTACAAATTAGTCCTAGCATATGGGACAAGGAATGTGCCTTTTTCTTTGTGTCTTTGAGTATTTTATTAAATTTTGTTTTTGAATTTGAAGATTATGGTAAAGTGTTATATGTATAATTGCTACTTTACTTTTGAGTCTTCTGTCCTGAAGGCTTTCTAAATTTAGTAATTTTACCAAAGGTGTTACTCTAGTCAAATGTGAATATTCGTTTGTTATGAATCTCATTGCTCTATTTTGTGTCTGTTCTAGTTTCTTAATGTTTTCTTGAGTTGAGGGGTCCCAAACAGAGGATGCATATACTATTATAGGCTTAATCTAGGTTAAATAACATTTTAGTTTTATGTTCTTATTTGATTTATAGAAATTTCTTTTAATAAACCCCATTGCTTTCTTTGATTTTTTTTATTGTTTCATCAATATGGGGATTCCATGACAGCTTTTCATTTATTATAACACCTAGATATTTTGCGTTTTTAGTCTGTGTTACTGGTTTACCATGAATAAAATAAGTGGAATTAATTTGTTTTAGTTTTTTTGTTACTCTTAATATCTGACATTTTTCTGGGTGGAAAGACATGCTCCAATTTGATTCCCATTTTTGTTTTCTCCTTCTTCTTCTTCTTCGTTCTCATTGTTATGTTGGAGGGTTCAGATCACAACACCAATATCTGAGATGAACTGCGCAGTGGTTTCCAAGTCAGGAAGTTCTCCATATAGTTTTCTTTCTATTGGGGTGTTTTGCGACCAGTGTCTTAGACGGGCCTCTTGTAATTCATCTAATTCTCTTTGTAAAATTTCTGTATCTTGTGTTGTTTTTATTTTTCTGTATATTATGCAATCGTCTGCGAATAATCTGACTTTTGTTCCTGAAATAATGCAATTAGGTAAATCTTTTATGTAAATTTAAAATAGTAGTGGTCCTAAGACTGTTTCTTGAGGTACGCCTGAGTTTATTGTTATTGGTGTTGATTTAGAGCCATTTATTATTACAGAAACTCTTTAATCCACTGATGCAGCCGACCATCAATGCCAAAATACTTTTTTTTAGCAAACTATGGTGGTGAACTTTATCAAATTCTTTAGAAAAATCTAGTAAGATAGCATCTATTTGCTCACTGTTTTCTAAGCCTTTTGAAAAATCATCAATAAGTCCAATTAGTTGTGTTTCACATGATCTATATTTCCTAAAGCCATGTTAGTATGGAGTACATTATGTTTGTCTAAGTGGTTTATGATGTTGCTACATATTATGTGCTCTAGGATTTTACAACTGATGCTGGTTAGTGATACTGGTCTGTAATTTCCTGGGTCAGATTTTTCTCCTTTCTTAAATAGAGGGGTGACATTAGTTTCTTTCCAGTCCCTTGGTACTCTGCCCTGGTTAAGAGATGCATGAAAAAGTATTTTGAACACTGGTGCTAGCCCTCTGCTTAGTTCTTTGAGAAGTCTAGCTGGAATGCCATCAGGCCCGGATGCTTTATTAGGTTTGAGGTTGGCTAATAATTTTTGGATTCCTTTTTCTTGTAATTCTATATCTCCTATGTTGTCTACTTGGTTCAGATTAAGTAATATGTCTTTGTCTCCTGGAGCTGAGAAAGCTGATGCAAAGTATTTGTTTAAGATGTTAGCTTTAGTTTCATTATCGTTATGCATCAAGTTGTCTTCTCCTCTTAATGGTGCTATGCCAGTTGTTTCCATTTTCTTAGACTTGTATGTATGAACATAGGTTTTTGTTGTTATCTTTTGATATTACATTGTTTATGTATTCACTCTGCAGCTGTCTGCTTACTTTTTGGGTCAGGTGTTTAATTTTTAGATACTTTTTATGAACTCTTTCTGCCTTAGTTTCTTTAAAGTTTTTATATAGGTTTTCCTTCTGTTTACAATGGTTCTTTAATCTATTGTGTGGCATTAGGCCTAATTTTGTTTTCACTTTTCTATTGCTCCAAATCTCCTTTCTCTGCTTGGAACTGGTGTCCATATAGCCTACGAAACTTGCGATCAAATATTTTTTTTTTTAAAGAAAGAAACTACAAAATTCTATCTCGCATCCTCCCTAAAGGCTAGTCCACGTCATTTTACTCTCCATTTCATAAACTCTCGTTACTACAATTATTTTTGTTAAGAACACATGTTCTGTGCACTTAATCACTCGACCTCCTCCCCCCTCCCCCACTAACGCGCACGATGATTGACCCAAAGGCAGATCCCGAATGCGAAGGATTCATGATGTATGGGGGCAGATCTACAACAGCTTGGGTTTCGGACGTGGAGACGAAAGGCTTAGGGGAGATCTTGTAATTTTATGCATGTATATTATATGGTAATTATTATATTTATTACTAAATATATAGTTTGCGTTTTTTCTGCTCCTGAAATCGAATATTTTCTCCTGGAAAACTCCTGAAATCTTCTGAATTCCTAATCTCAGAATGGTGGGGGAATCCTGTTAAAAATGAATTTTGCACTTCTTTTAAACATTTATACACATTAATATTATATAATTAGTAACAAAATGTTAACCAGCCGGTTTAAAAAAAGGAGGACGGCAAAACAGCTAGAGGTTGCCCCTCCCATTCCCCCTGTAAAAGCGCTGTTAAGATCAACTGAGGCGTCACTTCACCCTCACTGGCATAGAGAAAAGTAACTGCCAGTGTATGGCCTCTGAGAGACTGTTGGAGAGCTGCGAGTCAAACATTGTAGACGGAATTAATGGCTTTTAAAGCTGAATAGGTTTTCAGTTAAAAAGGTCGTTTTGCGCGAACACCCCATAATATATTTTTTTCAACTGAATGAATAGCCTTGGCTATTCTAGCTAATCTATTTAGAAGAATAATATGCATTTTTTTTGTCTGCCGATGTCCATTGGTGCTTTAAAATCGCCTTAAGTTCGGACCTATTCTCGCTAATCCCGAAACGTTTTGAGAATGAAATTTTCATACATGTCAACTTTGACCTTCAGCTATGCTTTATAGTTTATTGTATGAAGGAAAACGAAAGTTAATATGTGGGAAATGTAGAAAAACGGAGTCTTTGCAATACCAATTTAATAGTTCAGCAGTTACTTTCGAAATAAATTAGAATGGATATAAATACGGGGAGGTGTTCGTTTTATATGCCATTTCGCTGATGGGCCTTTACTATATATGTATGACTTATATGTATGTATGTTATGTATATCTATATGTTTCCGGCAAAATATACAATCTGACATCTAGGCATACCTAAAAACTTCAGGAAAAGTAGGAAATGAATTCTTTATGTCCTAATCGGCATAGGCATTGCCTCGAACGCGTAGGCAATGTGTGAAATGGTGATGTAAATTAGTTCATTAATAACATACATTTCTCTGAATAGTATTTCTATTTAACAGTAATCTAAATTATGGCCACAAATGGAAATTTTATTTCAGTTCTATTATTTTATATGTTACGAATGACGGTATTGTCGTCTTACATTGCATAATGAAAATTGTCGATTATTCTAGTTTTAAAAATGGTTAACAATTTTACGAAATACTCAAACGTCAAACATTGTTCTTAGATTCTCTGTTTATCACAAACTGCCAGGTTCCTCATATCCATGTAGTGCGGAATCTTGAAGTTTTCATCGACTCAACACTATCTTTGGAACCAAACATAAGTCAGCTCTGCAAGGGTTTTTATCTTCAGGTGCGCAGATTAGGCCAGATCCGACCATATCTGTCAACGGAGTCAACAAAAAAGCTAGCTGTGGGCCTGTGGCATTCATTCTCTCCCGCCTTGACTATTGCAACGCCGTGCTAGCAGGTCTACCCGATGACTAAATAGCCAAGCTGCAACGTATTCAGAACAACGCCGCATGAATAGTTCTTAAAAAAACAAGACGAGATTCTGCTACTGACCTCTTGCTCACTTTTCCTTGGCTTCCCGTGAAAGCAAGAATCGACTACAAGGTGGCCACATTTGTCATCAGTGTATTAAGAAAAATGAATTGTCCCAATACCTTAGCAAACAGATCCCTCCATATATCACGCAGAGAGCCCGGCATTCAAAGGATTCAACACTTTTAGTGGTGACACGTTTCTCCCTCAAAAGCTACGGTCTGCGGACTTTTTCAGTTCACGGACCAAAGGTTTGGAACTCACCCCAAATGATCTCAGATTGACAACTTGCTACACAACTTTCAAGAAGAATATTAAGACCTACCTGTTTAAAACTTTTTTAGATTAGTTTGTCATACTAACTGTTGTGTTTGTGATTGTTATGTTATATAACAGCGCCTTAAGCCTACATTTTGTTTGTTAACAGCGCTTTATAAATAAAATTATTATTATTATTTTTATAACTTGATGACTCAATATTCTAAAAAGTTAAATATTTAGAACTACACATTTTTGCCTTAAACACTACAAATATGGTTACCTGTATTATTATCCATCTTCCGCCGTCAGTTTTAGTGTCACACATGAACTGCGTGTTGGACCTCACGAAGGCAGCAGTGTTAGAAATATTCATTCTCTGAGTGCAAAATCTCTAAATAAAACCAAATATTTTGATGTTGAATATCTTTGTATATAAGATGTACTAGCATTACCAGTACTAGCCGGCTACGCCCCTTGTTCTGTTCTCAGGTAATATATTGTGCGATGGACTGATTTTTTTCCCCTTACTTTTAACAATAATAATAAAAAAGGCCCACAGGTATTTGTAATCTCCTCCCCATCAGTCACAAACATGTTTAGGCCAATGAATTCTAGTATTTTCACGTTCACCTATCGATTAGTCTGTTGAACAGTTGGGGCGTCACACAAGATCTGTTGACCACCTGTCTCCTTTCCTTTCTGTCAAGGTAGATTGCATGTCCTCTTCAATATTTTTCTTTGGAATATGATTTTGGTTATGATCACTGTGACGATATGTGTCAATAATGTGACGCTTTGTACCGTACACATGCCGAGGACTGTATTATTAATGACTCTGACAAATCGATATGAAATGAAGACAAAAGAACTATTTCTGTATTTTCGTCAACAAACTTTAATAATACTTGTACGAAACAATTTCCCAATTTCAAACTTGATATAAACAAAACTTCACTTCTATTAATCACTTCAATTCATATCACTATTAAATATCACTTCACTTAATAAACTCACTAATAGACTTCTTTTATCATTTCTAACTTTTACTAAGACCATCGCTCTATAAAATAAATACTATGTGAGGACTTTAGCAAGGACTCATACTCAACAATAACAGTTACTATGCGATGACCCCGATTAACTCCCTTTCCCTTAATTTATTCTTTACAATCGTATCTTCCAGAAGCATAGAACCTTTTCTGATAACTATTTTAGTAACTCTGACCTTCTGGAAGATGACGTGTGTAATTTTTTCCCTTAACCTCTTTCTCTGATTGGCTATTTAAAAAATTAGCTTGTTTACGCTGGACATGTACTGAATTGACCAGGTTTCTAGAACTTGATCGAGAAGGTCATACTAAACTCGTTACAACGCTTATTTCTTTTTTTTTTCTTTCAGTAGTTTTTAAAAGTTTCTTCAACTATTCTTCAAATTAATTTTTTTTAGCAATTTCTTTGATGTATATATTAGTTTCACATAATGTGAGAATGTATTTGGCGTATTTCTTCGTGATAAGTAGCGTTCTTCGTGATAAGTAGCGTTCTTCGTGATAAGTAGCGTTCTTCGTGATAAGTAGCGTTCTTGACGAATTGAACAAACGACAAACCGTCATCGGACCAATTATTTGAATTGTTGTCTTTCATGATGCAATTAGCATGTTCTACATATATTCTCTCTATATATACTATCTATATACTGATTGGTATTTTCTATTGAGTCTTGTATTTGAGTTAACATACTCTGTATACCCTAATTGGCCCTGTCAACTGAGCCTTGTGTTTGACTATGACGAGGCCTTCCATGAATCATCTTATCATCCTTCCACTAAGCGCAGGTTGTAGATGTCAGCTGTCTTAGGTTTCAAAGGTTGTAGCTGTCAGCTGTTTTAATATTTAAAGGTCATAGATTTCACCTGTCTTAGTTTTAAAATGTCGAAGCTGTAAGGGGCCTTGGTTTTTAAAGGCCGTAGCTGGACAAAGTTGGTTCAGTCATCTGGATACATGAAGTTTTGAAGTTATATTCGATGCCTGTGTAACTTCAGATCTATCAGATCAACTTAATAATTGGTAATAATTGGTTTTACAATAACACATTTCATACTGGCACCGTGTTACACTGGACAGTTTTCGACACACACAAGAAGAGCTCACAAGGAATTATCATTATACAACATGACAGGTCCGAATGTACAAGATTGTAATTAAGTATTCGGCCTCTCAACGACATATTTAGCTGTGTTGACATTCACCGGTAAACATTTCTATCTCCCTCTCTCTCTCTCTCTCCCCCTCTCATTCTCTCTCTCTCTCTCTCTCTCTCTCTCTTTATATATATATATATATGAACTATTGAGGCTATCTAATTATTGAAATACTTCAAACTATTTTTTTACCTCAGGAGTTGGGCACGAGTCTTCAGCAGTCGATACTGAAATAGTAATTTTCGTTTTAATTCTTGTACAAAATGACTTCAAAAGAGTAACTTCAGTAATATCTTATGTGTGAAAAATAAAAGATGTAGCTGATGAACTGTCACAATGTGAGTCATGATGTGTAGTAGAAAATCGGTTCCTATTAAAGAAACATGAGACAAAACAGAAGATTTGTTTCTATGTAAGAGAAGTAAGATTTAGCAGAGGATATGTCATTTTATGTGAGAGAAGTAAGATTTAGCAGAGGATATGTCATTTTATGTGAGAGAAGTAAGATTTAGCAGACGATATGTTATTTTATGTGAGAGAAGTAAGATTTCGTAGACGATATGTTATTTTATGTGAAAGAAGTAAGATTTAGCAGACGCAGGGCCGGATTAAGCCAATTTGGTGCCCTAGGCACAAACCCACATGGATGCCCCCTTCTGCCCGGACCTCGGATCCTCCATTGATAGCTGGTATGTTCAATATTATGCAAAAAAACTAACAAAGACAAACGATTATTAACACATATGTTTGTACTACCGTCACTCATATAAAACCTACAATAAGGTAGTTCTGTATTATAGGATTTTTAGGCGTATTTTCTTTTTTAAATTTATTCTTTTCTTATTGTATTTTTATTTTCTTCTTTTAAAATTAAAATTTTCTCTTTTTTTTGTAAACATTTTTCTTTTTATTAAAAATAAAATTTTATTATGAAATACATTTTAAACAGAAAATTTAATAAATCACACAAAATCCTTTATTTCAACAGCATCCAAACAATTTTTTTCAACGTGGCGATAATAACTTAGAAAGTCAGAGAGAACACACATTTACATTCTAAAGTTCTTTTTTCTAGATTTACGTTTGGCAAAGTTTTTGAGTACATCATCAAAGTTAATTTTGCGCAACAAGTCCGCCTCAATCATCAGCAGAGACAAGGAATCAAGCCATTCTTGTTTCATTGTTGATCTACTTGGATTTTTTGTACGTTTCAACTGAGAATAAGAGCGCTCAGTTGAATATTTCGTGACCATTAATGTTAAAAATATGCGCAAGGCGATTTCTACATTTGTAAAAGCACACTCGATGTTGTCTCTAACTATTACTTTGTAGAGTTCTGCATGACTGAACGTGTTGTTCTCAGATTTTGATTCACGAAACTTGTGGCGAATATATGAGAGGAACTGTTGTAGTTCAGTATATAAATTATTGTTCAGATCTTCAGGATAGCATTAACTAGTGCTTCACAACACTGCAATGTTTGTGGTACATCGACCAAACAAGAAAATCGAACTACTACATCATTATATACCTGCGCTCGTCTACTCATCTCTGTCTCAAGTTTGTCAACAATTGCTTAGAAAGTAGATATACGAAATTTGTCTCTTGCATTCAGTGAGACCTCAGGGGCATTACCATCAATGACCACTATCTTTCGTTTACGATTACGGGTCAAAGTTGCCTTATATTCCACACCTGGTGTTAGTTCTTTTGCAGCTTTTCTTTCAAATTCATTCCTAGATTCATGCAAGTAATCTGCTAGTGAGGAATACAAATTAGCACACGTTTTCAAATTCATTTTGTAGAGCTTGACTGACCCTATGAAAATGTTGTGACACTTCTTCCCAAAAGAAAACCATGAAAGCAAATTCTAATTCTTTGCAATGTTTTCTGCTTCTCTTCTGGTGCCCCCCTTCTGTGACTGGTCTTCTTGTAAACATTCTAATGCTTCTATAATCTGAGGATGAGACTTTACAATAGCTTCAGTTGCAACAGCATGTGCCTCCCATCTGGTATCGGAAAAGGGCTTTACATGCGTTTCATTGAAAAGGCATCCTTTCAGAATCTTCCATTTGTTGGTTGAAGCTGAGAAAAAAGTATAGATCAGTTGCACTGTATGGAAGAAGTTTACTGCCTCTAAACAAGAATCAACGGCACTTCTGCCTACCAGATTTAGTGAATGGGCAGCACAGGGTATGTATATAGCAAAATCATGTCCCTCTAGAATTCTTTTCTGCATGCCCTTGTAACAACCAGACATATTAGCAGCATTGTCGTATGACTGTCCTCTGCATTTTGAAAAATCAATATTGCAAACTTCACGTAAGTACTGCAACACTTGCTTAGCCATACTTTCACCTGTGTGACTTTGCAGCTCCAAGAAATCAAAAAATGCTCAATGGGCTCTCCATCTAATACATATCGAAGAACACCGCTTAACTGATCTATATGTGAAACATCTGGTGTTGAGTTTACTGACAAGCTGAAATAACCGGAAGCCTTTACTTCCTCTAAAATTACTTCATGAACATTTTGGGACATAATTTCAAACAGTTCTTCACATATAGTTTTGGATAAATAAGAAGGATTTCCTTTTCCAGAATTTCGTTATTTCGCAATGTGTGATGCTACGACTCCATACTACGACTGACTTTCAAATAAACTCTCTGGCTTTTATAGAGTCCCTAATCAGTTCTCCGAAATTGCTCAAACACTGCTGGTATCTTTTGGAGCAACAATCACATCCTGTCTTTGCTTATACATCATAATACATGTATCCCCTAGAATAACACGTGAGGACATGGCAAATCCTGTCTTTGTTTGTACCAGTAGATACGAGAGAGACTCGATGCTGAGTCATCTTGACGGTGTCACATGCTGACCTCCTCCTGTTACTGTTCATTTGTAGTACTATCGTCTGCTAAATCTTACTTCTTTCACATAAAATAATATATCGTCTGCTAAATTTTACTTCTCTCACATAAAATAACATCGTCTGCTCAGGCCTGGATTAACCATTAGGCAAACAAGGCACGTGCCTAGGGCACCAAGCGTTTGGGGGGCACCACAAGTCTGCAAGAAAAATATGTATATTGTCCCGGTAGCCTCGCGAAATCGACATGACATTAGCAAAGAATGATTATTGTATTCACCATCCACTGGATCTGTGTACTGTTTTGTTTGTAAACTTTTTGCGTTTAAAGGTTCCACAAGTTTGGCTGATAAAAATGTGTTCAGTGACTGGAAAAATAACATTCAAGTTGATAATCATGATTAAAGCGCTAATCATAAAGACTGCATGTTAATATACCTAACTCGTCGACAAGGTTAGGATCTACTACAAAAGCTAGAAGAGCAAATAAATGAGGTTAACGTAGTAGTAGTTAGAGTCGTCTGATGTGCGAGACAGTAGAAGGAAGATGTGTGCGATTCGAAGCAATTTAACAAGAGTAGCTGGAGTAGCCTGCCGTCGTTAAAGTCTCTACAGTGAACTACAGTGGAATTGAGCCGTGACAGTCGATGTAAGATGTGTGTAGTGAGGACGACTGGGAACAGCTGAGTGGAGCGGAATACGACTCGATGAAAGATTGAAATGCAGCTCGAAGTACAGTGAATTGTAACCAACCAGATTTGTACAGTCTTCTAAGCTACATGTTACAGTTACGAATTGTTACAGATAGTTTTATTCAGTAAAGTTATATGAGGCTGAAAGTTTAGTTGTCAAGTTCTTTGCAGTTTGTTTTGATTTGTGTGCCTACTAGTACATTTAGCCAGAAGATTCAGAAATACGTAACAAATATGTTACTTTATGTGAGAGAAGTAAGATTTAGCAGTCAATATGTTATTTTATGTGAGAGAAGTAAAATTTAAGTGTCGATATGTTATTTATGTGAGGAATGAGAAATTATAGTCGATATTTTGCTCAATGTGAGACATAAATGTATCATTACTCTGTTCCTATGTGTTACATATAAGATGTAGTAAACAATCTTTTTCTATGTTCTAGACATGAGGTGTAGCAGTCAGTAGCAGATTATTTGTTACCACGTGTCAGACACGAGAGATATATGATTGGATCTTTTGTTCTATGATACGTGAAATGCTGCTATGTGTCAGACACAAGAGATATATGATTGGATCTTTTGT
>JADKLZ010001483.1:7478517-7490772 GCA_021533235.1 Biomphalaria straminea
GCTTTATCTGATTGAATTCCTCATCTGACATTTACAGTTGAAAATCATCTAATAGGTGATATCAAAACAAATAAATATTAGGAAATAAAATTTATCGCTTACTGTTATTTTAATATAGATTTTACCACAGGATCAATATGGGGATTCATTAAAATACTTGCTAGAGACACATCCTTTTGATTTTATAAAAATGAACATCACAACTTGTGGCCACGTAACTTCTCTGGCCTTAAAAAAAAGGACAAAAAGTGTTTTAAATTTTTTTTTCTATAAAAATTACTGTTTAAATGTAATAGAGATTTCCGCAGGCTAACACGATTCAGGTAGTAGTATTTTTTTGTACGTAAAATATAAAGGCACATTCCTCGTTCCATATGCGAGGATACATTTGTACAAATGCTTCCTCTTCCCTAGTACTATTATAGAGCATGGAATGTGTTGCCCGAGCCAGGCTGGAAAACCAATGTCTTGGCAGAATTTAGGTCATTGGTTAACATGAAGGACTATATAGATCTAGGAACATGTATATGACATAATCTTCTTTTTTTTTTGAAGTAACGTCTATTTCTTATAAGAGAAGAAGATTTTCCACCCACTCTCCTTTCACTCTAACTTCAGTCTCCGACTCTGACAATTATATCATGTGCATGATTTTTTTAGTCCTATTAAATCTTATACAATACATAAACAAATAGGCACTACTGCACCCGGCTCTTGGGTAGCACTTACAATCTTACATCTTTCGCGGCTCAGTTTCTGACCATCTGTTACCTATTTCAATTACAGTCAGTATAATTCAGTACCTGCTAATAGTGCGTGATGCACTAGTCAACATGATTGTATTTTATAACTTTATGACAGTGAAGCTGTGAATCTAGGTTTTGCTTAAATACATAATGTCAATGTTGACCAGAAATAATTTAAATTAAGCTATGAAATATGGAATATGGAAAACTAAGGCATCGTGGATTAGCTGAGGTTTCGGGTGCCCGGGGTGCTTGACCTTTATAGGGGGCAAACTAAATTCCAGTTGGTACAGTATATAAAAGTAAAAAATCATTAGGACTATTCTAATGAATAATACCGTTTCATTATATGGGAGATAATGCGCAAGTGAAAAATCTCAATTCATATCGCTTCATGTCGTGCTTTCTGTACAGTAAAAACATCAATAACGTCATCTTAATTCTAGAAAATAATCTAGACCTAGCCAATTCGCTAGCCAATTTTTTTTTCTTCATTTTTACGGTCAAACAAAAGCTTTCCCTTCTAGCAAACGAGCTAGTAGCTTTTTCTCCTGGTAAAAAACAATTGCTTAATTGTTAGAAAATTGTTAGAGCCGTTTTCGAGACCAGCTTATAGGTTCCATTCTTCTCTCTACCAACCTTCATGAAGTTCTAACTTGAATATAGTTATTGTAAAAAAAAAAGATTAAAAAAGTGTAATATTCTTCTGTTTTGTATTTTTCTGTTTTCATTTTGTTGATTTCTATAAACGAAATAAGAACACGAAACTAACATGTTATTTAACTTTGGTCAGGCTAAAAATAGAATATGCATCCTCTGTTTGGGACCCCTCAACTCAAGAAAATATTAAGAAACTGGAACAGACACACAATAGAACGAATATTATCATTTGAGTAGAGCCACACCTTTAGAGAAATCACTAAATTTCTAAAGGTCCTCTTCATTGGCACTATTAGAGCATGGTATGAGTTGCCAGAACTAGCCAGGAAAATCAGTGACTTGGCAGAGTTTAGGTCATTGGTTAATATGCATAACTAATTGCATGACGCGTAGGACGTAATCATCTTCTTTTTTTGAAGTAACCTCTGTAGTATATAAGATAAGATAAGATACGGTAGATGTTGTACTCAATAATAACAATCCGTGTTACATTCTAAGCTTTATTTCACTGAATGACAAACAACTACACACATAGTAGAAATCACATCACGAAATACGAAATAAGGTCAGTACACAGGATAACAAATGTAAACAAACACTAAGGGGTGACAATCCAAATTAGCAAATTCACAACATTCACCCCACGTTTAAATTTATACATATAACACAACCACATATAGTCAAAGCAAAATAAAGATAATGAAAATATACACATCTAAATACATTAGTTAGCTAAACCCTGTAGTTGGGTTTTGATCGTCTCTCTCTCAGGTTGTAACGGTAGCCAGGAATAAGTATGGACTTTAAGGGGCCTCTCAATTCCAACTCACGCAATAAATACCTGCTTACAATGATCGACGAATTCTCGAGGTTCCCTTTTGCCTTTGCGTGTCCAGACATGTCATCTGCTACTGTTATTAAATGCCTAAATGAGTTGTTCGCCTTATTCGGGCGATACATGCAATCGCCATTAGCCCAAAGGACAAACCAATACTTTTTTAGCGGCCCCCGTAAGGGGAAAAAGCCGCTATTAGGTTTGTGCAAAATGTCCATATGTCCATCTGTCCGTCTGTCACACTCAGGGCGCCAAAATATGAAGAGATACGAAAAATATTTTTTCACCATTAAATGCGGCTTGAAAAGTTTAGGTGCAACGGCTACTTTTAGTTTTCTAAAAGCAAACCGTTTAATTTATAAAAATTATTATGCAAGAGATTTTTTAATAATAAAACACCAATTGTGAGGCAATTAGGTAGATTCTAAATGTAAGGGAGGAAATGTTACTAGAAAAAATGCTCTTGGCATGTAGATATAACGCACATTTTTAAAATGACTTTCTGTCTGTCTGTCCGTCTGTCCGTCTTTCAGACTCAGAGCGCCAAAACTAGAAGAGATACGAAAAATATTATTTCCAGTGGCGTAGCGTAGGGGGGGGAGGGGGGGAGGTTTTTGAAATCGCCCCGGGCCCCCGCCTAGGGGGGGCCCCCAAATGGGTGTTTCAAAATACATAAATTAATATATTTGATTGACAAATAGTGTCAACGGGTGTATTTTTTTTCAACATTTATGGATTATACTTATATCAAATACTAAATCTGGATCTAGGTCTATCAGTACGTTGACTTTGTTGACATTTTAAAATATTTTTTTTCCCACAGAGATCAAAGTTGTTGTTTTTTTAAAGTCAGTTTTACATTTTGAAATACAAATCTTTAATAGATTTGTTGCCGATTAAAGAGATCAAACATGTTCTTGCAGCAAAAACAAAGAATATTACTCTCTTTTTTGCCACGAATAAAACTGTATGATATACAGCAGTAGAGGCCTTAGAGGTGGCAAGTGGAGCGCCTGTGGGGGCCCCGCGATCGGAGATTTTATTGTAACAAAACTTGATCACTACACATTTTCCTAATAAAATCCGATTAGACGTCGATGTTTGAATACAAACATAACCTCTAAGTCTATGTATTGATTATTTTCGCCTAAGTGTTTTATATGCTTCTGTGCATAGACATCTTGTGGCCATGGGAGTATTTTTCTTTTAAAATTTTTAAACTTCAAAGAAAATCTTTTATGCAGAACAATAACAACGAAGTATATACAACAGTAGGCAAACAGTACCTAAGTAATATTCTGTTTTGTAATAAAAATAAGGCCCACAGTGTTAAAAGCGGACATACAGAATTGTTATTGTTGGAGGCCAATGACAGCCGTAAGACGGAATAGCCCGTTAGCGTGATGTGGTACGGTTTATATATAGTCTACCCTTACGGCTCCGGGCCCCGCACAAGACTAGGGTCCAGGGCCCGTCGCGCTGCTAAGTCCGCCCCTGTATACAGGGAATTCCAGGTATCTTGTTACATTTACTAATAATAGATTTAAATGGCGAGTATTTTAAGGCTACGCTAATTAACCTTGAAGCAGAATTTACAGCAACGAGTATAACAGATCCAATAGTTATTCTTAACAATGCTAGAATTGTCCATTATTCGGGTTTGGCTTCTGTAATTCTGTAATTTCAGAATTAACTTCACACTCGAGTTTTTTACCCCTCTATTCATCTATCCGCAATCAAATGGAAAAAGGCTTTTCTAAATAAAAAAAATCGTTGTTATAGAGTGATAAAAGAGTGAATTGCAAAGTTTGGAAAATGAATAAAAACAACAACAAATGTACGTCTTTTCGTCAGAGAAAATTTCACAATCATAGCATATTTTTTATTAGTGAAATAAATGGCAAATCGCTTTTTCAATAATGTCACTGATGCACGAGCACTTTTCACCAACAAACTAGTAATACAATCACCAAAAAGGTTCAAACCTTTGCAACATCCTCTGAATACCGTACCACTAAATCAGGCCACTACCATTGCGTCATTCTAAAAAAAAACTATCCCAGGAGCACAATGACGCAAGAAAGGCTTATCATGGCTTTAATGTCAGTGAAGTCACAAATACTAGAAAGTATCGATGTAGATCAGGGGTGGGCAAATTACGGCCCGCAGGCCACATGCGGCCCGCCGAAGTGTTTTATGCGGCCCGCGAAAACCTAAATAAATCAAGTGGGTCCACACATTACACATATTAAAAATGCACGTACATTACAAATAAATAATGGTAAATCTATAGAGAAATTATTGAAACTTTTGATTCTTATCACTTAGAATAATGAGGCTAAAGAAACATTGTCTCTAAACTTCCTTCTAAAAAGTTTAAAGAAAACGAAGATTATATTTGAAAGCAGTATTTCCATAAATTCAGTAAAACATATAAGCCCAGGCCAGTATTTATTTATTCAATGCTATGAAGAAATGTGTTGAAAGAGTTGGGTTGGCTTGTAATGATGGCAAGGGTAACAACTGATGGAGCTTTGACTGAGAAAAACCTTTTTAGTAAAAACAAAATAAATATCCCAACCATAATTTAGTAACTGCAAACTTTGCACAAAGCTACATTGAATTCGATCGAATTAAGAGGACACATTTACCAAAGAGTTAAAAAGATTCACAGGGCTGTCCTTAGGCTTAGGTAATGTAAGCAGCTGCCAAGGTACGTAATTGTTGGGGAACATGCACTGAGTAATTATAGAGAAGGAATAGTGAAACTTGTACTCAATGTTATTGTTCGAAGTACACTAGGTCTTTAATAAATTATATAATTTTAGCTTCTTCACTTTATTTTGTATTTTTCTATTTTTTTTCGGAACCACCAAATTCACTTTGCCATTCATATGATATATATGCGGCCCGCCTAATCCCCAAATTGTATAAATGCGGCCATCGGTTGAAAAAGGTTGCCCACCCCTGATGTAGATGATGTTATAGATGTCCTTGCTGAACAGAATGCACCACATGAAGCGATATGAATCGAGATTTATCACTTGTGCATTATTTTGCTAATAAACAACGGTATTATTCATTAAAAGAGTCTTAATGATTAATTGTTTTGGTCAAATTTACTGATATACTGAATCAATTTGGTCTTGGTCATATATATTTTTGCGTACATTATATCATGTCATATATCGAAGTCAAAATGCAAGGGGCCCCTAAAGAGGTCGGTCCCCCCGGGCCCCCGAACCCCTAGCTACGCCCCTGATTATTTCACCATTAAATGCGGCTTAAAAAGTTTAGGTGCAACACTGCAACGGCTACTTTTAGTTTTCTAAAAGCAAACCGTTTAATTTAATAAATTAATTATGCAAGCGATTTTTTAATAACAAAACACCAATTCTAAAACAATTACGTAAATGTAAGGGAGGAAATGTTACTATAAGAAATGCGTCCGACATGCAGATATCATGCACAAATTTTAAAATGAACTTTTAGCAGCGGCTTTCGTGTACTAGCGTAAAGCCCGGAAATGACATGATTCTAAACTAATTTCTTAATTTAAAAAAAAAAATCAGATTTAAAAAAAAAATTGTTTAGTTCCCCCATTAGAATGAAACAAGCATATTTTTGTGCGTTTTGTCTGTTGGTTGGTCTGTCCGTCACGGTTAGAAAAAAACACTAAAGGCTTTTGAAAATATGATTTAACCTTTACTGTTCTTTCAGAAATATTGCGATAGTTTAAGGATGGGAGCATACAGGAATTGAGCCAGGGACTTAGAAGGAACATCCGAAACATCTTGCGAATAGGCGGATCTGACAGGGATCCGACTCCGACGGGGGCCGCCTCTGAGTTTGTGTATCACACAAACTCTCTTTGTAATCTTGTTCAAAAGTTACATGTATGTTACCGTAATTCAAGTGTTATAAACTATACTCTTTCATATACAATTTTTATAATTCAAAACTCTTATCACTATGCATTTTCCTAAAAAAAAATCTGTTTGGACGTCGATATTTAATTACGAAATATACTATTGGGATTTGTAATTTCGACCTATGCGTTTTTATTGTAAACTGTGAAAAGATGATAGCCTCTTAGAATCGGCAGTTCATTAGATGCTGTCTTTACCGAAACTGAACGGTATTTCAACACCAAATATGCATGTGAAGAGCCTAAGTGGCAATTAGTATTGTAGGGATACTAGGAAAATATTGAGCAACAAGTCCTACTTTATGACAACTGATTTGGTTTTCGAATTTGGTGACAATAAAATCTCCGATCGCGGGGCCCCCGTCAGGCGCGGGGCCTGGGGCGGTTGCCCCACTTGCCACCCCCTAAGGCCGCTACTGGACGTAGCCATGATTCGGATTAGGAGGGGGTTTGGGGATTTCCCCTCCCCCGGCTAAATATATGTGTGTGTGTGTTTAAATCGTGTGTTTATGTGGGTGTAAAGAATCAATCTTTATTACATTCTGACCCTTCATTCTTTCGGAAGATGCTTATTGTACCCGAGAATGTGTTCTTCCTAGAGTAAGTGGAAAAATTGTGGACTCCCCCTTGCTGGCAAAGGGGTCTGGGGAAAATTCATATGCAACAAAATGCATATTTTGAGGTATCTATATGTATTATCCTGCTATTAAAAAGTTTTATTTCAAAAAAACTAATTTTCTATTCTTACTAACTTAGATCCTCCTGCGCCGTTTGGCGCATTGGGCGGAAAGCTGTTTCCACAAAAATCTTTCATTGGCAATGTCTGAAGCCTTTTCCCACCTGCTCTGAGGACCTCCATGATAGAATGGCGTGAAATTGTACTAGGATGTCCCTGTTTGCGTTTTCCTCGTAATGGCCTCCGTGTCATCGCAACTCTTTTCGTGCGTAATTCATTTTGTCGAAGAACATGTCCCGCAAACCTCATTTCTACTCTGTGTCGAGGCCTTAGTAAGGGATCAACTACCAGTTCGGCATAGGATTTTCTTGATTGAAACCCGATCTCTATAACTGACTCCTAAAATTCGCCTTAGCTATCTTTGTTGAGTCACATTTAGTCATTTTCAAATTTGGCGGACTATTTACTGTACATTATTAGTGTAACCACTAGTTATAATTTGTAACCTTTCTTGGATACGCAGAATAATATATTACGCTGCTACCATGCTAGCGAATCATCCAAGTTCCCCACACAGTACTAATGCGAAAACAACCCCCCAAAGCCTGCAAAACTTGACTCCTCTTACATTAAAAACCTCAGAACAGCACTTACAAAGCTCAACAAACAGCAAAAAAAAGTTATTCAATGTGTACCAGCTCATATACAACTAGAATGAAATGAAAAGGCTGACACACTCGCCAAGAGTGGGAGAACAAACTCACAAATAAACACTGCACTCTATCCAGAAGAAATAGAGAAATTCATTGCAAACAAAAAAAAATGAGAAATGGACGAGCTCTCCTCCAAATCACAAGAAAGATGATGCTTAGTATAAGCAGTGGCGAAGCAAGGTACCCGTGGGCCCGGGTTCAATAATATGTTGATGGGTCCTTCCCCCCATATGACAAATATTTTGTGTGACAACGAAATCCATTAGTTTGCATCTATCGATACATATACTAAAGGACATTGCAATGCAAGTTAATAAACAGACAGAATCATTGAAGACCATATTTAAGTACTGTTTAGCACAGTGAAAATAATGCTCAAGCGGCTGCTATTGTTGAAACAATACTTATCCGCTAATGTCGAAAACCATCATTGTCATGGCATCGTTATTAATGTAATTTTAAGAAAGATGGTGATAATTTTATTACTTAAAGAGTATTTGTTTAGTCAATTCTGCAGACCTTTGGTGCTCATAATATGAAAACCTACAAATGACTTACTGATTGCAATTTGCTTTAGGTATCTCGTTATCGGAGTTCACAAAACATGTACAGAAAATACCGCTAATTTAATCAACTTATAATTCTCTTTGATTGTTGTCAATCATAATAGAGAAAAATAGCGCAGATTGGATCTTGTTTAATATTTTGCTAAAATTACATTGCCCAATAAGTCTAATATCACGTTTTGAATCTGTGGTGGGAGGTAAAGGCTTGTGTTTTTGTTTTCATAAGAATGTATTGTTAAGACATTGTCGTTGTTACTAGCGTCACAAAACAAACAACATTGGTGCGGTATCAAGGTATAAGACTTCCTGGGCACATACCAGACGATAAAGCAGCCATTCAAGTGAAAGACATTGTTCCATGATATCCATGATAAATGTAATTATCGATCTATCATTAAATATTTAGTTATAAACCTCTACCCACTTTCAGTTTAAAAAGTCAACATCTATAACAGAACGCGATGTTTCTTTTGCTTGTTTAATATCGAATGTCAAGTCTGAAACTAAATTTAAGATTATAGAAAAACGAAAACAAAAAGATGCTTACTTTTAAAAAAAAAATTATCATCGCTTTAATTAACCTACATGGAAAAAAAATAATGGGAGTGTGGGGGCCAACGTCACTACCAACGCACTGTCACCGAAATCAACCTGATGAAATCAGTTCCTTACAACGACTCTGAACACTAGGTGAAAACATGGGTTAATGAATGACAAAATATAAAGTTTGAAATGACGTTTAAGATATTTTAACTTAAGGACAATTTTCAATGTTCTAAATATTTATTTTTTTACAAAATTGCAGTGTAGGGCAGGCCAAAATTGGTCATTAGTCATGGGACCATGCAATATGAAACTAGAGCTATGCAGTGCCGTATTAAGAGTTTAAAAAGGCCCAAAGCTATTTGGGGGCCCCAATATAAGTCTAAATATTGTATGTAACTACTAAATAATTGGATGCTACGCCACTGACTATAAGCTATCCCGACAAGATCAACGTCTAATCGTTGGACTCAGAACCGGACACAACAGAATGCGACAACACATGTACCGGAAGCTCAAAATTGGAACCAGTGAAATGTTGTGTGTCACTAGAGAATGCTGACCACGTCCTCCAATACTGCTCTCTATACCAAGAGGCCCATATAAGACACTGGCCCCAAAACACTCCAATAGAAAGAAAACTATATGGAGAGCTCCCTGACTTGGAAACCACTGCGCAGTTATCTCATATATTGGTCTAGTCATCAGAACGCTCCAACATAACAATGAGAACTAGAGTAGTTTGCTTTAGAATAATATTGAAGAAGGGGGTTTTTAACATCAAAACCCCCTTAACGGGGATTTTATACTCAAAACCATCTGGAGGGTTTTTAACCTTTAAAAAAGATATCTGGAGGAAGGGGGTGAGTTAAACTAAAAAAAAAAATTGACTCTCTCTTATCATTTTGAGTGCGCATTGTTTTTATCGAAGAGGTATATTTTAGATTCAAACCCTGCTGAAGATTGGGGGGGGGGGTTTAACTCAAAACCTCTTTGGCAACACTCATAGCATTTAGAGTGTGTACTTTGCTTTTTTTATACTGAAGCGGGGGTGTTTTTTTATGCTGAAGCGGGGGATATCGTAAATTTTGGTGAGGGTTTTAAAACCCAAATTTTCCTTAGCTAAAGTTACGGAATTTGGGGATTGTAGTTTGCATTGTCTTTTGTTTTGTTTTATAGAAGAGGGGGGTTTAACTGCAAATCCCAAAACCCCCTGGGGGGTTTAGACTTAAAACTCATTGTCTGACCTGGGGCAAGATGGTTTAATATTAAAATCTCACCTACAATAAACAAAATCAAAGCAAAAACTCAGTCATTTAATTCAGACTCATCTCCTCCTAAGGGGGACATTTCATTTGGGGGGAGGGGTGAACCCCAACCCCCTGCGGCCTTCCCCCCTCCGCCCACTTAAATTGGCTTCGCTCATAAAAATATGGTACTGTAGATGTGAGCATGGTAAAAAAAAATAGACAATGCTAATATTTGCTAATATTGAAGAACGACATTTTTTTTTTGTAGCCTTAAGTTTTTTGGGGTTTTTTTTTTTTGCCATTTTCTGGTGACGTAATCAGTGTTTGAAGTGCAGTTTAAATTATTGTCTTACATGGTCTGGAGTTCTTAAACGTTTAAACCAGGCATGTCAAACTCATTAAGGTGTATGGGCCACATTAAAATTTAAAATAACCTGAGGGGCCGCAGAAAAAAAAATGCGAAACAGCCTACTAGTTTTATGTAAATTAGAAATGATACAATGGAAAACACGAATTATTAATGGCATACATGTCCTTTAGTTAGCTAAATTTGTGGTACTATTAGGTTATTAAAAAATACTATAATTACACATTATTCCCTTTGTCCTGATGATTGACATCTTTTGTAGGATACACGTTTATTAATGTCATCAAAAATTTTGATCAGATAATCTCGAACGATGTGGTGCTTGCAAACATAGCTAGAATTTTGACTGCAAATGTCCGTAATTCAGTGAATGTTTTAACATTTTGGCACAGCCAAATCAATATACTTCGATTTCAACAAAGAATCTGACTGTTATTCTATCAGCTCTAGTTGCACATTACCAACAGCATTTTCATGAGCAAATGAAAATGGAGATACAAACAACGAAAACTCACACTCGTATGAAACGAAGCCGCGAAAACGGTCATTGAAAGCATCTACTAACGATTCCAAGTGTAAGACCAAATGTTGTATTTGTATTTAATCTTTTTAGTTCCTGACACGTTGAGAGGTGAACAAGGTTTTCTCTTGATATTTGGTTTATCCACAGTCGTAACTTTGTTTGAAAGCACTCCACACACAGTTGTGACAATTTTGTCTTTACTATGAAGTTTTAAATTCAAGTCTTGCAGGTGAGATCAACTCATTATGCCAAATCCCGAATCCATTCGTCAGTTTGGAAATGTTCAAGAGGTTTACTTTTCATGTTCAGAAACAATACAATTTTTTCACGAAGAGCAAAAATCTCTTCAATACTTTATCATTTTGAGAGGAGAGCCAGCAGACTTCTGTGCAGTAGGAAACACAATCAAATTCATGTCCAACATCATCCAGAAACATTGAAAATTGGTGAGGATTTAAACAACCAACACGTATAAACAGTAGCGGTCTTAGGGGGTGGCAACTGGGGCAACCGCCCCAGGCCCCGCGCCTGACAGGGGCCCCGCGCTGGGAGATTTCATTGTCACCAACTTCGAAAACTAAATGAGTGGCCATAAACAAGGACTTGTTACTCAATATTTTCCCAGTATACCAATTATACCAATTGCCATTTAAGCTTACATTTTTTATTTCGAAATACCGTTCAGTTTCGGTAAAGACAGCCGAGTCTTAGAGGCTATCATCGTTTAACGTTCACAATAAAAACACATAAGTAGAAGCAACCAATCCTAATCGTTTCGACGTCTAATCGGATTTTATTTGGAAAATACGTAGTGATAAAGTTTGAACTACTCTTTGCACTATGAAACAATGTATATGAAAAATACATTTGTAGTAACAATAATGGAACTTTTGACCAATTGATTATTTAATGAAAATAATCAGTGCTTTTTTTTTTATCGTCACATCGTACGGCGTACTTCACTTTTTTCAATGTGGGGAAAAATATTAATTTTCTTGAATTTTAGCGCTTATTATTAATTTATTAATAGTTAAAAAATTAGGCAATCCATTTATTTTTTTTTTAATAAAAAAGCACTGAAAATAACTAAACAATTGTACGGTGTACAATTCTTGACTGTCGCTGGTGATACGTTCTAAGACCGCACGCAAAGGTCAGATTTTCGCAGTAAGCTGTTTAATTTCATAAACGTATAATATTTTTCGGATATAAACAGCATGACCAGTTGATGTGCTCATACGGTTATTTCGGCAAAGCAGCTTCCAGCAAGTTTGACGATGACAATATTAAGTTTTCTTTTTCCAATTGGCTACTGTGTGAACGTGTTGAAAAAAAAACAAAAAAAAACGCGGGAGTATTTTTAGCGGTCCCAGAAAGGGGAAAAGACGCTATTAGTTTTGTGTGGAATGTCTGTCCGTCCATCCGTTGCGTTTAGATCTCGTAAACTA
>JADKLZ010001483.1:7491172-7501447 GCA_021533235.1 Biomphalaria straminea
CATCAAATTATCGCTTAACATTCCAAGATCCAGCTACACTCACCAAATCCATTTCTCAGATGACTCGATTATAGATCTTCTCCAGTTGACGCGTATCTTTATGTAGATCTTGTTACTCATTTTGGTCACAACGTTGGTTGCTATTACAATTGTGTACTCATCAGTACGCAGAACAAGAGTATCGAATGTTTCTAAGTTTCTCCTAAGTACGGCAGCTTCCAGGAGCTCCTTTTTGTTTGGGGAGTATAGAATCTTTAGTGCATCCAATGTCTGAATGTGTTGAGCGTGTGCTTTTGTTGAAGCTATGTCTGATCGTTATGGCACCATCCACATCATTAGAACATTTGCCTTGCATTTTATTTATGACAATGGTGATTTCTTATTACTAAGGCTATATGTTCATGAAATGCTGCATACTTCTAGTTCAATGGTTTATTAACGTATAAAGGAGGAACAAACGTCCCCACCAACTATGTGATTAGGACTAGCCACAGTCTCAATAGACCTGACGAAAGCAGTTCCTAACATTTAAGCAGCCCAAGCCGCTGGTACACAGACTCGGACTGAAAACACGGGCTATGTTTTGAAGTTAATATTAAGTTCGATATAATATTTTGCATATTTGAAATAAACATTTACAAAGCTACACTTTTCCCATTCCTTGGTGTCATTCCTAGAGCTTATAATATATGGGCCCAGTTTATCATTAATCAATGGCCTAAGTGCAATGAACCCCCCATGGATGCTACGCCACTATCTGTGTTCTGTTTTGTTTGTAAACTTTTTGCGTTTAAAGGTTCCACAAGTTTGGCTGGAAAAATAACGTTCAAGTTGATAATCATGATCAAAACGCTACTCATAAAGACTGCATGTTAATATACCTCGTGGACAAGGCTCCGGTCTACTACAAAAGCTAGAAGAGCAAATTAATAAGGAGTAAAGATACTGGGAACAAATTTTGAGGCGAGCAGTAGCGGTTATTTGTACAATAGATGAGCGTGGTCTGGATTTAAGAGGGACAAATGAAAAATTTGGATCTTTACAAAATGGAAATTATCTAGGGTTGCTGGAGTTGGTTAGTCAGTTTAATCCATTTTTAGCATCACACATTGCGAAATATGGAAACTCTGGAAAAGGAAATCCTTCTTATTTATCCAAAACTATATGTGAAGAACTGATTGAAATTATGTCCCAAAAAGTTCATGAAGTAATTTTAGAGGAAGTAAAGGCTTCCGGTTATTTCAGCTTGTCAGTAGACTCAACACCAGATGTTTCACAAACGTATGTTTTAATAATCGTTTGTCTTTGTTAGTTTTTTGCATAATATTGAACATACCAGCTGTCAGTGGAGGATCGGGGGTCCGGGCAGATGGGGGCACCCATGTGGGTTTGTGCTTAGGGCACCAAATTGGCTTAATCCGGCCCTGTACAGAAACATCATCGTTTTATTTAGTTTCCTATCGAAAGTTTCTATGAATTTTTTTAAATTCCTTAAAGTCACTGAATTCACTAGACTCTAGTACTAAATGTAGGAACAACATAGACAATCCATGTTTAAATGATAAGACGATCCCAGTATAGTTCCATGGGTTTATCTATGACGAAGGAAGATAAATACGAAATCAGCGAAATGCAGCGAAACATTCGATATGGGGGTCATGGAGGTCACGAATGCACTCAAACAAACGAAGACAGGTAAAAGCAGCTGGTATTAACAAGATTGAAGATAGATCTACCACCCGACGTTTACATTTGTGTTAACAACTACGATCTAAAGATGCGCTTAATAATAAGAAGAAAGAAAACTAGATCTAGACTAGTTAAGGTCTAGATCTAATTGATAATTCATATGGTCTAGTTTTAGTTAAATACAATACAAGGACATACATAAAAAACATTCACATTGTCATTGGCTAAGTTCAGTCCTACTAGAACGACAAGAATCTATTATCTATATTTTAGATCTAGATCTATATAGTGGTTCATCTCGCTCACTTCCTCGGACTTGTGGCTGTGGAGCCGAATTTTGGAGAGTTTCACTCCACAAATATCGCAGGTACAAGCTACAAAGGCAAAGGGTTTGCATACTAGATCTGACACTTAATCTTGGGTTAGCGTCATGGATAGCCAAACCAAAAATTTTAAGGAAAAAAAAAATAGTTAAGATTTTATTTTAATAGCCTATATTTGGTCTTGGTTTTATTCTATAATTTTTGGCAGCAGCCTAACCTAAGACTGTCTATACTATATAATTTATTATAATAGGCCTATACTCTAATTTATTTACTATAGTCATAGATCTATGTTGACTTTGAAAAGGCCTTTAATTATGCCTACCAATGAAACTATACCTGGGCCTGGGCAGTATTGAGAAACTTTAGATCTAAAGTATCTAGAGCAGTGGTTGCCAAACTTTTTTTGTTTTGTAGACACCTTGCCATGTTTTCTGATTTTTTGTAGACCCCCTACTTAACTTGCATTGCATTTTTAGCAAATTCATCAACAGTTTTTTTTTTTCAAACTAATTTCCAACTGTACAAGAGTGACAGCATAGTTTAAAGCTATCATTAAAGCTATATAGATGTCCTTTTATTAATAAAATTCAAATTTAAACCAATTAAAATAACAAAATATGTATTTCTGGAATCAGCAAACACACTGGAAAAGTTTTTTTTTGTAGGTCTATCATTTTTTTTGCCAAATGTTTCATAAAAGGAACTTGTTGTTCTTTGAAGTTCTTTAAATTTAAATTAAATATTAATAAAAAAAATTCATTAGCTTTAAGTATCATTGGAAAAGTATTCGCAAAGAGTTTCCGGTGTATTTCTTGATCTTTCAAGTCTGACTCGAATATTTTTTTTATTAACTGTTTTCATTACAGAAGGGGTGAAGGCTATAGTACCTGTTACCTGTTACCTATCCCTTAGTCTGGTGGACCGTTGGGGCACCAAGCAAGATTTGTAGACCATCCTTCTCCATTCTTCTCTTTCCTTTGCCCTGATTAGAACTTCTTTCAGTGTTAGGCCCGTCCATTCTTTTATGTTGTCTTGCCATTGCTGTCTCTGTCTGCCTCTTCTACTTTTTCCTGGTACTGTTACCTGGAGGAAGGTCTTTGCGAGCCCCGAAGATCTTGTTATATGGCCATAGATTTTTAGCTTTCGTTTTTTCACATTAGTTAGCAGTCTCTAACTCCTATTTTGTGATGCGGTCTTTAAATGTGATGCCTAGGATTCTTCTGTAGCATCTCATTTCCATTGCTAGGATCCTCCTCTCTAGCTCTGCAGTCAGGGTCCAAGACTCGCAAGCATATAGAAATGTGGCCATGACCAGTCTGATTTTGGTGCCAGTTAACTAACTCTAAAATCCTGATCTATTCGACATGCATTTTCATTAGATTGTTTTATTTCAAATGTTTTAAATGTTCCTTCAAAGTTGAAGAAAATAATCAACTTCCTAGTTCAAACCTCCCACAGAACGACAGGAGATGGCAGCCGGGAAGGTATGAACCATGGACCATCAAGGCAACAGAACAACAGTCCAGCACACATATCCTTCGACCAGACAGACATACAATATGGTAGGATTGATATCCAAATGGTGGTAATTTATAGTCAAGATGGAAAAAAAATGTATTAGATAAGCGAAGCCAGTGCAGTGTGTAAGTGGGGTTTGGCTCAAGCCTTGGTTAAACCCAACACTGTGCTAACCTGTTGAATAAAAAGTATTTGATAATTTAAGACCTGCACTTTTATTTTATAAAAAAATAAAGCTGTAGTGTGTTAATTACCATTAACTCTTTCTTTCCTTATTGACAATACCATCATTGATTTGACCCCCATTAAATTAACTTAATTTTTGGGTTCATAAACTTTGGTGTTATATAAAAAGACCATGCATTTAACTCTACCAATGTTAACATTGCCTGATTAAAAGAAAAATGTTATTGAGGTTTAATCTAAACAGGCTAATGAAATACAAATGGAAAAAATGCTATTCCTTCTGAGCACAGAAAATAATTATGGAGAGATAGAGTTAATTTTAAAAGTATAAAAAAAAAAATTAAAGCCCAAGCAAATATCCTAAGTTTAAAACACTGAGAACATCCATTTGGAGTAATGTGATCAAAAGTATAATATTTTGTGACTTGATCGAATACTGTTATTATAAATAATATCTGCCAAGAAAAAAATGGACACAAAAAAATATAGGCTTATTATTACTGCTTAAAAATAATAATTTAATTTATAAAGTTAACTACTAATAAAGAAGATAGATTAGGCTTGAAAAGGGGTCTCAGAACTGAAAAGGTTTGAGATCTGCTGCTTATTTAGACATATTTAAAGTATTTTAATCTGCTGTTATAGCTGGGTATCTTAGCAGGCTATTTAGTATAATTTATTGATTAAAATATTTAGTTAATAATTCTTATGTAGAGTAGCTATAATCTAAAATACACAGTTTATATATCTCAAATGGATAAAAAAAAATACAAGAATACATTTAAAAAGCATGAAGGATGTAGGCCTACCATACTAAAACAATATTTATTAGCAACGTAACCCATTAAAATAAATTATCAGTCACAGGTATAACTGCTATAAATCCAGTTCATATCAATGTTTCATCAACAATAAATACATAAATAATTAACAGTTCATCTAGATGTCTTTGTTATTTATAACAGTGTTTTCATTTTGCAGATTCCCTAACAAGGCTAACATGCAAGACGCTATGGGTAAATGCAAAAAAAGATGGACCCCTTTGCAAGCTATGACTTAGTGGACAGCACACATTTTAAAGGAAAAGATAATGAATAAACAAGTAAAAGTCTTAAACTCACAGCCATTCCTACAGTATTTCAGTTTGTAAAGTAAATTTTATAAAGTTCCCATTTCAGATCATGTGGAATATAGGGCAGATGATGTAAAAGGAATTAGGTGGCCAGGAAAGATTACCACTACCGATTTGTGGAACAAAACTAGACAAAAGCCCATAGCACAAGACATTACCAAACGAAAATGGAGCTGGATAGGACACACCCTGCGGAAACCAGCTACCAATGTTGCAAAGCAGGCTCTTGACTGGAATCCACAAGGAAAGAGGAAAGTAGGCAGACCCAAGCAAACCTGGAAGAGGTCAGTCATCAGTGAAGCTGAGGGTACTGGAATGACATGGGAGCAGATGAAGAAAGCTGCTCAGAACCGAGTTCGGTGGAGAGGTGTGGTTGCGGCCCTATGCTCCCCTGGGAGTACACAGGATTAAGTCAAGATGTAAAAGTCATCTGTTCCTGTGGCCTACTTTAACCTGGGTTTCATTTGGCCAGCACAATGACCAACCGCCTTTACTTTTCCCCAACTTATGTCAGGAAGCCATTAGAGCTGGGTGGAGTCAGGCCCTAAAGATCCTGAAACAAAAAATACCAGTCTTCACCAGGATTTGAACCTGGGACCCACTTTACCACTTAGCCACCGCACCTTTATTTCAGATGGTACTTTAATGTAAAAAATTTATTTTAAACTTCTCTATATATTCTTGCAAGAAAAGTTGGATTTACATTGATTATTATAAAAAGATATAGTATAAAAAGTATTAATATAAGGATGTGACTGACATAAATTGAGCTTGAGTAACTTTGACTTAATGCTGACTGACTGACTTTAAAGTGCTCTGTGGTCTAAAATTAATTTTAAATGAAATTGAGGATAGATAGTGTGACTGTTTAATTTATTTATTATTAATTTAAGGTAACATGTAAAAAAAAATTAAAAAATACATACATGATAGGCTTGGCAATATAATTATTATGGCTAAAAAAAATCTTGTCTTGTTTTAAGATGGTAGTAATTCCTTGAGCGTCAAAGACAAGCACAGTTAATAACACTGCTGATGAGGCATTTATCAAGGTAATAAACAATTTAAATTATTATCAGACCAAAACAGTATGTTTTAACTGTCTATAATTATAGATTAAGCTACATGGCTACTCAATAATTTGTTTTGAAAAAAAAATCTCTTCTTGTTCACAGTTCCTCAAGTGTCACAGACAAGTACAGTTAATAACACTCTAAGCAAGTGTTGGGGGTTGATTTTTAAGCCTTATGGCTCATCTGCCCAAGCATTCTTATAGTCTGTCAATTAAGGCAATTATCAACGCTATTAAGGTAATACAGCATTGATCAACATGCGTTGCTTAACAAATATTTAATGATATGATGTGAGTAATGGTTCATGAATACAAATTAACAATGGCAGTGACTTACTGACTTAATCCTGTGTACTCCCAGGGAAGCCTAGGGCCTCAACCACACCTCTCCACCTAACTTGGTTCTGAGCAGCTTTCTTCATCTGCTCCCATGTCATTCCTGTACCCTCAGCTTCACCGATGACTGACCTCTTCCAGGTTTGCATAGGTCTGCCCACCCCACTTTCATCTTTCCTTGCCCAGTCAAGAACCTGCCTTGCAACATTGGTAGCTGGTTTTCGCAGGGTGTGTCCTATCCAGCTCCATTTCGTTTTGTAATGTCTTGGGCTATGGGCTTTTGTCTAGTTCTCTACTACAAATCGATAGGCATCTGCTTACAAAAGTTTGGAGCTTTTCCATATTTGTTTTAGTGACTCTTCAAGTTTCTGAACCATATAGAAGGACAGACGTAACGTTTGTATTATAAATTCGTATCGTGTTATTTAGAGATAATGCCTTGGAGCGCCAGATTGGCAATATTATATCACTATTATTCATACAAGTGTAAACACATTAATACAAATTTGATTTACTAGCCTTTCACGAAGGCACACTTTGGTCTAACTGTTGGAGATAAAGATCCTTCTACCAAGTCTTTTTCAGATTGTATTGCTACAAGGAAATTTGTAGAATTTAGAGGCACTCAAAGTAACAGAATTTCCTTTTTGAACAATAGAGTTTGTTTACATATGTTAGTGAACTGGTGAAACTCTTGATCTATTATGTCCCAAATCTTCTTTCCTATATATTTTATTTCATACTGTACATAAGAAATCGTCCACAGTGTACTGAATGTTGATTTCTGTTGACTATCTTATTTACAAATTATTCTAAGTAAATGTAAAAAAAAAATACAGGCTTAAAAAATTTTAAGAGGTTTATTCTTGTTTATAAGGTGGCGCAGTGATCGAATGGTTAAACGCTTGGCTTCAGAACCTGAGGTCCTGAGTTTGAATAATGTGAAGACTAAATTTCGGGATTTTTAGGACGCCCCCGAGGCCACCCAACTCTAATGGATACCTGACTTAAGTTGGGGAAAGTAAAGGCGGTTGGTCTTTGTGCTGGCCACATAACACCCTGCTTGTTGACCGTTGGCCAAAGAAACAGATGACCTTAACATCATCTGCCCCATAGATCGCAATGTCTCAAGGGGACACTTTACTTTTTTTTTTCTTTTTTTTTTCTTCTTGTTTATAGGTGGAAGTAATGCCTACTACAGTGTCACAGAGTACTAAATTAATAAATGATGAAGAGGTGCTCAAAATGGTAAGAAAATGTTTTTAATAAATGTAACAATTTACTGTACACAGTGGCAGTGGCATAGGGTGTAGGGCCAAGCAGTACGTTTTGGTGCCACTGTTTTGGCGATAGGGATTTTTTGACGCGAAATACATTATGTACGTTTATTGTATTATATCTTTAAAAAGAATTATTCATATCAATGTTTTGCATGAGTGTTTGTGTTAAGACATATTTTTCATGTACAGAAAAGGAAATATTTGTGTCCGCTATTTTTGGTATTTAAGTTAAAAATTTAATTATTGTTAAATCTCTAACATTACACAACACCAGGATACTAATAGTTTCATTAGTATGCTGATTCCATGGCAGTTTTTCATTTATTATAACACCTAGGTATTTCAAAATCAGGGTCATTCCTTATATCTACTGATAGACCCAACAACAAAATGAAAACCTTGTTCCATCTTATAATAATGATAATGGAGGTGCGGTGGCTGAGCGGTAAAGCGCTTGGCTACTCAACTGGGGGGACCCGTGTTCGAATCCTGGTTAAGACTGGGTTTTTAATTTCGAATTCCTTGGGCGCCTCCAAGTCCGACCAGCTCTAATGGTTACCTGACAATTTTTTTAGGGAAAAGTAAAGGCAGTTAGCATAGTGCTGGCCACATGACACCCTCGTTAACTGTAAGCCACAGAATCAGATGACCTTTACATCATCTGCCCTATAGACCACAAGTTCTAAAAGGGGAACTTTACTTTACTTTTAATAATGATTATAATGAAAATAATCTTTCTTGTCCATAAGGAAATTTGTCTTACAATTTGTGCATTACACCAAACAAAATATAACTATAAAAAAAAATGTACATTAACACAAGGCTCACTCATAATTTACATGTGTAAAGTTTATATCAGATTGTTTATTTTTAATTATTTGATTGCCTGGGATTGCTATCACCGGCTAGTATCTCTTTTGTGATGGTAAAATCACAAAATTCTGATTCAAAGAGTGATTTTTAGCGGCCCCCGTAAGGGGAAAAAGCCGCTGTTAGGTTTGTGCAAAATGTCCGTCTGTCACACTCAGGGCGCCAAAACTAGAAGAGATACGAAAAATATTTTTTCACCATTAGATGCGGCTTGAAAAGTTTAGGTGCAACAGCTACTTTTAGTTTTCTAAAAGCAAACCGTTTAATTTATAACATTAATTATGCAAGCGATTTTTTAATAACGAAACACAAATTCTGAAACAATTACGTAAATGTAAGGGAGGAAATGTTACTGGAAAAAATGCTCTTGGCATGTAGATATCACGCACATTTTTTAAAATGACTTTCTGTCTGTCCGTCTGTCAGACTCAGAGCGCCAAAACTAGAAGAGATACGAAAAATATTATTTCACCATTAAATGTGGCTTGAAAAGTTTAGGTGCAACGGCTACTTTTAGTTTTCTTAAAGCAAACCGTTTTATTTATAAAATTAATTATGCAAGTGATTTTTTAATAACAAAACACCAATTCTAAAACAATTACGTAAATGTAAAGGAGGAAATGTTACTATAAGAAATGCTCTGCACATGTAGATATCACTTACATTTTTTGAAATGAACTTTTAGCAGCGGCTTTCATGTACTAGCGTAAAGCCCGGAAATGACATGATTCTAAACTAAGTTCTTACATTTTTTAAAAAATCAGATTTTTTAGAATAAAATTGTTTAATGCCCCCATTAGAATGAAACTAGCATATTTTTTTGCGCTTTGTCTGTTGGTTGGTCTGTCCGTCACGGTTAGAAAAAAACACTAAAGGCTTTTGAAAATATGATTTAACCTTTACTGTTCTTTCAGAAATAAGATAAGATAAGATAATTTTATTGATCCAATCTAATGGAAATTCAGTTTGATTACAACTTGACAACAAAAACAATGTTAATGAAAAATTCGAACAACATTCACATACAAACACACATGCACATTCACAACCAGCGCTTTATGAATTTCACTTCTATGTACTTCTCGATGACAGCTGATCTCGTAAATATAGCGATAGTTTAAGTATGGGAGCATACAGGAATTGAGCCAGGGACTTAGAAGGAACATCCGAAACATCTTGCGAATAGGAGGATCTGACAGGGATCCGACACCGACGGGGGCCGCCTCTGAGTTTGTGTATTACACAAACTCTCTTTGTAATCTTGTTTTATTTCTAGAATGGTCTTAGCTTTTTTATGGAGGTTTGTCTCTAACAGCTGCCCAAATGGGTTTTGGTTTTGCCAATGACTTTAGCTTATAATATGGAATGCTAGTCAGTAATGCTTAGCCTGCTAGTTTCTATTTTCATGGCTATGTATGAAAATATATTTAATCTTTTTAATGAATAGTTTAATAAAAGTTTGTTCTTTGGAACATGTGTACAGCTTTAGAGCTAGATAGTGCTAATGTTATGGTAGTTGAAAATAAAGGTCTTGATAGATTAACATATTTATTTATATATTTATATGACTCATCATCCATCAATTATTCATCACTGTGGACAATAAAATGAACCTGTTATCACTAGTGTTTATTTCTGAACAACTAGGATATGTTCATGAGCAAAACTGTAGCAGTTACATTTACCAAAAATTATATATTTTGATCCAGTATGATTTTGTTAGCCAACATGATACATATATAGTGTGCGTTTTTTATTTAATAGCTTAAGATGTTCTCTTCCCATTTTCTCCAGTTTATAGGTCAATATTAAATTCTTTAAAGCAGTAGGACCTATTTAAAGACATTCTTTATTCTTACAAATCAA
>JADKLZ010001483.1:7522342-7539120 GCA_021533235.1 Biomphalaria straminea
TGTCTGTCTATAAATCTATCAATCTATTCATTTATCCATCCATCCATCTGTCTATTAATCTATCTATCTATCTACCTACCTACCTATCTATCTTTCTATTCACCCGTCTATCTATGTATCTATGTATCTATCTATCTATCTTCTACTTTGTACTTAAGGTTTGGTTGTGAGGATTACGATTTGAAAATAAAATCACCCCTCCCAAAGTTCTGGATTCACCTGTGACTCCCCTCGAGAATGACTCTCACAAAAATTGTCTTCGTAAGCCCATATAGTTTATGATTTTTGTCTGTCACCTAAATAATGGCAGCAAATCCATAAAGAGATTGAAGGCGACATTAAAGATTCCCTTTCTTCTAAAGCTCTATCGTGCTATCTTTTCTCTTGTTTCTTTCTTTCTTTCTTTTTTATTCTTGAAAGAACAGTATACAATTAAACGTATTGCGATCTGTCTACCTCAAACACTAAGACGGGCCACCTTTTTATTTTTTTTTTTTGTCCGAAGGGCACATCAATGTCGAGTGTCACGGCAGCAGTATAGAAAATAAAATGTTTTGAGTCCAATACAATTGAGACCCTACTCCTCCACTATGAATGCAGAAACTTCGAGGGGCATGATAGCACTGTGTCATTGGTCGGATATGGCCAGCGGGTGGTGGGCTGAGCATCACTGCTCTGCAAACTTCTTAATCCAATTTAGGCAGAGAGAAAAAAAAATCATTATCGAGAAATGGTCAGTGCAAAATTAAATTCCTTCAAATTGCGACAAGGAATCATGAATCTTAATAATAATAATAATAATTTTATTTATAAAGCGCTGTTAACAAACAGAATTGTAGGCTCAAGGCGCTGTAAACAATTACAAACATAAACATTCGACATAACAAACTAATCTAAAAAAGTTCTAAACAAATAGGTCTTAATGTTCTTCTTAAAAGTGGTGAAACATGTTGTCTGTCTCAGATCAATTGGGAGTGAGTTCCAAACCTTTGGTCCGTGAACTGAAAAAGCCCGCAGACCGTAGCTTTTGAGGGAGAAACGTGGCACCACTAATAGCGTTGAGTCCATTGAGCGTAGGGCTCTCTGGGGGACATATGGAGTGATACGTTCGCTAAGGTACAAGGGCATCTGATTTTTATATATACACTGATGACAAAGTGTGGCGACCTTGTAATTTATTCTTGCTTTCACAGGAAGCCAATGGAGCGTGCGCAAGAGCGTAGTAGCAGAATCTCGTCTTGTTTTTCTAAGAACTATTCGTGCGGCGTTGTTCTGAATACGTTGCAGCTTGGCTATTTTGTCATCGGGTATACCTGCTAGTACAGCGTTGCAATAGTCAAGACGGGAGAGTATGAATGCCACAGCTAGCGTTTTTGTTGACTCCGTTGTTAGATATGGTCGGATCTGGCCTAATCTGCGCAGCTGCAGATAAAGACCCTTGCAGAGCTGCCTTATGTGTGGGTCGAAAGATAGTGTTGAGTCAAAGAAAACTCCAAGATTCCGCACTACATGGACATAAGAAACCTGGCAGTTCGTGATAAAAAGAGAATCTGTGCTCTCGACTTTTGAGATGTTGTTCCGAGTGCCAATCTTAATTATTTCTGTCTTGTCTTCATTCATCTTAAGCTTATTTTCAACCATCCAATCGCTCACCCTTGCAACGGTACCACTGATTTTCTCTGCCAGATGTGACACCTCTGAGGGTACTGAGGAATCGTATAACTGTGAGTCGTCGGCAAAAAAGTGGTATAAGATGCCTGTTGGCCGTATGACACCGCTGAGTGGATATGTATACATAGTGAACAGTACTGGGCCTAGAACTGATCCTTGGGGTACCCCGTACTTCAAGAGTAAGCTTGTTGATTCTGTCCCATTAACAACGACACTCTGGGTGCGTTCAGTCAGGTAGGATCCAAGCCACTTTAGGACGGTTCCTGCTAAACCAAAAGTGGCAGAGAATCTGGCCATCATAATTTCATGGTCAAGCGTATCAAAAGCTGCGGACAAGTCCAGCATGGAAAGAATTGATATGTGGCCTATGTCGGAATTGTGAAGTAAGTCGTTTAGTACCCGGACCACTGCTGTCTCTGTGCTACGGCACTTCCTATATGCAGATTGAAATTCTTCCAAGAGAGAGTACTGTTCAAGATGAGAAAGAATTTGCGCTAACACGATGCGCTCCAGAAGCTTTGACAGAAAGGGGAGATTTGATACTGGGCGATAGTTTTTTAGACATTCTGGATCAAGACTGGATTTCTTCAATAAGGGCCTGACAAGTGCATGTTTAAATTGCTTTGGTACAATGCCTGAAGTCAGTGAAGAGTTCACAATGTTAGTAATTGTGGGTACAAGCTCATCTAAACATTCAAGGAGCAATGAAGTTGGAATGGGATCAAGGTCACATGACTTATTTGGCATCTTTAAAATAGTACTTTTGACATACTCTTCAGATATACTATCTTTTAATAGGTTTTCGCACCATTGGTTCTTCAAACCATGTGACGTGGTACTCCTGCGTTTTTACTTTTTCATGATAAATGTTCCTGTATTTTTAGCGGCCCCCGTAAGGGGAAAAGCCGCTATTAGGTTTGTGCAAAATGTCCGTTTGTCCGTCTGTCACACCCAGGGCGCCAAAACTAGAAGAAATTTTATTTCACCATGAAACGCGGCTTGAAATGTTTAGGTGCAACGGCTACTTTTAGTTTCCTAAAAGCAAACCGTTTAATTTATATAATTAATTATGCAAGCGATTTTTTAATAACAAAACATCAGCTCTAAAACAATTACGTAAATGTAAGGGAGGAAATGTTACAAAAAGAAATGCTCCCAGCATGAAGATGTCACGCACATTTTTTAAAATGAACTTTTAGCAGCCTAAAGCCCGGCCATGACATGATTCTAAACTAATTTCTAAAACTTTTTTTAAAAATCAGATTTAAAAAAAAATAATTGTTTAATGCCCCCATTAGAATGAAAAAAGCATATTTTTGTGCGCTTTGTCTGTTGGTTGGACTGTCCGTCACGGTTTGATAAAAATAACACTAAAGGCTTTTGAAAATATTGTTACGACCTCACCATGCGCATCGCAAGTCTGGTTAGCGCACCTCTAGTGAACGGACTAGAAGACAATGTTTACAAGAGAGAATAACGATTTCCGCCTAAGGCTAGAAGTGGAATTAAAGACACTGTAGTGTAATGGAGATGTTATCTTGTGTCCTGTGATGTCTTGTCAATAAATATATGTCTCGTTGAGTTGGCCTTGTCTCTTATATTATAACAATATGATTAAACCTTTACTGTTCCTTCAGAAATATTGCAGTAGTTTAAGCATCTATAATAGATTATTCCGGATGTTTATGTCTAGATCTACATGGAAATGTTATAATAAACTAAAACTAATCTTCTTTTTTTGAAATTTAATATTGCATTCATCCTAGTGATCATCTGGGATTTTTTTTTTTCGTAAATTTTATCTACATTACATCCAAATTATTAATAATAATAATTAATAAGATATATATTAAGAGTTCTAAATCAGAAGTTTAGTTTATGTAGATCTACATCTCTACAGATCAATGCTGAAAGGTTATTTAAAATCGCTCGTGTGACATATTGTATACATCAGGCTATTAGTTTGTAACCAGTTTGTTATTAAGTTAAGAGCAATGCCTTGTCGTGCGGTTAGCGTGCTGAACTGATTATCTCGACGCTCCCGGGTTATGTGTCTGTTTGTTTTACATGTTTCGAATGTTTCTTCAAAGTTAAAGATAGTTTACTTCCTAGTCAAAACCTTCCGCCGGAGGGGATGGGAGCATGCAGGAATTGATCCAGGGACCAACTATAAATCCGAACTACAGTCTAGTGCGCAAACATCAAGATAAAGCAGGTTTATAACCTGCTCGCCATCCTCCGTTGTCCAGCGAGAAGTTAATTATTTTCAAATTAGAAGGAACATCCGAAACATCTTGCGAATAGGCGGATCTGACAGGGATCCGACGCCGACGGGGGCCGCCTATGAGTTTGTACAAAATTTAAATTAAGTAAATTAACTTTTTATGCAGCGACTTTCGTGTACTAGCGTAAAGCCCGGCCATGACATGATTCTAAACTAATTACTTAAACTTTTTAAAAAATCAGATTTAGAAAAAAAATTGTTTAGTGCCCCCATTAGATTGAAAGAAGATTATTTTTTTGAGTTTTTTTCTGTGGGTTGGTCTGTCCGTCACGGTTAGATTTAAAAAAAAACAACACTAAAGGCTTTTCAAAATATGATTTAACCTTTAATGTTCCTTCAGAAATATTGCGATAGTTTAAGTATCTATAATAGATTGTTCCGGATGTTTTGTGAAAAACAAATCAATTCCAACGAACGAATGTTTGTTTGCTCTTCTAGCTTGTATTAAATTTTATTTATATGCTTAAAGTTGCAAAAAAAACGCATGATCTTTAATATGTTGTTTCGGTTTCTTACTGTAAAAAAATATAAATACTAAATTATAATCTCTATACTGACTTAAAATTCATTAACTATAAAGTTGTTAAAAAAAATTGTTTTATGAAACAAATTATGACAAACGATTGATCGAGACTATTTATATTCACCAATATTACAATTGCGAATAGGCAGATCTGACAGGGATCCGACTCCGACGGGGGCCGCCTCTGAGTTTGTGTATCACATAAACTCTCTTTATAATCTTGTTATACGGTATATAAATTATATTTATTAGGCTATATAACTTAAAATCTTACTTATACCAGTAAAGTTTTAAATCTCAGTAACTAACATAGATTTAGAATTTCACATTTAGATCTAGTAAAATAGAAACGAAATCATGTGACCTGTATAATTATTTTATAGTGTAAAATACATGCTTGAATAACAATGCCGATATGCTTTTTTGTTGTCTGACCACTGAAAATACTATTGTCTCGAATGAGGGAGCAAAACCCTAATTACTGGTCCGAATAGCACAGTCCACAGCAGCCCTTTCTAAGCTTAAGTTAATATGGAAAGACAAAGGCTTTAATCTCGGCACCAAAATCGGACTGGTCATGGCCACATTTCTATATGCCTGTGAGTCTTGGACGCTGACTACAGAGCTAGAGAGGTGGAATCTAGCAACTGAATTGAGATGCTACAGAAGGATCAAAGGCATCACATTTAAAGACCGCGTCACAAACCAAGAGATTAGAGACAGGGTCACTGCAGCGATCGGAATCCCATGATGACCTGCTAACTACTGTGAAAGAATGGACGGGCCTACCATTGAAACAAGTTCTAAACAGGGCAAAGGATAGAGAGGAATGGAGAAAGACAGTCTACAAGTCTTACTTGGTGCCCCAACGGTCCACCAGACTAAGGTATAGGTAACAGGCAAACGCGCAAGAAAAAAAAAAACGAGATGGTCTTGTCATTACGGACTGCACACTCAGTACACTATATAGGCCTACACGTGTACGTCTATCTGGTCAGGTTGTTAAAATCAGTCTATTTACTTTCTGAGCAGGAAGGGTGTGTAACTATTTTAGTGTAAAGATAGATCTACTAACATGCTTGACTAGCCAGAGTGTTATCCTCTTGTCTGACCACTCCATATTAAGCAAACACTATTGCATAACGCGTAATGAAAAAATAATGCAGGGTAATCTTGTAGTATCATCGACTACACACATACAGTACACTAGGCCTACACGTGTACGACTAGCTGTCCAGGCTGTTAAAACCAGTTGGACACAGTCTATTTACTTTATCGGCAGAGAGGGTGTGGATTAAGATTTTTTTTACTAGAGTTGGTTATCCTAATCCTTTTAGATTATAAACCAAAAAAAAAAAAAAGAATGTTGAAATTGCAAAATTAGTTCGGTTAAGATAAGGAGGGTTCGTTCGGTTCGGTTCGTACCGAGCAGTTTCAAAGTTCGGGTTCGGTTCAGTTCGCCCATAAGTGAGGTTCGAGTTCGGTGCCTTCGGTTCGGGTTCGGTTCGTTTCCGATCTCTAACAAAACGCACCGAGACAGAGACGCAAGGCAGCATTTTGTATTCGTTCCAGTATTTTTAGATAAGACTTCCTTGCTGCTCCATATATAACAGATCCGTAATCTAACTTGGATCGGATTGGATTCCAGTATAGCAGCAGCAAGGTGTCTCTGTCAGCTCCCCAGGCTGTTTACACTAAGTATGTTTAATGACTTTTGGCATTTCTTCTTAAGTTCCTTAATGTGGGGAGAAGATAAAATTTGGAATCTAGGGTGAGGCCTAAAAAATGTGTACTTTTTACAACAAAGATCTTCTTTTTGTGTATAAATAGTTCAAGGTCTGGGTGGAGTCCTCTTAAATTACAAAAATGCATACTAACTGTTTCGGAGTCCGAAAATTTAAAGCCATTATAATTTGCCCAATTTTGAATTTTATTTAAACATTTTCTTTTAAGTGTTTAAGTTGTTGCCATGTGTAAGAATGGCAAAGTCATCAAATTTCCGGTCCCTTAGGAATTCTCTCACAAAGGTGCCCCTTAAGCCCCATAAGCTCCAGGTCACGTAGAATGCCATGTTACCAGGTTTTGTCATAGGCCTTTTCTATATCAAAAAATACAGCTACTAAATGTTCTCGTCTCAGGAATGCATTTCGGATGAAAGCTTCCAGCCTTACCAGATGGTCAATTGTTGTCCGCCACTGCCGGAATCCGCACTGGTAGTTGGAGATGATTTTATTTCTTTCAAGGTACCAGACCAGCCTATTGTTTATCATACTTTCCATGGTTTTGCAAATGCAGCTTGTTAGTGCTGTTGGTCGATAGCTGGGTCAGATGCATCTCTTCCTGGTTTGGGTATCGGTATAACTGTGGCTTTCCTCCAGCTGTTTGGGAAAGCGCCTGTTTGCCTTACACAGTTATAGATTTTTAGCAGGATTACCAATGAAAGTTCGGGAAGATGCTTGAGAAACTGATAATGGATTTCATCTTCTCCGGGCGCTGTGTCATGTGACTTGTCCAGCGAATCCCTCAGTTCTTCAAGCGAGAATGGTTTGTTGTAGTCTTCATTGTTCTCTGATCTGAAATGAATGGAATGTCCTCCCTCCCTGATTTTGACTTTTTGGAATTCTGGCGTGTAGTGTTCACTGGATGATTTATCTGCTATTGAGGATGCAAGGCAGTCGGCTATTTCTCAGGGGGACGTTACATTTTGTTCTTGGTTTTTCAAATACCCTATTGCATGTGATTCTTTCCCTTTGATTCGCCTAGGGAAGAAGCCCCCCCCCCGGTGGGGTCCCTTTATTCCAGTGACCTTTGGGAGAAGTCTTTCTCTCGGGGGAGAAAGATTCCTCTGGTTAGAGCTGGGGTTGCTTCCTTCTCCGTCACCTCGGACATCTTCTCGGCTTTGCTTTATCCCCTTTACAAACAGGGTTAAAGTAAAGTCAACCTCTGTCTAATTCAGTAGAGATTGGGGTGTCTGGCTGGGTTCTCTGAGGGGAAGCCGTGTCAGACATAATGTCTCCCGGTTCTCCCGGAGTGTTGGTTTTGACATGCTGTTCAGTCCCCATGCTTTCATCAGAAAGCAGTGTTGAACTTTAACTGGCATTACTTAGCTCATAGATACTTTCAAGCCAGTCTATACAAATGTTTTACCTACGAAGACTGGGTCTAGACTTTCAATTTCTGTTTTGTTTTGTTTTTTTCTTTAAAAGAAGGGACTCTTAAATACAAGAGCTATTTTTATTTCATTGTTTTCTTATTCAAACATGTATAGACTTAATTGTAGGACAAGAATGAATCCAATATTTGTCAGCATTGCACCAACATAACATAACAGAGGGACAATGACCTGCCCGGCCACGAAACAAATAAAAATGTCAGTGTCTTGTTGATTGAGGTCTAGAACAGTGCTTCAATTTTTTTTACAAAACAAGTGCCACTCAGTGATGACCATGAAATAGAAGTACCACTATCAATGCATTGTTAATTATAACCAATATTATTCTAAAGAAAAGTCATTAAAAATTTTATTACAGGGCTCGCAAAATCTTCCTACAGGGAACAGTACCATGGATAAGAAGAGGGAGAAGAGTAAGAAATAAGTAGACATCAAAGAATGGACTGAATCAGATCTAGTCTAGTTGAAAAACAAATACGAATGGAGAATGATGTTCGACAGATCATGTGTGCTGCCCCAAAGTTGCAAAAGACTAAAGTATATGTAAAAGAACATTGACAAATTGGTGGTCCGGCGCTTTAACTTTAATTATTAAAAACTAATTAAAACTAAAACTATTTGTTACAGCTATACAGGGCAGAGTAATTAGGACAAAAAAAATACGAAAAGCGTATCGTAAAACTCACTGTTGTCGACAAATGCCGCAAAATGTGGAAATGCGGGTGAGTCGATTGAACACATTATGGCAGGATGTCCTGCCCTATCGGAATCTGCCTACCTAGGTCGTCATAACGAAGTTGCAAAGCTAATACACCAGCACTTGGCTTTGACACACAATTTGATCGGGAAGGATACTCCTCCTTATTATAAATACTCACCACAAGAGGTTCTCGAGTCTACTGTTCACCTGCTGTTCTGGGATAGGCCTATTTTGACCGACAAAACGGTAGATTTTAATCGCTCTTATCTGAATACGATGAATTTTGTCTCCCTTTAACGAAACTCTACCCTGGCTGCGCCAGAGAATGAATACTCGTTCTTTTCTAACAAAATAATAATAATTATAATAATAATCTTTATTGTCCGTAACGACCTCCAAATAATAGCACTGGAGACCATTAATGCTTTCAAACCCTGTGCTATTTTTGCATACACTGATGGGTCGGCATTGTTGGACTCCGAAAGAGCAGGCTATGGAGCCTACATCGACTTTCCTGGCTCCCACTCAGTTAAAATCTTTGGACCATGTGGTAGTGTTTGCAGTTTTGATGCGGAGACCATGGCAGTCTGTGAAGCCCTAAAGGTCATTGATTCACATCTCGGCGAGGGACATTTGAGGGCAACACGGATTGTTGTGGTCACTAACTCAAAACCTGTACTACAGGCTTTGCAAAGCCCTGGACCATGGCCCCCCAATATCGACACTGTCATCATGGCCTCACACAACATGAAGCAGCGCTATGGCATTCCTGTGATAATGCAGTGGGTACCGAGTCACATAGGTGTGACTGGTAACACTATTGCAGACTCCTTGGCCCACCAGGGAGGACAAATTCCACCAACTGAACAGGCTGTAAGTTTTCACCATGCCCTGGCAACAATTCAAAAAACTGAAATGGAAAAGTGGTTTGAGTGCTGGAACAAGTCCCAAAAAGCCCGTGGAGTCTGGGAGCGCATGAGGCGCCCTGACCGCACTTCCCCGTGGTGGAGGCTGTCCAGGCCTGAGCAAGCTGTTATAGCACAGTGCAGGACAGGCCACTGTCCTGTTGGCTCATACTTTTCACGGTTATGGCCAAATTTTGACTCACGGTGCCCCCGCTGCGGGGAAGAAGAGGAAACCGTGTCTCATATTCTGTTCGACTGCCCCAGACTTGCTGATCTCCGTCTCGACAGGTCTGGGAAACCAAAATTTCTCGACCTGTATGGTGACGCCTACGCAAGACAGCAGGGTTTCTGTCCAGGGCTTTTGCAAGAGAGGATTTAAGCCTCTCAAGCCCTCACTCAAATGGAGTTTGATGATGATGATGATGATGATTGTCCGTAAGGAAATTGGTCTTACAATTTGTGCATTATACCAAACAAATCCTTATAACCTTAAAAAAAAGTATATTCACACCAGACTCACTCACAATTTACATGTGAAAAGTTTACATTAGATTGGTTCTATTTAATGATCTGATTGCCAGAGGAACAAACGAGTATTTGTGTCTGTCTGTCTTTGCTATCGGTTTCTTGTATCTATTTTGTGACGGTAAAATAACAAAATCCAGAGCCAAAGGGTGATTTTTTATTATTCCTAGAATCTTTTTAGATTGTGTAAGGATGTTTGCCTCAAACAGCTGCCCTAATGGGGTTTATTTTTGCCAATGACTTTACCAGCAGCGTTTAGGATTCTAAGAAGTTTATTTTTATTCTTAGTACTTAGATTGCCATATCAGGCAGTAATATTAAAATGTAAAATATTGCCGATGTGAGCGTGATAAAACATAGCCAAGGCCTTCTCTCTAACATTAAAAGAGGACAGTTTTCTCAGTAATCGTAATCTTTGCTGCCCTTTATTTTTGGATGATATATCCAGTATTTGCTGTAAAATTTAGTTTATTGTCTAGGATAGTACCAAGGTATTTAAAAGTTTGCACTATTTCAATGGTCTCTCCAGCTACAGTAACAATATCATTTTCCTTCTTTTCCCTACGAAAATCTATTATCAAATCTTTATTGTTTTTTTTTTTACATTTTATTATTTAAAAATATCTTTACAGTAGGCCTACTTTTCAATGTGGTCTATTTCTCTGAAATACTCGTTTATGTCTGAACTCTCTGAGAGCAGGGCAAGAAGAGCCGCATCATCAGCGAATTTTGTGAAGGAGCTAAACGGACTATGGGATTGAGAATCATCGTTGTACAAAATGAACCATAATGGCGATGTCACAGCCCCCTGGGGCGCCACTGTGTTAGCTATACGTGCATTTGATATAACATTGTTTACCCTAACCCTCTGAGGTCTCTGGGTCAAAAAATCATTAGCCCATATTATTATATATGGACTAATCTTCAACGCTTTCATTTTTCAATGAGTAAATAAAGTTGTATGGTATAAAAAAGCTGATGAGAAATCAATAAAAAACAATCTTACATAAGTGTTTGGTAGGTCCAGATGTTTGTTGACACAATTTAAAATATTTAGAATGGCATCGTCTACATCTTTACCCTTTAGGTAAGCAAATTGTAAAGGGTCCGATTTATCTCTAAGACTGAAGATAATGCAATATTTCAGAATTCGGAAATCCGAATACAATAGATCAGGGGTGGACAACATTTTTCAACCGAGGGCCCCATTAATGAAATTTGTGGACAAGGCAAACAACATGTTACAATGCTTCCGATGATAAACATGAAGTTTGTCTTTAACTCTTTATCAGAAATAGTAGGAGGGGGTCACAGTCAATGTCCACCAAGGAACCTAGCAATTTCTTCCTTTAGGTTCCATATTGATCTAATGATTGGCCAGTGAATGCAACTGTGTTACCGAACATCAGAATGTTTTAATTCCATTTCGGAATTGTTAGTCGTGACCGGCCTTTGATAATTGGAGGCCATAGGCGAGGTGAAATTTGGTGGCCCCGAATAAGATAAGAATATACAAAATAAAGGAAAAAAAACTAAAATTTTGCAATTTATTAAAGACCTACTGTACTTCGAACAATAAAACTAAGGGCAAGTTTAGCTATTCCTTTTCTGCAATGTCTAACTGTAGTTCGTGTGCGAGCCATTTAACAATCATGAATCTTAGCAGCTGCATACTTTGACTTTGCCGTGGGACGGCTCTGAGCATAATATATTTATTTATTTTATTCCACCTCTATGCTGTGAATTCAATGTAGCTTTGTGTTCACTTTCTAGTTTATGGTTGAGATATTTTCTTTATTAATTAAAAAGTTTTTTTTCTCAGTCAAAGCTCCATCATTTGTTACCCTTGCCAGCTTGTACAAACTCTTTCAACACAGTTCTTATGTCTTTTACTGAATTTATATATAGTCTTTTCTTGTTTGTTTTTTTAAACTCTTTAAAATAAAGTATAGAGACAATGTTTCTTTAGTCTCTTCGTTACAAGTGATAAGAATCAAACGTTTCAATAATTTCTATAGATATTTACAATAATTTTTTTAGGTTTTCGCGGGCCGCATAAATCACTTTGGTGGGCCGCATGTGGCCCGCGGGTCGTAATTTGCCCACCCCTGCCATAGAAGATTGAAAACAGTAACACATGGTGTTACCGATTAGATTTTTTGGTTTATTTATACATTGACATTGAACTGTTCTATTTATGCATCTCTATGTTTGAAAGGCGCGGTGGCTGAGTGTTTGAGCGGTTGGCTTCTGAACCGAGGGGTCCCGGTTTCGGATCCTGGTGAAGTCTCGGATTTTAAAGTACGGAATCTTTAAGTCCATTCCTCCAGCTCTGATGGGTACCTGACATTAGTAACGGAAAACTAATGACGGCTGGTCGTTGTAACGGCCAAATGACATTTTCGTTAACTGTGGGCTACGGTACCGAAACAGATAGCTTTTACTTCATCTGCCCTATAGATTGCAAGGTCTGAAATGGAAATTTATTTATTTTTTGTTTTATATCATTGTTTATTAGACACATATGTTTTGCTTTCAAATAAACAAACAAGACATATATGTTTTGCTTTCAAATAAACAAACAAGACATATATGTTTTGCTTTCAAATAAACAAACAAAAAATACCCGTTGAACTCAAGCTGAGAACGACGCAGGTAGTGGACATTTTTAAGAAGTACCTTTCGACTCAGATAACCAATCAGCGTTTGCTTTATGAAGGCACGAGACCCGTCGCTTGGCGACAGTCATGTCACGTGACAAGAGACTCTTCGTAGTCTTTAAAAACAATCGCGCGGGCCAAACTTCTGCATTAGGATTCACTCAAATTCAACAAAAGCGGTGAGACTTAAAGACTTTGCTAGCTGACTGCCACATCCAGGGCTGTAGGTATGGCTACTTTAGCCCTCCTCCTGCTTGGACTGATTTCATGTGAGTACTTTTTTTTGTATAGATATCCTTTTACATAAATATGCTGTATATTGGTTGAAGATTGGAATTTTAAATTTTGAGATTTTTGGGGCGCCCCTGAGTGAACCCAACTCTAGAGCTATTCGGTACCTGAAAGTACTTGGGGAGAGTGAAGCAATTAACCTTTGTGCAAGTCACATGGCACCCTCGTTATTCCTCGGAAACAGATGACTTCTACACCATCTGCCATTAAGATCGCAAGGTCTGAAAGAGATACGCGTTTGTTTGTTTGTTGTTGTTTTTTTTTTGGTGTGTATTGTACACAAAAGTAATTCACTGTGATGATTTTACTCACAATAAAGTATACGTGTTTAGAGAATTCGATCTAGATTAGAGAATTCGATCTAGACCTATGAGCCTCTGTCTGAAAGTAATAGATTCTAACAATTTAGAACAACCTTTTAACAAAAAAGTTACATTTTGCTTAAATAATTGTTACCGCTATTTCTCCCTCACGCATTCTCCTATCAAGTTGATATTTTAAGCAATTATTTAGTGTACCGAACAATACGTGAATCAATGAACAAAAATACTCGATTAGTCAATTAATTATTGGTTATTCAATATTTTGTTGGATATCGGATAAGGGAAATAACCTGTACATTACTGGTCGATAGAGTTTTAAGAACGGAGTTCTTCACATTCAGATACGTTTTTTTTTTTTTTTTAAAGGATTTTTTTAAATGTTGCTTGCGTTTAATTGCGTTTATATAGCGCATTGCTCTTTTGTGGACCAGTGGGGGGAGGGTATCTGAGCGAAGGGGTCTACATGCTTATCTTATCTTATACAATACAGACGTTACTTCAAAAAAAGAAGATGATTACGTCCAACTCGTGATGCATTCAGTCATGAGTATTTACCAATGACTTGAATTCTGCCAAGTCACTGGTTTTCCTGGCTAGCTCAGGCAATCCATTCCATGCTCTAATAGCGCTAGGGTAGAAGGAGCATTTGTACAAATTTGTCCTAGCATATGGGACGAGGAATATGCCTTTTTCTTTGTGTCTTTCTGAGTATTTTATTAAGTTTTGTTTTTGAATTTGAAGATTATGGTTAAGTGTTTTATGTATAATTGCTACTTTACTTTTGAGTCTTCTGTCCTGAAGGCTTTCTAAATTTAGTGATTTTACCAAAGGTGTTACTCTAGTCAAATGTGAATATTGATTTGTTATGAATCTCACTGCTCTATTTTGTGTCTGTTCTAGTTTCTTAATATTTTTTTTAGTTGAGGGGTCCCAAACAGAGGATGCATATTCTATTATAGGCCTAACCAAGGTTAAATAACATTTTAGTTTTATGTTCTTATTTGATTCATAGAAATTTCTTTTAATAAACCCCAATGCTTTGTTTGATTTTTTTTTATTGTTTCATCAATATGGGGATTCCATGACAGCTTTTCATTTATTATAACACCTAGGTATTTTGCGTTTTTAGTCTGTGTTACTGGTTTACCATGAATAAGATAAGTGGAACTAATTTGTTTTAGTTTTTTTGTTACTCTTAATAACTGACATTTTTCTGGATGGAAAGACATGCTCCAATTCGATTCCCATTTTTGTAATTCGTCTAATTATCTTTGAAAATTTCTGTATCTTGTGTTGTTTTTATTGTTCTGTATATTATGCAATCATCTGCGAATAATCTGACTTTTGTTCCTGAACTAATGCAATTTGGTAAATCGTTTATGTAAATTAAAAATAGTAGTGGCCCTAAGACTGTTCCTTGAGGTATGCCTGAGTTTACTGTTATTGGTGTTGATTTAGAGCCATTTATTATTACAGTTTGTTCTCTCCCTATCAGAAAATCTTTAATCCACTGATGCAGTGGACCATCAATGCCAAAATATTTTTTTTTTTTTTAGCAAACTATGGTGGTGAACTTTGTCAAAAGCTTTAGACTTAGAAAAATCTAGTAAGATAGCATGTACTTGCTCACTGTTATCTAAGCCTTTTGAAAAATCATCATTAAGTCCTATTAGTTGTGCTTTACATGATTTACATTTCCTAAAGCCATGTTGGTATGGAGTAAGGACATTATGTTTGTCTAAGTGGTTTATGATTTTGCTACATATTATGTGCTCTAGGATTTTACAAGTGATGCTGGTTAGTGATACTGGTCTGTAATTTCCTGGGTCAGATTTTTCTCCTTTCTTAAATAGAGGGGTGACATTAGCTTCTTTCCAGTCCCTTGGTACTCTGCCCTGGTTAAGAGATGCCTGAAAAAGTATTTTGAACACTGGTGCTAGCTCACTGCTTAGTTCTTTGAGAAGTCTAGCTGGAATGCCATCAGGCCCATGCTGCCTTTAAGTGCTCAGCAAACACCTGAGATGAACTCCAAATGAAAAACAGGGCAAACACCAGTCTGTTCCAGTCTAGGTAACAAGCTGTCGTCAAGCAGAAAAAAATTGAAAGGTTTTATTGTTCTCTCATGATATGTTACAAAAACTGGTTGTCGCAATTCTTCTTTTTATATGATTTAGTACCATAAGATTGGTATGTTAACATGTTTCCCCCTTATTGTTTTAGTGAAGTCCCACTGGTAATCTTTGATAATATTTTTATTGCACCTGCTGTAGTTATAAAAGTTTATTTTCTTTTAATATTTGTAATTTTATTTGGTTTCTGAAATTCACAAAAACTTTTTTTTTTTTTGAGTCATCAACCGCGAAAAAGCAATAACAAATTTGATTTAAAAAAAAAAAGACAAAACAATAAGGACCCTAGTTTAGTAAAAAAATAAAACGTTGACCTTACATGTTAAAGTATGTTAAACTTAAGGTATGTTAAAGATTAAGACACATGAGCAGTCAAATTATAGAAGAGTCAAAAAAGATCAATCGATAAAGCTCATTGTTCTTGCCGGGAAAAAAAGTTGTAAGATAGGTCTATACTTATACGCATATTAACTGCTTCTAAACAGGGCCGGTCTTAGGCCACTGCAACCTATGCGGTCGCAGTGGGCCCCGCGCTTTCATAGGCCCCGCGCTAATTCAAAATGTAAACGAAAATCTCCCGAATTGATTAAAACCTCATGAAAAGTCATAAAAATCTCCAGAAAAATTATCCAAATTGTCATTTGTGGGTGTCATTTATTGCTGTAAACGCCAACCCTACGCGCGATAAAAGAAAAAAAAAGGTATCGTCAGCTTTCATGTAATAAAATGTAATAATCGGGCGAATTTCTATCTTAATCGGAAGTTCCAATCGTCAATGGTACATGTGCATTCCATAGGTTACAAAGTTACAAGGTTCGTAAAATACAGTTAATTTGATCGCAATTTTTAACTTAGTTAAGTATGAATAAAATTCAAAGTCGATTTTTTTTCTTCTAAAAAAATCCTAAATTTCCCTTATTATATCCTTATTCCCACACAGACTAGACCCCGCGCTATCAGTTTCGCATAGGGCCCCGCAATTGCTAGGACCGGCCCTGCTTCTAATTGCCCGCATCTTACTTGCCCGTGATACAGCCCATTCATTATAACCACCAAAACAAACAATGATGATGTGTACTTAATTACTTTATGTGAAACCCTTTGTACATTGCCAGTAGAGGACACATTGTTTTTAAAAAAATAAGATATCGCATGATCCCTTTCGATCCAATCACCCATCCATCTAATCAACTATTTAAAAACAAAACAAGCTCTACCCTTCCATGCATTCAGCCAACTACTCATCCATATGATTTTACTCATTTGATTCAATACATACCACTGCATTAATCCATCTAGCCATCTTTCATCAATTAAAAATAACTTATTTGGTGACCACGTGCCTTAATGTCGTGATTGTTAAGAAGCCTTTAGTAAAATTAGAAATAAAATAATAGTACATTAATATTGGAAAAACTTCAAATTCCATTTTATTCTACCTCCCTATTCCTATCTCACTCCTCTTTTATCTCTCTCGCTCTCTCTCTCTCTCTGTCTCATTATTCAATTATTTCAATCTCTCTCTTTCTCTCTCTCATCCTTTCCCATTCTCTCTCTCTCTCATTCTTTCCCCCTCTCTCTCATTCTTTCCCCCT
>JADKLZ010001483.1:7539130-7549205 GCA_021533235.1 Biomphalaria straminea
CTCTCTCATTATTTCCCTTTTTCTCTCTCTCTCTCTCATTCTTTCCCTCTCTCTCTCTCTCACTCTCATTCTTTCCCTCTCTCTCTCTCTCTCTCTCACTCTCATTATTTCCCTTTCTCTCTCTTTCATTCTTTCCATTTCTCTCTCTCTCTCTCTATTTCTTTCCCTTTCTCTCTCTCTCCCCCTCATTCTTTCCATTTCTCTCTTTCTTTCCAATTCTCTCTATATATATTTCTTTCCATTTCTCTTTCTCTATTTCTTTCCCTTTCTCTTTCTCTCATTCTTTCCCATTCTCTTTCTCTCTCTCTCTCTCATCTTTCCTTTTCTTTCCTTATTTCTCTCTCTCATTCTTTCCCTTTCGCTTTCTCTCTCTTTTTTTTTTGTCAATCTTTTTCTCTCTCTCACTCATTCTTTCCCTTTCTTTCTAAATCTTTCTTTCTCTCCCTCTAAATCTTCCTCTCTCTCTTCTCTATCTCAATCCTTTCTCTCTCTCTTTATCTCTCACACACACTTTTTCCTTTAGAGTTAAGTTCTTAGAAATTTGTTTAGTTTGTGGGTGCGCCACAGGTAATTTATTGAGAAGCACTGCATTAATGTATGTTGCCAACATGTGATGATAGCTTGATGTACAATAATATACTTTTTTTTTCTCCATACATATCTAATGAAAAGGATTTATAGTTGCCAATTGGGGATGTTAACTCTGAACTCTAGATTTATAGTTGCCAATTGGGGATGTTAACTCTGAACTCTAGATTTATAGTTGCCATATTGGGGATGTTAACTCTGAACACTCGAGATTTATAGTTGCCAATTGGGGATGTTAACTCTGAACTCGAGATTTATAGTTGCCAATTGGGGATGTTAACTCTGAACTCTAGTTGCCGATTGGGGATGTTAACTCTTAACTCTAGTTGCCGATTGGGGATGTTAACTCTAGATTCGGTCATTTCAAGTTTATGGTAACCGAGACGATAGCTCAGACCAATAACTATTAGTAACGATTATTAACAAATTATCACTGAACCTTATCTTAACTCTAACCACTAACCCTAACCCTAGCCTAAACCTTCATCCTTTACTATTAAAAATATTTTTTTTTTTAAATTGCTTAGCAATCATTGAAAAATATATCTTTTCGCTGTCCAAAACCTATCTCTCGTTGAAGAGAGCTCTTTCTTTACAATTTTACCTTTAACCTTTAAAAACAAAAGAGCTTCACTGTTCTTGGACTTTTAAAAAATTATCTTGAGTGAGTGTACCAAGCACTCACAGTTGACATTGCACTTATACGCTCATTTTTGTCAACAAAGTTGGCATTTGAAGAATTTTTTTTAAAATTTGTGTATGACGCATATTTCAAGCTTATAGCATGCTTAGTGCGCTATGGTCTAATATATTTTGCGAGCCTGATTGTGTGTGGTGCGGGGCGGAGTATGAACAACATTTTGTTCACAGTTGGGGGTATTATAACTGGTAAAAGTTTGAGGAATTCTACGTCTATTTCACAGCATCTTGTTTATATTCAATCATATAAGATTTTATTTTTTTGAAAATCATGAGGATTGTTAAGTGCATACTGCACATATATATGTCATTATAAGTTATTATATTTCGATTTCATTTCCTGCTTTAACTTCATTAGGGGTTTTCTATTATTTTATTTTTCAAACAGGAATATTCATTCATTACTACTATTTGTGGAGGCGTGGTGGCTGAGCGGTTAAGCGCTTAGCTTCTGAACCGAGGGTCCCGGGTTCGAATCCTGGTGAAGACTGGGATTTTTGTTTCGGGATCCTTGGGCGCCTCTGAGTCCACCCAGCTCTAATGGGTACCTGACATGTTTTAGGGAAAAGTAAAGGCGGTTGATCGTTGTGCTGGCCACATGACACCCTCGTTAACCGTAGGCCACAAAATCAGATGACCTTTACATCATCTGCCCTGTAGACCACAAGGTCTGAAAGGGGAACTTTACTTTTTACTTAACTACTATTTGTCTCCGTATGAAGGTGCCTGGTTCCTGGGGCAGGGAGACCTGACAGCACCTCAGTCTCCCAATAGTTTGAGTCAGTGTTACTAAAAAATTTTAATAGTGGCGCCCTCTTAAAAAAAATATTTGTTTGACTTTCTTAGTCTGAAGAGCGCTATGGAACCCATTTCTTGATTAAGGTGGATTATTAGAATGAAGAGTACCGGTAATAAAAACATAATTATGACACTTTTTTTTTTCTGTTTTTCTTTGCTTAGTCTATGTATATTTGCAATCCAAAAATAGTGGATGTGGTGTCACGTGATCATCACAACGACCAAAAAAAAAAAAAAAGATGCTTGAATTCTTAATCTAAGAGTTCAATGATCTGAGACCACTAGTGGCCTAGCCTCTGAGCATTGTTGTGATTGCAAAAACACATTCCATGTTACTAGATATTACAATGTAGTATATAAGGCTAGCTTCTCGTGCTAAGCCTACTGTTAAATTATAATAATATCACTTCTTTTAAGAATCAAAAAGAGATTAGCTACATACAGAGATGCCTACATGCCAAAATGGAAATGCGTATTCCCAGACCTGGAAATGCGTATTTTTGAGGGGCAAAAGCGTATTTTCCCTAAATATCAAGAAATATACACAGGAAAGACTAAAATTAAATCATTCAAGCACATAATATACATGAAAAGCATCTATCCATAATCCTACAGTTAACACAGCATAAAGTTATATAAGACATTTTGTACATTTGTCAAAGTATTCACACTTTAGTCTTTATCTTAGAATTTTTCTAAAATATGTTAGAATGATAACGTTCTTGTCACTTTTCAATGATTGTATGATCATAATGCCTCTAGTGTATTCCACATTCCATAAAAGCGGCAACAAAATTTCATTTAAAAAAGAATGGGAATTTTTGTTACAACTGAAATGAGACTTAAACCAGATGTTGGCTTGGCTGGATCAGTGACATCCAATTATGTATTATTTTTTTTTTTTTATAGGCTATATAGGCCTAGTTTGCTGAATAGCTCTTGAGATAAATCTATGTGTTCTGGTTTCTGATGCTTGAAATTTTATAATATAAACTAGAATTAGATTTAGATCTATAAGCCTATCGAGATCTAAATCTAACTAAACTAGATCTATTTAAATACATCTAGATTTAAATTCTAAATCTAGATTTGCGTAAATTCTTTATAGGTGCCTGATATCGTAAAATATATCTAGTTTACTTAGAAATATAATAAGCACAATAGTGTATTAATAAAGAGAACTTTACAATAGAAGTTCATTCACCGCAGACAGGACTAGTTACCTCAACAACCCAACATAATCAGCACTCTTTGTGCCAGTGTAGAACAACTGAAAAATAAACAACACACTTGAGGGGTCTCGAATTTGAACCCTAGTGAAAACTGGGTTTTTAATTTTATTTTGGGATTTGAAGGCCGCCCCTGGTAAACATTTAAATCTTCGCGCGCCGCTAACGTGAAAAAAAAAAGTGATACAATCTGATAGATCTAAAAATAGTCAATTCCGCATTGTCGCACTGATTTATATAATTACTTTTTTTTTTGCTTCAAAGGGGAGAATGCGTGTTTTCTGATGCCAAACCGTACTCGCGTATTTTCGTGTTCATTTGCGTACTAAATACGCAAGATGCGTACTTGTAAGTAACTCTGACTACATACACACACACAAATGTAACAAGGGAAGCAACATAGTTAATTATTGCGTAAACTGTTGTACGGTTTAGGTACTGTTAACTCCCTTCAACTTTATTGCCCACGAAAAAATAAATTGCGCTTTGTAGTTCGTAATTTATTCCCGAATTCCTGTCTTATAATTGTGTGAGACACCTATCGTTTAGTCAAACTTATATCTGTATTCTAAGCACAAAACGCCGGACACAGTCACCTATATAAAAAGAAAAAATAATTCTCCGACTTACGGAGAATTACTTGACAAATTGGTACGTCTATAACCGCAGTTCTCAAACATTTTTTACCCGAAAAAAAAAATTTTATGTAGTCAAAACTTGCCCAGGGAGGTTAGTTGCTACATAAATGCGTAGCAAATACATTTTTTAAAAAAAATTTCGAAAGGGTGTTCATTGAAATTAAAACTTTAAAAAAAAAAAATTACCAAAAAAAAATGATTTGGATGAAGTTGATAAGTTTTTATGAGTGTATTTATGTCCTGTTCTTTTTTGTAAATGGCAACTGCAAATCTCTTACAAGCACACATTTCCAGTCGTTTTTATTTATTTATTTTTTTCTTTTTTGTGTTTGTGATAAGGTTCATATGGGATTTAAATCCAAAGTCTATAAAAAAAACGCTTAATATAAGACGTCTGTATTCGCCCACACCCAGGGCCGGTCCTAGCGCTTGCGGGGCCCTGTGCGAAATAGATCGCGCGGGGCCTATAGTCTGGGTGGGAATAAGGATAATAAGTGAAAATTAAGATTTTGTATAAGAAAATAAATTCGTCTTTCCTATTTGTTTCATGCTTTTCTAAGTACAAAATTGCGATCAAGTTAGCTTTACTGTACGAATCTTGTAACCTATGGAATATTTATATGCTAGTGACTATAAAAGAAAATAAGGTATGGGAAAGTCCTGGGTGAAAAGTTACCCGATAAGGTCTATTACATTCCAGGAATTTTTCGTATCTATTTTGCAATTAGCGCGGGGCCTATGAAAGCGCGGGGCCCACTGCGGCCGCATAGGTTGCAGTGGCCTAAGACCGGCCCTGCCCACACCTTCCTTCCAGCTTGAAGACTGTCTTAAAAAAAAGAATATAAAAAATGTTCACAAGTTTGAAATATTAAACGTTCTCAATAAAAGCTACATCCTACCTTTTGATACAAATTTAAAATCTTTAAAGACATACGTACATAACTTTCTCGAAATGACACCAATAACATTAAACTAAGGTGTATCCTTGTACCCTAAGGAACCGTCTTTAGCCCGTAACTCTTTCCGATTTGCATAAATAACCTGCCAAATTGCGTTACTTAAGGAACAAAAAAAAAAAAAGACTTATTGCAGAGGATTACCTAATATAGTCCTAAAGCTTAATAAGAACTACACAAGATGCTGACATTATTATAAGAGATTTACAGTAATGGGAATCAGACTGGAGGTTGTTTTTCCACCCTGAAAGTGTTATTCATTAAGAGTAACAAAAGAAAGTTAAAGTAAAAAAAAAGAAAAAAGTAATTAAAAAAAAATCTGCATAATTTGCTTTTTTTCTAAAATATATTTTTAGCTTCAACCCCCGCTGAAGGAGGTTTAAACTCAAAACCCCCTTTGACTATAATCATAGAATTTCCAATGTGTAATTCTCTTTCTTTTATATTGAAGAGGTGGCTTTTAGCTGCAAACCCGGTGGGGGGGGGGGTGTAAAAGACAAAACTCCTCTTGGCTACGCTCAGAGAATCTAGGACTGATGTATTGAATGCTTTCTTTTTTCATTGCTCCTTCACACTGAAGTTCGACCGTAGTTGAGAGGCTCATGTTTGGCAATAGTGTCTTTCTCTTTTTTAACATAGTAGTAGTCGTTGGATGATTAAGATCCAGTTTTAAAACAAAATAGTAATTAAGGGAAAATCAGACTTAGTCTAATGAAATGGATTTTGCTTCATAAATAGGATTATATTAATTAAATGTTAAAAAAAAAAATTCACCCATGTATCCCTTTTTCACCCCCGGGGGCCCCCCCCCCCTTAATTTTCCCAACTGGTCTAGATAAGTGATAGGATCATAGCGTCTTGAGAAAGCTAAAAGCATATTAATGTTGTACGTGTAATGGTTTTTTCTGCCCTTTTTATAATGTTTTCTAGGCGGCGCAACTGTTTAGATGAAGCGTAGCCTTGCCAGCAAGTTAGTCCATATGTTAGCAGACTTTGTATAGTCGCGCCCTAAAAATTATCTACGATCTTCTTAGGTAGTTTAAAGCTATTGAGTTTATACAGCGAAAGCTCACTTTAAAAAAAAAAAACTCCTTTCAATAATCAACAATTACAATAAATATGTAGAATGAGACATTACCATCAACTTAATATAGGAGGAATTCAATACTAACAAACTTTTTAGCAGCCCCCGAAAGGGGAGAAAATACTATTAGTTTTGTGTGGCCTGTCTGTCTGTCCGTCCTTCCGTCCCATTTAGATCTCAGAAAGTAGAAGAGAAAATGAAAATCGGACATCTCAATATTTTAGATCAGGGGTGGGCAACCTTTTAATAAAATTTGGGGACTAGGCGGGCCGCATATATATTGTATAATTATATATAATAATATAATATTATATATATATATAAATATCATAGGCCACAGAATCAGATTACATTTACATAATCTGCGCTATAGACCACAAGGTCTGAAAGGGGGAACTTTACTTTTTACTTTATACAAAATAAAGGGAAAAAAACTAAAATTATGTAATTTATTAAAACAATAACAGTGAGTACAAGTTTCGTTATTCCTTTTCTATAATATCAAAATACACCACCTGTACGATCCCTTTAACAGCTGCATACTTTGAGTATGCCTAGGGACGCCCTTATGTCTATCTTATTTTCCTATGATGTAATCGAATTCAATGTAGCTATGTGTAAACTTTCCAGTTACTAGTTTATGGTTGGGATATTTTCTTTATTTATAAAAAAGGTTCCTTTTCTCAGTCAAAGCTCCATCAGTTGTAACCCTTGTCATATTGTAAAAGGCAACCAAACTCTTTCAACACAGTTCTTCATAGCATTCAATAAATACAGGCCAGGGCTTATGTCTTTTACTGAATTTATTTAATATTACTATCTTTATATATATTCCTCCAAGTAAGAGGTCAAACAACAACGTGCAAGCGGCAAGTAAATAGGGAAGATCCCATGGCGCACGCACCACGGTGTGCATGGACCCAATCCGCACTATTTCATTCACAAAATAGCATAGACATAATGTCATAAAGAAATATAGTCTGGAAAAAGGAAGTAACTTCGTGTAACTTGAAAACACATGTATATATATCTACTATTGAATTATGATTTCTAAATTATGAAAAAAATAAAAATTGCATGATCCTCAGTCTTAGAGATTAAACACAATTTATAAACATAAAATAATGTACACACAATTGTAATGCACAAATTTTTGTTTCATAAAACTCTCTTATGATCTTGTGTAGCGAATGGAAGGGAGGTTAAAAAAGTGGAAGCCGGAAGAGATTGTATTGTGTCGACAATACACAGATAGATACTACTCTCAGGTTTGTATTTAGCGCGGGAAATCTGTTATATCATGTTATAAAATGGTTCAATTTAATAATTTATACACCTAAAAATTAGCACGGGTCCAAAGAAAGTTCGGGACCCACTGTGGTCGCATATGTTGTTGTATTTTTTTATTCATGAATTCACTTATAACAAGTAAATGGGAAGATCCCATGGCTCGATTATAGAACTTCTCTTAGCAGAGATAGTTTTATGCTTTAGCACATGAACGTACTAATTATAGTCCATTTAATCAAATTAACATTTAAATTTGTTTTTTCTAAAGCTATATTCTTAAAATTGCGTAAATTAAGGTCAAATATCAGGTGGCCGAGCCTTGCTCGGTTAAATAAATGCCCTGCTCAGCCTGACTGTCGGACAATAAGAAGTTCATACCGGCTATTGCCATCCATCCATCCCAGTGGTGCTACAGCCCGTGGTCTGCTTTTAGTTTTACACATCCCTTCATTCATATCTCTAAACACGTTCTTGTTTGCAAAGAAGTACACTATAGTAAGCCTAGTGACGTAAGCAGTGTTTTTCCCGTTTACGTCATGGAAAACTTTCATTCATAAATTTTCCATTTCATTCATAAAACATTCAAACCAAAATAACTTTTTCGATAATGAGACATTTTTCAAACCAATATAACGGTCAAACTCGAGTTTTCCCGATGTGGCCAATGAGTTGAGAATTTTTTTCTCACTAATACGCACATACCTTTAAATTTTAAAGAAAATCGTTAGAGCCGTTTTCGAAATAAAATATATATAAATATATATATATATACAAGAATTGCTCGCTTAAGAGTATAGGATTAGCCATTTTCATAGTATTTTTCATTCATGAATTCACGCATTCACTTAACTTATATCAAGCAATAGGGTTTGTTGCTGCTAGTTCGTTTCGTATCTTTTTTCAAAACTATTGGGCCGGAAGTGGCTTTTTTCCCTATATAACTGCATTTTTCAGTTCTCTTTATAAATTAAACTGACATTCTTATGATATAATAATAAGTGTGCCTGATAGAGAAAAAAAATATTCACAAAAATACGGGTGGTTGAGAACAAACCAGATAGAGGCTATAAAAAGAAAAAGAGTTAAAAATAGCGCGGGAAAGTGCACATTTACAGTACTTTATTTGATGAGTATTTTACCCAAGATTTGTGTTGTTGTTTTTTTTAGTACTAGCTTATTTCAAGTACCCGGCATTTTTCGATGCACTATTTCATGAACAGAAAAAAAAAATTTTTTTAATGATTTTAAACTTTAAATGATTTTATTCCTTGTAACTTCTTGTGTGAGTAAAGAGGCCAATCCTTTGTTTTTTCACCATTATTTCTACTTCTATTGTGCTTGGCATCTGCAATCCAGGACTTTCTTTTAAAGGTTACTTTTCTTGTGGATCTATCCAGTGCCACTTTTTCCCAGCTGTTAGTGCCGACTTTGAAGAGCTTTATGTCGCGTTTGCATACACCAGTGTACCTTAGCAGTGGAAGACCAGCGGATCTCCTGCCTTCTGTTAAATCACCATAGGAATGTCTTTCACGGTCATGAGATCTTTATTCAAAAGAAGCATCTTCAAAGATCACTTGCACTGTAGCATATGATACCTTTTACTCAAGCTACCTTCAAAGATCTTCTTTGATCGTGACAACCCCTCATCATCATCATTTCTTTGGGTTTTTCATAGAACATATGACCTCAACAAAAACACGTCACTCTCCACAGTCTATTGCTAGTTGTTTGTTTTTATGGTTTCCCAGCTCTTTTCGATCTTCTCGGCTTTCTCTAGTATACTGCGTCGCCTGGATTCTGATTAAATCTACATCTACGTAATAAAAAAACACACCTGGAAGAAGCATTTCATTAATATTTTTTAATGGCTAAAACGTGACTACTCATAATTCAGAGGCACATCCCTGTGGGCGCCCATAATTGCCTCTTCCATAAAACTTTGTATTTAAAAAATAAATATATCCAATGCTTGAGATCCTGCTTGTATACTTAGGCCCTATATAAATCGATCCGGTATCAATGTATTAAGTTGAAATAACCCCGCAAAAAATGTAAATGAAAGAAGATTGAGTTATACATATATTTTTGTGATGGTACGCACCGGTACTTGTACCGGCACCTTTTTTCAATGTCTGGAAAAATTATTACTTTTATAGTATTTCAACGTTAAGTGTTAATTTATTAGTAGTTGAAAGTTAGGCAATCTATCATGAGTACCGGCACCTATTTTTTTTAGTACAAAAAAAAAGAATTTTATATATGAATACAGTTTACTTTCAGCCGACATTCTCTCTGTGGCATTTTACGTCTCGTGAGACGATGTTTTCCCTTTGCAACTTCTTGTGTGGCTAAAGAGGCCAATCCTTGATACACAGCTGCGGTTGCAGGCTGCCGAACTTCTGGCAAGCAGCAGATAGTTTGTAAACCAGGGTCTGGAGCTGAATATCAGAGTCAGCTACAATGCTGCATCATCAGCATACAAGAGTTCCCTAATAAGTATCCTCCTAACCTTGGTTTTTGCCCGCCGACATTCAGCCGACATTATTAACCGTATTACTAACAACATCTGTATGTGAAAGTCTCAATCATCTCGAGTCTTAGACAGTCATTATTTTAGACTAGATTTAAGTTAAGTCTAGATCTAGTAGGCCTATTACTATAAAAAAAACAGTCATTAGAAATCATTAGCAATTTTTTTTTATTAGGTCTAGGCATTGAAAAGTAAATCTGTTATAAACTATAATAGATCTAAGTCTAAGTACTAACTTATTAAATAAGAAGAAGTATTATAAT
>JADKLZ010001483.1:7550756-7601287 GCA_021533235.1 Biomphalaria straminea
TGCTTGAAATCGATTATGCTTTTAAATCCATTGAATCATTGATAAAAGGGGTGAATATGATTACTTTTTATATTGAGGAACATTGTTTTTTATGTGGACTTTAAATTAAAAAAAAAAGTATTTTCTTACTTTTTTTAACTTCAAAATATACATATTGGACCAACTTTTTTAACTTTTTCAAACTTTTTGATTTGTGGGCGTGTCCAATGATTGAGTAACTTGCTTCAATAGCTCTTCTATAGGAACAGTGTTAAGCAAAAACGACACTAAAAAAATCATAACTTTCTAACTGTTAAACATACAGTCATAATTTATACACCATTGGAAAGTACTTTTAAAGTATTTTAATGATGTGCTAACGAAAATTTTTTTTTTCTAAGATAATTTTTTTTTTAACATCCCTACACTAAAAAGACGATTTCGTGGCAATCAATACACTTGTCCTACCACAACTATTGATTATTGAGTCTGAAGCAAGCAAAATTACAGAGCTCCCTAATACCGATAGTGAGACACCTGTCAGTCCTGGTCCTTCTGCCAAGAAAATTAAAATACGGTAATTCTGCAGGATTTCAAGGGGCAGCCATCTTGTTACTATTTTGTTATTGTCTATGTTCCAAAGAAATCTCAAGATAGTGTCTTTAAAAATACCAAGAATTGACATTATTTCCGTGATTTCAAAGGCAATGCTATTTTGTTTTTAAATTTTACTTGGTGTCAATATAATACGTTTTTTGTTGTTGTTGTTAGTTCTGTTTTCTTTTTAATTGTTAAACATTATCTATTTTGAGTTTTTTTACCATTATTTTCATTTTTTTTTTCTAAATACGATTGATGTGTTATTTCTTTGTGATTTTCTTCTTCTTTTAGGCCTATCTATGTCTTTTGAAATGATCCATTACGTATATCTAAATAATTCTATAAATTTAGATCTAGATCCATATAATTAAATATAATTAGATCTATATGTAATATTTAACCATTTGAAATGCATAGATCTAAATTTAATGTTGTTTTTTAATATTCATTTTTCTATTAAACTTAAATTGCTTTAAATGTTAAATCTAAGCAGCCTATAGGAATTGTGCCTTATAATATGCTAATAAGATTGTATAATTATAGGGCCTATACACCATACATAAATAAGACTACAAACTCCACAAATAAGAAATAATCCAACACAAACAAATAGACATATACAGATCGATAATATTTAAATATAATGGAAAATCATTTTATTTTTAAAAACATATAATTTGAAAAGAAAATGAAATAAGCTGAAAGACTTATAAAAATGAAAACTAACACATTAATAGTCAGATACTTCTATTTAAGAAAGTGTTACTCTTGACTTCTTACAACAATGACGATGAAAACAAATTTTTTTTTCCTAAAAAATCATATATTTATGTACATTGCACAAATATAGTGAGAATAAATTTTACTTTTTGTTTGTTTAACAAATTTTAGATATTCCTTAAGGAAGGAAGATTATTGTGTACTAGTACCTAAATTATTTCAAAGTAAAAAAGAAATTAAAATAAAATGTGTCTAGTGCATGCAAAAATAAAAAAATGTAGGCCCTAAGCGGATTTGTAAACATTTACATTGCCGATATAGCTTTTTTTTTAAAGAGATGTGTTTAGCACACTAATAATTATCTTATTTCTAGTCAAATAGACATAATGAATACATTTATGCTAACAAATAATGCTTTATAAATTTTAAATATGGCTTATTTAATGAAGAAATAGTACATAGGACAGAAATAGAACAATATAGGCTACACCTTTCCCACAGTTGGATGTCTGGATGATCGCATGGTATACACGCTGGACTGTTATTTGGCCATCTCGATTGTCACAAGCTCATAACCTGCATGCCGCGGCCCTACATGAGATTTGGACTCCAAATACAGAAGTAGATTATGAGATAGGACGACCATCCAAACAAATTATTAACACAGAGAAATAGGAAAAACAAAAACAAAAAAACAAAGAACACTGATTCAACTTAGGCCTACTGATGAACTATAGCCCTAAAACACCATCTTCCCAATAACAGAGAAAAAATTACCAGATTCCCAAACATAACTCCTGGACTTAACTACAAGCAACCAACAATTAAAATACATTTAATAAATAATACTCTTAGAAAAGAAGAAGAATGAGAGGGAACACCAGAAACATGTACAACATTTCCCTCACAAAAATTTTACTATTTAGTTGGCCTAGTTATAGATCACTACCAAAATTATTTCATTTTACTCACTAAAATCTAGATCAATAGTTGCTACTGTGCCATGTAGTTGCGGTCGAGGAAAGGAGCAGTTACACCCAGTTATTGGCCAAATGTTATCAAAGTGGTTCCCATTAGTGTTGCATAAAGTAACATAAGAACATAATTGTGTACTTTTGGCTTTACCAATTAACATTTCATGGTGAGCAAATACAGGCTTTATAAGTATCCACTTGTATTGTGTGTTTCCACTGTGTGGCGTAAAGACATATAGTTCTCTCTGCAGTACAGTGACAGCTACGTACAGCTCACATGTTGTTGCCCAACAACCATTTTCTGACATAGTCTGTAGTTGTCCCTGAAGCAATAGAAAAGAAAAAATACATATAATTAGGCCTATTAGGCTCAACAAAATTAATTGCATGTGAGTTGGAGAATATAAAAATGTATCTTTAAAAAGGTTAAGATCTATTAGCCGTTAATATAACTAAGGTATCAGAATCACTTACCTGGACATCTTCTTCATCTATGAATTGTTTGAAGTGGTTCTGATGTTCAGTCAAGAATTGAACAGTAATAGTTCTAAAAGATGCATAGTGTGCATCATTTCCATGAATAATATTTGAAACTGCTCTGAAAAAACAGTTGCCATCGGCAATGACATAACTCAATTGTCGGCCCTCTTTCTCTAATGTTGTTGAGAGGAATTTATACTCCTGAGTCATCGGCAACCTTTTCACTACAATGTCATGAGTAGTTTGAAACTTCTCAGTTTCGCTGGCCGACTCAGTGTCAGAATTTAATCTTTCTGATATTAAGTTGATGTCAGAATCTACGCTTGTGGTAGGCCTATGTTTACGTTCGTATACATCATCATACTTTTCAAAATCTAGTTCCCCTATAGCCTTGAAAATGTTGTGAATTCTTGTTTTATACTCAGGGTATTTATATCGGAATAAAAATTCCGCCAAATGTCCATCTAAATGATGTTTTTTGTTGCCGTATCTGGGAACTACAGACCGAACTTCCCTCCACAATCTTTCTATATTCTGTGTATGCGCGTTGGTGTTTGGGTTCACAAAACAATACTTGTGGTTCACTGTAAGATGTTTGAAGCCTTCGTCATTATGACAGGCGTACGATCTCCAGCAATCACTAACAATAGTTGTTTCTGGCTCTATGTTTTCTATTATTAATTTCAACAATGTTTCCTTGTCCCTTTTTGCGACAGATATTAAAAAACATTTTCTACTGCCTCGTTCTAAGCCACCAAATACCCAGCTAGTGCTACCCTTGATGTGTCTACCTCTGTTTTACTTTGATTTTCCCATTTTCGCCTCATCTATTTCAACTATTTTCCCAGGTCCTCCTAACTTTTGCTTAGGTTTTACACTTACATGTTCAGCACACACTTGTCGAATAAAAGACGCCCAATCCACATACGTGTGGTCAGTTATATCTAACTCTTTGCAAATTGTTTCAGTTTTGGGTGGACGGAGTAATGTCCACCACGCCACAAAAGCACATACCTTTTCTCTTGGAAGTTTGGCGTTGTAAAAAAATGTGTGTTTATTTTGAGATATGCTACTTCGACATGTTAATAAAACATTTCTACCTTTCGCCTGATTGTAAACAACTCGTTGTTTGTCACAGAAAAATGTTCCATTTCTTAGAGTCATTTTTTTTTCCACACTTAGGACAATCTTGAGCTGAGGGTATAACTCCATGACTGTATAGAAATGTTAAGAACTGTCTTTTGTCCTTTAATAAAGCGAAAAAATCCATTAAAGTTATGCAGCACTCAGAACAAGATTCCGTGGAAAACTGTGTCGCCATGATTGAGAATTGACACTTTTTTTTAAAGTACCGAAATACAATAAATATTAAATATTGTATTTTTTAAAACACTAACTCAAAATCTTCTGTTTTAAAACTCAAAGCAAAGCCTTGGCAAAGTGTATTTCTATATATGTGGGTACATTGACCAAAAATAAGAATGCTTAAATAAAAAAAGGGGAATGAATGTATACATGATACTTGACACTCGGGACCCAATCAAAGTAAATTGTTATAGGCTAGACCTATGTAATCATTGTGATAGACAACAAATACAATTTAATGATTAGGATAAAATCATGGTTGTTGAAAGGATATGATGTTCATTATTATTGTCGATGACATTGTGCAAACTTCGAACTTGTTATATTAATCTTTGCATGTTGCATATTCATCCACCTGTGATACAGCAACTCAATTGACAGCTCAATGTTCAGTCATTTACTGACATTATATTTATTAATAATATACAAGACTAAATCTAAATGTTCGTAACCTATTACTTGTACAAATATCAACAATAAGATGACTGTAGTTTCAAAAACGTTATCAGAAACTCTATTAGTCCATACCCATTTTTCACACTTCTAGAAGTCAGTAAGGTCAAATCGTATGTAGGCCTGCATATTAATAATCGTCATCAATACTTTAACATCTCTTTATAAAAACAAAATCTATCACAATTATAGGATACAGCTCTAATCTTTAGATGTTTTTTTCCGTAAACTCGTTGCAATGGAAAAGCCAGTTTTGACATTCCTTCCAACTATCAGCCAGTTGGTCTTTCATGACAGGTCCCCCTTACATGTCGTTAAGGTGAGAAGGTATAGAAACACGTGTATTTCAGTCATCAAAATGTCTATTGCTACAGAGCTGTCTTGTACTGGGCAATCAGTAGCAAGTTTTAAATATATTCTAGAAATTGACAAGGCTAAATCCATGTGTATGTGAGACTAAATCCACAGACAAAGCTATGACAAGGCGGTGATACCTACGTTATAGTCCTGCTCACAACTAGTGATAGATATAAGACATTTTTTTTTATTGACCAGCTTAGAGAGTATAGCTTTCGATTTATACTTGTGAACTAATTTGAACTATCGTCTAGTCGCTACTGTTAAGTGTTTTCTCATTGGCTGCTTTAAATGTTGTAAAAGTGTATATGTCAAAATCTCTGTCTTTAAAAGTTACAACGGCATTTTGTGTATTCTGTGTGGCTCCACGGAATCCTCAGGTATTTAAGTATATGCGTCATTTTTTATACCCAGTCAGAAAAGCCTAACCCGAACTCTGAAATCAAACCACTTCTGTCTTGCAGCTATATCCAACTGCATGAAAGGCTTCGATCGGGAGTAAAACCTCAGGAAAATTCAGGAGTCGGCGAACCTTAGGCAGTTTTCAGCACTCAGTGCTACACTTTGGCACAGTCTGCGACGCCACTGACACCCAAACTGTATCGACACTTTACTTTCCTTTGGATGCTTCAGTTGAGTGGAGAGGGGAGGGGATTAACAGATGTGTGGGCAACATCGTTTCGACCACAGCTAATTTATATGTCCAGACAAATGGCAGACATTCATTTAATTTTCCATGAGATTTTTATATATTATCCATAGTCGGTCGCGAAGCTACTGTGGATCATCTCAAACATAAAGAGAGAGAGACAGAGAGAGAGAAAGATCTTAATTATAACTACGTTAAACAAAAAAAAAACAACACACAAGTCTTTTTGTATGAAATATAAAATTGAAACTTTTATTAGTTCTTGTTCTCATATCAACAAGTTCTAATATCTGCTACATAGATATAGATATATACATATCACTAGCGGAGTGGGGGGGCGATTTTTTTCCAAACCCTAACCCTAACGCCCAGTAAACCCTAACCCTATGCATAAACGTGCGTACAGCATAAATATATATATAGGCCTATATATATATATATATATATATATATATATATATATATATATATAAATTAGTTCTAGCAGTTAGATTGTAACAGTTAGATTGTGATTTAATTCTAATTAATAAATAGACTTAGGACTAGATGATACCGGTGTAGCTAAACCTAGCATACTTTTTAGCTACAAAAAAAAAAAAACAAAAAAAAAAACCCCATATCTGAGAGAAAACCCAAGAATTAATATTACAGTATAAACAATAACAAAGATGGCTGCCCCTTGAAGTCCTGCAGAACTACCTAAAATACAAAGTAATATTCTACCAGAAGAAAGGAACTTAAACAATACTAATTCTTTTATTTTAATGGATACAAGTATTCTTTTTTCTTTTCTATCTGCTACGATTGCATGCGATGTGTGCTCCCAGTTTACCTTATCTGTAGAGCTCGATGAGGAAAGACGAAGTGGTTTCGCTCATGAAGTAATATTACGATGCACTAATTGCAATGAATGGGAGACAAGATTCAAAACAAGTAGAGAGGATTGTGGCCACAAAGAAGTCAATTTAAGAATGGTATCATTTGCAAGAGCCATTGGAAGAGGATATAATGCACTTGATATGTTTACATTATATCTCAACAGCCCTCCACCAATGACCAGAAATAATTATTAAAAAATCTTTTCAACAGTTGCTGAAGCTAGTACACTCAATATTTAGGTGATGGAGATTCTTCTTCATACAAAAAAGTGATAGATTCCAAGCCATATGGAGAGAAACCTATAGAAAAACTGGAATGCGTTGGCCACGTCCAGAAAAGATGCGGGACAAGACTGAGGCGGCTAGTAAATGAAAATAAAGGACGAAAGCTTGACGAAAGCAAGGGCATTAGTGGTATGGGCAGATTAACCAGCAAAAAGATAGACACACTCCAAAATTACTTTGGATTTGCTATTCGTCAGAATAGTGGTAATTTGGCTCAGATGAAAGCAGACGTCAAAGCTGTCCTTTTTCATGTTGGATCTTCTGAAAAAGTACCAAGACATGATTACTGCCCTGACAACTCTTGGTGCAAATACAAGCTAGACCCAAAGTCTTATAAGCATAAAAATGGTCTCCCTAAAGCTGTTATAAAATTTTTGGAACCTGTTTTTGAGGATCTGGCAAATGAGGAGCTGTTGCGAAAATGCACTCATGGCAAGACACAGAACAGAAATAAAAATTTGAATAAATTAATATGGGAAAGATGTCCTAAGGAAATTTATGTGGAGAAAGAAACTATAGAAGAGGCAGTATATAGTGCTATTTCATATTTCAATGATGGTTCTGTATCGATAATTAAAGTTTTGGAATGCCTCGGTGTAGAACCTGGACACTACACATACAAAAAGTGTTTCGACCGCGACAAAAAGCGCATTCTCTTTTCCGACATCAAGTCATCAGAAACAGCTTGGCAAAGAAAAGAAGAAAAACATTAAGAGCCATAAAAAAAGGTTTCCTGGATACCACAGCAGCTTTAGAAGGGGATATGTACACACCAGGAGGGCATTAAAAGTCATTTGTAAGTAAAATAATGAATATTTTAAGTTTTTTTTCCAGTTTTCTGAAAAATGATTTTTCTCTATAGGTGTCCAACATTTAGCATTGATAACTTGATCAAATATTGCTCTATTGCTTTGAAATTTGCCACATACATACATTCCTTATATCATTGTGGAGGTGCCTGAGCAGTCTCATTGCAATACATTTTTTAAAGGGATTTTAAAAAATTAATTTTTTAGTGGACCAGTTCGGTAATAACTTAATTTTGTCATTTAAGTATTCTATGTTTTTGAAAATTAATTAAAAAAAAGTTTTTAATATATGTTATTAAAACTGCTGGGGCACCTCAAGCATTATATTCTAAGATAACTTGGCAAATTTTATATGAAAGCTAAGACTTAATTAGGAGCTGAGAAAGAAGTGTTGAAAATTACAATGTATTTTTACCATTGCGGCGGCCATCTTGGACCCATATTTGCATAATTTTTTATTTTTTTTTACACTTGTACAACCTAATTTTATGGTCTCTTTAATGTAATTATCTAGAAAAAAATATTTCTAATGCAAAATTAAGAAAATTAGGGTCTCTGAGGGGTTTGCTACCTTAAAAATCACTTATGCAAGCGGTTTTTTAAAGTGAAAACCCCTAATACAAAGTAGACCTAATATAAGACAATAAATAATGTTATGAAATGTATTTTATAACATTTTTTCCTTTGGTTCAAATTAGACTCTAATTAGAGTATAAACAATCAAGTAATAAATTAAAAGTAACAAACTCCTGTGTATTGTAGATTTTATTGTCAAAATTAATTTTTTTATATTTTAATTGTTAAGTTATGTAACTTATGTTATACAAAGTACTATATTTACACACAAACAATGTTTATTAATTTTTAAAAAGAAAAAAAAGATAATTAATAATGTTATAAACTGCATTCTGTTACATTTCTTTACAATAGAGTATGGACTGCTTCACTACACCATTAACTCTCACATATCCTTAGATCTAATGGACCGCTGGGGCAGTACATAAGATCTGAAAACCTTGTTTCTTCATTCTTATCTGTCCTTTGTCTTTGATATAATTTAATTCAGGTGTTTTTTCTGAAAATATTGAAGCCTGCTTGGGTGGACCACTTCGGGGGCAGATTTTGAGTTTGTGTTTCCACAAAAAAAACCTGTCTTTGTCACCTTGTTTACTTTACTTCTATTTTTCTAAAATGTATTATTGTTATAAATAGGGACCTGCGAATCAGGAAATTTTTTTTGAATCGAATATCGAATGGAATATCAGAAAATATTCGAATTTCGAATCGAATTCGAATCGAATATTCTTGAAAAAACTTGACAACCAACAAGTGTAAAGTAAAACTTGAACTTCAAAATTTTTATTATATTATGTTTATTTATACTGAAACACATTAAAATGTTAGCAATAATTAAATTGCAAAGCAGGCGTTTTAAAAAAAAGTTCTCCCTTTCAGACCTTGTGGCCTATAGGGCAGATGATGTTAAGGTCATCTGATTCTGTGGCCTACGGTTAACGAGGGTGTCATGTGGCCAGCACAACGACCAACCGCCTTTACTTTTCCCCAACTAATGTCAGGTACCCGTTAGAGCTGGGTAGACTCAAGAGCGCCAGAAAATCCCGAAATAAAAATCTCTGTCTTCACCAGGATTCGAACCCGGGACCTCCAGTACGGAAGCCAAACGCTTTACCGCTCAACCACCGCGCCCTCGCGTTTTAAAAAAGTAGATCTTTATTTATTTTGGCCCAAATCAAAGTTTCAGCATTATTTTCCGAGAGATTGTGACGATGGTCAGTAATAATTTGTCCTCCTACTGAATTAACTCTTTCTTATGAACAATTTGTCGCCTGAATTACAAGCAAATTCCTAGCTGCTCTGGCCAAAAGTGGAAAAATATTAATACTTTTAAAATGTTTCGATTTACAACTGCTTGCTTCGAATACAAACTGACTTCATCCTTAATTTGCTCAGAAATGGTGGAAATTTTGTTGATTCTGGTATCTCCTTGAGCATCATGCACTTTCTTGAACATTGAATCCATAAGGCTTCCCCTATTCCTGTCTTGAACAAGACTTTCACGTGGCAATTCATCAGAATTTGTGCCAATTTGGTTCCGTCAGAGTTAGCCAATATTGTCTCTACAAATAAGACAGCTTTTTTAGTTTCAGCTTCTGAGAATAAGTAGTGTTTAAATCTTGGATCAATGAATGTGGCTGCCAGGAGATGATCCATTGTCAAATCAAATCTTGCTCCAAGTTGTTTCAATAGCTCTCATCTCAAAATTGTTGGAGACCTGTTGGTGATTTGGACACTAACTCTTCCTTCAATGTAAAAATGCAAGGATAGATCAAACTTATGCTGACATTGGAATCAGCACTCAAAACTGTTGTTGCTTCTGCTGTTGGTCTTAGAATTGGAAGAGAAGCTTTCAGAGTATCTTGTAAAGTTTGTGTTAATGGTTTTGGTGGATTTCTTGCACATTTCTTTTTAACACCACATTCTACAAGTGCAAGAGAGACAGGAACAGAGTTTTGGTCAATCCATTCCAGCAAATAATATGTACTATTGAATCTAGTAATAACATCTAAAGGAGGCTTTGATTCCTTCATTCCTTGATTAGTTTGATATTTGGACAACATAGTTTGACCAACAGTTGATGAATGAAAAAAAGCCAGCAATCCTGTGAACATGACTGATTAGGTTCTGAATGATTTTTTGAGCATCTAAAGCAGCATTGATTGAAAGTTGCACACCAAAACCGAGCTTGAATTATCCACAAAAAAAGCATTACTTTTTTTGAAAATATTCGAACATTCGAAAATTTAAAATAATTTCGAATCGAATTCAAATATTCTTTTACTATTCGAAATTCGAATCGAATATCGAATATTCGCAGGTCCCTAGTTATAAACCTGTTGGTAACACAGACAGGGGAGTAGTTGTGTGTGTGATCAGCCGACGCAAATCGCCCCAGGCCAGAGGAGCGGTCAAGCGTGACGAGTTACTACTCTCAGCCGCGACGCGTCTCAACAAGAAGTTTCTGGAGAGTTCCTCGGCGTGAACACAGCTCAGGAGCGCCACGAGAATTATAGTCATCTGACCACCTAGAAATGTCGAGGGGCGTTCTGTCCTGTTCGAGAAGGCCAGCAGGGACCCTATATAAAGAGCGGAGGTGTCGCAGTCAAGCAGTCCGGAAAAAGGGGTTCATAGCATGGTAGACTACAGCACAGTTCAGCTGTGTGGTTCTGTACGGAGCATTACGACGGTTCAGTGCGGAGTACTGTCAAGTACAGTTGAGACGGCTGGCGTCTTGATTTTGATCTATGATCGAGTCCGACACATCGAGCCCAAGGGTGTGAAGTCAGTCCTGGACTGTTGAACCAAGTGCAAGCCCGGAATGAGATGGAGAGACCAGTGCAAGAGTTGATACGGCGATACGGTGCTATCGGAGAGATATTTGTACAGTCTGTGATATGTGTTGCCAATTGTACAATATTGGCTGTTCTTTGTTGACATTAAACTTTTACGTTACTTTGGAGCCCGGAGTTGTCAAGTTCTTTCAGTTGGTGGTGATTGGTGCAGTTTGCAGAGAGCCTGGATAGTGAGATTTGTAACAGTATTAACATAAAAACTTTCTTATGTTTCAGTTTTGGATCCTGTGTATGGAGCCAGTTGTTCTAGCTCTGACACTTGTGTCTCCACAAAATACACTCTGGCGAATTGTGATATGGACTCATATAACTGCAGTTGCTTGTCGCTATACCCAGGCTACAAGCCTATACGATCTGGATGTGGCAGTAAGTAGAGCAGAAGACTTTTTGACAGTAAATAAAATTTAAATGGATAACAAATATATGTTTCCTTGCCCCCCTTAATCGTATAATTAAATAATAGTTTTGGGAAAGTGCTGTTAGCTCCCTGCAAAGTTATCTTGGATATGAGTACTTAGCTGAATTTTTTTATTTCTTTTATAGTCAAAGTTCAATATGTTTTTCAATGTGTGAGTCTTATTGAGTAAATTATAGAAGTGAATGGCCAGAACCAGTATGAGACATTTGAAGCATGCTGAAGGCTAAAACTTCTCTCTTGGGTCTGTCTTTGGAGTAATCATTGAATTAATTTCTAATCATTAAAGGGTCACTTTCTAATCATTGATGGGTCAATTTCTAGTCATTGATGGGTCACTTTCTAATCATTGATGGGTCACTTTCTATTCATTGAAGGGTCACTTTCAAATCAGTAAAGGGTCACTTTCTAGTTATTGATGGGTCACTTTCTAATCACTGAAGGGTCACTTTCTAATCACTGAAGGGTCACTTTCAAATCACTGAAGTGTCTCTTTGTAATCATTGATGGGTCACTTTCTAATCATTGATGGGTCCCTTTCTAGTCATTGATGGGTCACCTTCTTATCCCTGAAGGGTCACTTTCAAATCACTGAATGGTCACTTTCTAATCATTGATAGGTCACTTTGTAATCAGTGAAGGGTCACTTTCTAATCATTGATGGGTCACTTTGTAATCAGTGAAGGGTCACTTTCTTATCATTGATGGGTCACTTTGCAATCAGTGAAGGGTCACTTTCTAATCATTGATGGGTCACTTTGTAATCAGTGAAGGGTCACTTTGTAATCATTGATGGGTCACTTTCTAGTCATTGATGGGTCACTTTCTAGTCATTGAAGGCTCACTTTCTAATCATTGATGGGTCACTTTTTAATCAGTGAAGGGTCACTTACTGAAGAGTTACTTACTTATCACTGAAGAGCCACTTTCTAATCAGTGAATGATCACTTTCTAATCAGTGAAGTCTCACTTATCATTAGGGAAGGATCACTTTAGAGTTAAACGAGACAACTTTAAAGTGGATCTTTTTTTCCTAACACAACAGACATAAACACAATGATGGTATAGCATAAGGTTAAAATTAACCTTTTCTGATGTGAATAAAAAGAGTAGATCATCATTGGTGGAGACCTGTCTTTTTTAAAGTAACGTTTAAAGTTGAACTTGTTGCTGGATGCTTCTATGTAAAATGGCTTAAAAGCCATAAATGAAAAATGTATAGTTGTCTTTAAATTTTTACATTTTTAAACATGATATTCATTTTGTTTTTATAAATTGGTCACAGCAAATTTATGGTTATAATGTTATTACAACTGACTTTTTTTGTCCCTTGGTAAAATAATAGTAATGAAATGGCTATCCTTTGTGACCTCCAGTCAGCAATGCCATCCAATGTTAGGGGTTTTAGACATCATTGAGGAAAAAGCTTAAAATATTTTATTTTTGTCGTTGTTGTTTTTTTTAACGTCAATGACATAACCTGTATGTTTTCTTAGGAAAACTGGACATACCTACTCTTAAGCCAATCGCTCCTTTCAGTACAGAGATGTTGCCTGGTGAGGAAGCTGTTCTGAATTGTTCCTCTGATGATAACCCCACTTTGTATACATGGACAAAAGACAATATTGTAATGAAAGGAGTAACTAATAGCTTGTACACTATCACAGCTGCCAGTGTTAAAGATACTGGAACGTATAGGTAATTATATTAAAAAATCTTTACTATGTAATATTACATAATATGATATCGAATATAACCTTTACATTTGGTTAGAAGCAAAGGAAAGTTCAAGCCAATTCGCCATATATATATATATATAAGTAGATTTATAGATATCTTATCTTGTGAACAGATAAGATAAGAAAGAAATGTTGTATAAATTTTATTCCGTTCCCACTTCAGCTCCAACAGCAAAGTGACCTGAAAATTTAGGCAGCTGTCATTATATTACATAAGTGAAAAAAATGAAAAAAATGCAGAGCCTAGCATTAAGTATACACACTAGTTCTTTTTTTTTCTAGCAGAGAAACTATATTGATTTCAAAGCACCAATTTCCTTTAATGCTGCTATTCTCGTTACTAGAGAATTATAAACCAAATATCTTTTCCACAGGTGCAGCTCTAAACTAGCTGAAGATAGCTACTTTGATTCGATTGAAAGTGAGGGCCTCACTATGACATTATTATCTTTATCAGGTGAGAAAAAAAAATTAATTTAATCTAAGAGATTTCATGAAAAACCAAAAAGTGTGATTTTGTGTAACTTTTATGAAACAAAAAAAGGATTTCTTTTTATCTTTGTCAGAACACAAATATCTTCTGGCTTTTACTATTCCTATATAGTACCAACCTACTTAGACCAACAATGGGATAGCCAATTGCAATAGCGCAGTTCACTTGGGGTGTTACGATTAAGAATTAGGCGCAAAAAGTTGTTTGCTTCATCAAAATGTAGAGTTTTGGCCTAGAGACATTGATGTGATTATCAAAGATAAGACTAGGATTTCAAAAGTATAATGAAAGTAAACTCATAATACTTTTGTTAGCTTTAGAGCGTTTCAGCTTTAGTTTCTGAAGTAATTGTTCATTTAGCAATATATTAAACTTCTTGATCGGCATCGATCATTAGAGTCAAGTACCTTATTTTGTTGTTCTTTGACCTGTGTTATTTGTATATTTGACACAGTGGAAGGTGTCTGATGTAATGGTTTAATCGCTGCCATAGCTCTCATTGTTGCAAGCCTTTTCTCCCATTAGTAAATTTTCTCTGCAAGCAAAATTAATTGATTAACTAAGAGGGTGAAATTTTTTATTGATTCATGCGTTATCATCGACCAATAAGTATGCAATTTTTTAGCATGGATCTGATAATGGGAAAAATATAAATGTGTAAAAAATCTTGAGTGACACAAAGTGAGTTTATAAAAGAGAGATAACCTGAATTTTAAGTGCTTTTCAAAATTGGATGTCACCATTGCAGATATCAAACATAAAATAAAAAATTAAAAAGGTAAAAAAAAAAAAATTAAGCAAGTTTTTAAACATGGTGAGGTGTGTATATATATATATATATATATATTGTGCTATTCAACATTTTATATATCAATTATAAAATAGTCTTTTAAAGTCAATATAGGTTATATGCAATGAAAACTTTCTATATAATGACTGACTGTAATTAGAATAATTAGATACCAGTTTGTACTGTGAATGCCAGCATGGACAATATAGAGGGCCTTTTTATAGTCCAACAGCCAAGATTGGAAGGGCATATATCCAGTATGAGTGAGAATGTATGCCACTGAAAGATGATTGACCTAACAGAGGTCCCCACAGAAATGTATTCAAGACCAACTTAGGCACCAAATTGCTTTAACTGACATTGAAGAACAAGAAAGCTAGAGATCACTTACAAAAGCAAAATATGTAGGTCACAGCTGGGGGTGCATAGCCACTTGAAGTACTGCACTCCTCATTAATCTTTGGACTCAAAGACAAGTCTTCTGTTTGTGTAGCCTACGTTTAACGAGGGTGTCAGATGGCCAGCACAATGACCAACCCCTTCCTTTTCCCCAACTTAAGTAAGGTACCCATTAGAGCTGGGTGGACTCAGAGGCCACCAAAAATCTGAAATTAAAAATTCCAGTCTTCACCAGGATTCAAACCCAGGACCCCTGGTTTGGAAGCCAAGCGCTTTACTGCTCAGCCACCATGCATCCTGATATATATATACATTTAATATAGAATTCAGTACTCTTTCTTTTTTTGAATGACTAATGAAAGTATTCAGAATTATGTTCTTGAAAAAGGCAGTCTGTAAATATTAATAATTATTTACATTGATCACCTGTGATAAGTTTTAATTTACCACTAAATGACCAAATATCACAAATTAGCAATAACCTTGATGATGCTGTAAACAGAAGTGTTAGTCTTTTAGATTATTTATTTTTATTAAACTATTTCCAATAATCAGACACACCCCAGCCTCCAGTGGTTCTGGTTCATCCTACAGAAATATTTCCAGGTAAAAGTGCAGATTTAGTCTGCACAAATTTACCTAATGGCTTTAACAAGAGCAAGGTCATCTTTCTGGTAAGGATCAAAGTTATATATGTCTTAAACATGCTATTTAATTTGTTATGCTCATGCATTGTATTATCAGATCGTATTAAACATTATTAAAAAACTTAAATGCTGCATTTCAACAACACCGTGCAAGGTAACACAATTTAATTGTGATGTGAACTGCAAGAGTCATTACAATGCAATTAGGGTTAATGTTAGCCCTCTTAGGTCTATATTCAAAGGGAAATTGTATGGAAATTACATTAACAGCTGGTTTCTGGTTGTTTGGAATACATTTGAACTGTCCTCATGATGGCTCTGAGTTGAAACCCAACCCACTCCTCCCGCCGCTGTTCTGAAGCATGTTTTAGCTAATGCATAATAATATTTATTTCTGTATGGTTTGTCCGAGACTTGAAAGATAGATCAAACAAATATCTATGCATATTTATTCATTATATCGATCAAGCTTATTTTCCATTATGAATAACTAAAATATCATTAATTATTCTTATAATTATCTTTAATATCTAAACAGGATGGTGATTCAGTCCCAATAACTACTCCTCTAAGAATGACATCTTTACTATCAGAAACCTTCGTAAAGTGTGAACTAACTGATTCCACCAAATTTACAGGGACTGTTTCAAGTGGTGTGCAGAAATTGCCAAAAGTTGTTAGTAAGTTTCAACACTATTTCAGGAGATACTAAGATAATGATACTTTGAAAGCTTTTTCATTTATTAACTCACTGCTAATTAAGCAAATCTTAGTTTGATTAATTAGTTGCTTAGGCGATTGAGATTGGAAAATGTAAGATGTGCTTATGATAGGGGGGGCATTGCTTCAGTCAGTGGATTAGTTTGATAAATAATTGTGTTATGTTCTGATGGAGTCACTAAGTTTGTTTTTGAGAAAGATAAATTTATATTGAAACATTTATGTCTATATTGGTTCCTGGTCATTTCAATCCCCAGTCACTTCATCCTCTGTCATTTCATCCCTCTTCATTTCATCTTGGTCACTTCATCCCCTGGTCATTTCATCCTGGGTTATTTCATCCCCTGTTCTTTTCATCATATGAATCTTAGAAATCATGAAATATGCAATATTTAATATATTTATTTTTATTTATATGACAAAAAGTATCACACATTAGATAAGAATAAAATTAAATGATACTAAAAACTATAAAATGTAACATTAATAGATATAGAGGTCATGCAAAATTATTTTTATAAATCCTTACTTCTATGTAGGATAGATAAGCTACTGTAAGTACAGAAGACGATCCATAGATTCATATTGCTGAACAATGCTTGTAATTCTCTTTGCCTATATATAACACACTTTATAATGTTAAGGTTTAAAAGAAATTAAAGCAAAACTTATATAGGCGACACCATGGATATATGTGGATGGATAAAGTCAGCGTTTATTAGAAAAAAAATAAAACCTTATTTCAAGGCTACAAATGACGCGCCCATTTTCTAGAAATAGCCTTAGAAAAATAAAATAAAGGGACAGGTGGTCGTCAGGAGTTATCAGCGGCATGATCATAAGTATTCTAATCATTCTATCTCTTAAATTATTTCCACTACTTCATCAAGAACTTTGCCTTTGATGACAAGCTATCAGCGGCATGGTCATAACTATTCTAATTGTTAAAAGATTTCCACTTCTTCCACCACACCATGGTCTTTGATTATTACGTCAATCTCAGGATAATATAATAATATTACATCCCCCATATTCAATAAAAGCGCTATAGCTAAGTACCTACCCATCATGGGCATAGCCAGGATTTTTTTTTTGGGGGGGAGGGGGGAATTTGTTTCTCCCCCTCCCCCCAAAAAAATAAAAAATATATATAAATATGTATATATATAAATATATATGTATATATATATATATATATATGTGTATGTGTGTACATAATTAATCTGGTGACCCGTCAAAATAGCGCGGACAAAATAGCGCCGACAAAATAGCGCCGACAAAATAGCGCGAAATTTCCCGACAAAATAGCGCAAGACAAAATAGCGCAGACTTATATATGATGTGTATAAAATTACCCTATTATTAGTAATTTAATGTTCTGGGCAGCATTTTTGTTGATGTCACTATTTTCATATATTTAAAGGTCTGAAATTATGCCATATTGACAGATAACGAGAGTACTTTAAATTTTATATCATTCCCCTTTTCATCTTTAGATTTAAAGGCATAACTTGTTAAAAACACGATTTTGAAATGTGGTGACCCTACAAAATAGGAAAGGAAAATGCGAAAGTATGTATACTATAATCTGAAAACTTCGGCATCTTTCTTTGATCTAAACTGGGCGTCTTTTCCCGCAACATTGGCAAACTTAGGTGTGTCAGGATTAGTTAAAATGGCGGTCACATTTCTTATCTCGCCAAACGTTTGTTTAATCTCAGGCGGTGACTGACCAAGTCAATCACACATTTTGCTGTTTCCTGTCCGTCTTTGTCTAACACCATGAAATAGATATCAAATTTAGGAGTGTCCATTTGTTTGTAGGCCTCAATCAACTTCCTGCCTCTCCCAAGTACACCTTTCATGAGATAAGAATATAAACCTTGCCACCTCTTGTTATAGTATATTCTTTTCCACGACAAAATAAGTTTTACTTAAACGGATACGCATTTCTTTCTATTTCCCTTTTTTCGGAATAACGGGTAAGTATACTTTGTTCATTTTATTTTAATCTACATTCTATTACACTAATATAAGTAATACTATTTGACTTATTAATTACTTTTGTTCACGCAAATATTTACATCCCCACATTTTAACAAAGCTACCCAACTTATAATTTTTAATTTAACATCGGCAATATTATCAATACAAGAAACATGCATATATGTAACCCTGCGGGACCAAGTAATACTATTTGACTTATTAATTACTTTTGTTCACGCAAATATTTACATCCCCATAAATAACAAACAATTAATACAAAACAGCTTAAACCCCCCTATGGGTCAAAAGTATAATTTTTTAATAATGTTATACAGCATTCCTCGCTGAGCTATTTGGTGTATACAGCATGTCCAAATTCAAAGTGGAAGTATTTGAATTTTGTTTTTTCAATATTATCAATGTATCATTGTTCACTTAATAATAGTGTATACCGTATATTTGTAGATAATATTATTTCCTCTTCTAGGGCTACTTGTTCTGACCTAATACCTACCCCAGAACCTTTCACTCTATAGAGAACTTTATAAGTATTCAAGGACATGGAAACATTTTTATCACAAAAAGGCAAAGAAATAGCAGCATACGTAGGCTACAGGTACAGACAAGATAGACACAATTCTGATGGCTCCACATCATGGCGTTGTCTTGAAAAAAAATGCAGAGGTAGACTTAAGAAACATCTTGATGGTACAATATCAGAATTATCACAACACAATCACAGTTCAAGTGCTGAGAAGATAGAGGTGGAGAAAGCAAAATGCTTGATTCGTGAACGCTCTCTGGCCACTGTTGAGAGACCGAGACACATCGTCCTGCAGTGCACCAGTAACCTGTCTGATGAAGCAATAACTATGATGCCAACATTTACATCCTCACAGAGAACTATCGAACGTAAACGAAAAATCGAACAGGTTCCGCTACCAACACCTCATTCTTTGGGGGAAATCACTTTACCAGCAAAATTAGTACTTACAAGTCGCAATGAAAACTTTCTACAATGGGACTCGGGAGAAAGTGACGATCGTCGAATTTTTATATTCGGAACAGACCGCAATCTACAGCTACTTGAAACACACCCACACTGGTTCATTGATGGTACATTTAAAGTTGCACCTGAGTTATTTGTGCAGCTCTTCACAGTACATGCACTGATTGATCAATGTGCTGTACCACTTATATATGCACTACTGCCATCTAAACAAGAAGCTGACTATGTTCGACTCTTCAAGAAACTACTGGAGCTAAGACCAACTCTTGCTCCACATAGTGTGATGTCAGATTTTGAGAAGGCAAGTCAAAATGCAGTTAGCACAGTATTCCCTGCGACTAGACTTGTCGGTTGTCTATTCCATCTTGGACAAAGTCTCTGGCGCAAAGTACAAGATGAAAATCTTGCAGCTACATACCGGGAAGATAAAAATGTACGCATGTTTGTCAAGATGCTGTTAGCCCTTTCATTTGTTCCACCTGCCGATGTAAATACTGCCTTTGAAGAATTAAACGAAGCTCGGCCAGATGCTGTAGGGAATTTGTATGACTACTGGGAGGACAACTATATTGGTCGCCAGAGAAGAAACCGTAGAGTGACTCCAAGATTTCCTATAGAATTATGGAATGTTAGAGATCGTGTTCAGGACAAACTACCACGAACAAATAATTCAGTGGAGGGATGGCACCATGCATTTCAACTGTCTATTGACGGTCATCACCCTAATGTGTACAAGTTAATCTCTCACTTCCTCAAAGAACAGGAGAACACTGAGAACAAGATTCTGAGGTACAATGCTGGAGAACGAAGTAAAGCAGCAAGCAAAACAAAGTACCTCCAACTAAACAGACGACTTGAAGCTATGTTGCCAATGTACGGAAACAAGCCAGTGATGGAATATCTACGTGACATTTCCTACAATTTAACTTTGTGAAAGTTTGTGTCTGTGTGTGTGTGTGTGTAAATTTGCCAAGTATCTTTGATTGTTTTCAAAGTACACTTTTATAATTAAAAAAAAACACTATATTTTGAAATTATTCATTTAACCTTATTATGATTTTTTTAATGTTTATCTAAAGTGTTTCATGCAAAATGACAGAAAAATTATGTTAACATTAAACCAAAAAATAAAATATTAGCTCTATTCTTATTTAATATTTCACAATATTTAAAGTATTTCTTTCAAAATGACTAAAATATATTTTTTCTGCGCTATTTTGTCGGCGCTATTTTGTCCGCGCTATTTTGTCGGCGCTATTTTGTCCGCGCTATTTTGTCCGCGCTATTTTGTCCGCGCTATTTTGTCCGCGCTATTTTGACGGGGTACCAATTAATCTTTATTAGCTTCATTGTTTAGGAAGTCGTTTAATGTGCCCTAGAATATGTTCTTCATGGAAGTAGTGGATAATTGTAGACTCTCCTCCTTGGCTGCAAGGGGGTATTGGGGAGCGGCGAGAGCTCCTCCAGTGCGGGGCAAAGCCAAGCACTTTTTCTGGCATTGAAGCCAACAAAATACATATTGTTGTAACTCCAGTGGCGGACTGAAATGGTTAATGTGTGAGACCCACTGACACACAGACTTGATGCACGTCACATAGGTCAACCTACGACTGTCCCTAGTGTGACCTGTGCTCTGCGCATGTGTTCTAGAGCTTGGACAGACGGGAGGAGATGTGTTAGGGAGAGACAGTTGCAGTCCAGCAGAGAGAGAAGCAGTTAGAACTGTGTGTAAATAAGGCTTCGAAAATGTAGCATGTACGCGCATTAGAGACTGTTGTTTTAGTTAGTTCCATTGTGTTTAAGCATTTGGAAATTAGTGTAGACAATTTTGTGTATTGGCTGTGATTGTAGCATTTGAAATTAAACCGCCATTGTGTTATTGAAGCTCATGTTGTTAAGTTCTTGAGTTAGATGTGCTGTAATGTTGTTAAGCAGTGTTTGCAGAAGGCCTGATAAGTGAAGTTCGTTACAATATTCTTGAGGTATCTATGATGCATTATCTTGCTGTTAAAAAGTTTTATTTCAAAAACCTTATGGGCTATTCTTACTGACTTAGACCCTTCTGTACATTTGACAACAAGATGTTTCCACAAAAATCTGTGACTGGCAATTTCTGAAGCCTCTTCCCACCTGCTCTGAGGACCCCAAGTTGTCATCGCAACTTTTATTAGGCTGTAATTTATTTTGTCTGAGAACATGTCCCGCTAACCTCATGTGATGCTCTGTCACAACCTTACTAAGGGTCGACTCCTAGTTCGTCATAGGATTTCCTTGATTTAGACCTGATCTCTATAACTAAGTCCTAAAATCTGTCATAGCCATCTTGTTGAGCTACATTTGTTTGTTTGTTTTTTTTAATTTCGCAGACGACTATTCACTGCACTTTATTAATGGAGCCCAGCCACTGGTAGAAATGTGTAACCTCTCTTGACTACGCTTGTGTAATTTGATGTCAGTAGTTTGCTAAAGATTTTATAACAAAAAGGAAATTTTTATCGTCAAAATCATTTTTTAAACAAATTTATAACCCCATAGCTATGCTCATAGATTTTGGTGAATTTAGTTTGCTTTAGAATAATGTATTTTTAACCTCAAAGCTCTTGGTAGGTGGATTTTAAACTCAAAACCATCCGTAGGAGGTTTAAACTTTTAAAAAAATAACTCTCTGGAGGAGGGGGTTTAAACTCTAAACCCCATTGGGTTGGCTACGCTCATAGAATTTTGAGTGTGAAATTTGCTTTTTTATATTGAAAAGTTTTTCTTTAGTATTAAATCCCGGGGAAATATGGTTAAAACTCAAAAACCCCTTTAAATTGGCAACGCTGATAGCATTTAATTTCCTTTTTTTTTATATTGAAGAGGTATTTTTTAGCTTTAAATACTGCTGGCGGGGAGTTTAAAGTCAAAACCCCTTTTGGCATCGCTTATATAATTTTGAGTGTGTAATTTGTTGTTTTTTTTTCAAATTGAAGAGATACTTTTTAGCTTTAAACCCCGCTGAAAGAGGGTTTAAACTCAAAACTCCCTATAGCTACGCTCATAGCATTTTTAGTGTGTAATTTCATTTCCTTATATTGAAGAAGTATTTTTTTGCTTTATTTGGTTTAAACTCAACTCCCCCCCCCCTTTGGCTACTCTAATAGCATTTTGAATGCGTAATTATTTTTGTTATAAGAGGTTTAAAACTTAAAACCCTTTGGCTGCGGTCATAGAATTTTGAGTGTATAATTTGCTTTTAATATATTGAAGAGGAGGTTTTTAAGCGGCCAGCCATGTTGGGGGGGGGGTAAATACAAAACCCCTCTTCGCTACGCTCATAGAAGCCGGTGACTGATGTATGGATAGTCTCACATTGAAGAAGGGGTTTTGATGAAAATTTTGGAGGGGTTTTTTAAATCAAACTCCCCCCCCCCTTTAGCTATGCTCTTGGAATTTCGAAATTGTCATTTACATTGTTTTTTTGTTTGTTTTGTTCTATAGAAGAAGGGGGTTTAACTGCAAAAACTCAAAACCCCTTGGCTGCATTGGGACAAATGATGGTTTAGTATTGAAATCTCACCTAAAGTTAACAAAATGTAATAAAAAAATCAGTAAGTAAATTCCGACCTTCCCCCCAAAGGGGGGGGGGGGGGATTTCTTTTCGAACCCCCCCTGGCTATGCCCATGCTACCCATATTTACAATATATTATTATATCTCTCATCAAGAATATAAAGTGGAAGGGAAACACTATAAACACTTTAATAACTTGTAAAAATTTAAATATCAAAAAGCATTTGTCATAATCATATTTATATATTAGATAAAATAAGGGCTTCAAATCAAATCCTGTTAAACACAATTAAACAATGAATAAGAAAAAAATATTTAATTGACGATGAAAAAACCGGGAATGAAATGACCGATCACTGTCTATATTACATTATTTTGGAAAGATGGTATTTGGGGAAAAAACAAGTAAAATAAGTACAAGTAGGTACAAGAGTACCTACCTTTGTAAGAGCGATTGTTTTGTTCTTAATAATGAATATTAAATATTTTTAAAGTGTAAATTTTGTTTTAATATTCCCCTGTCTCCCTCACCATAGACAAAAATCCTGATTAATTTACTTGAGATCCAGACTTTCAAGATGTGTGCAAATTCCTCCTTCAAAAATCATTTTGTAAGATTGATTATGTTACACTTATGAATAACTAATAAGTAAAAAAATTTTTTTAGATTAGTTTGTGATTTTGGCTCTCATGTTTATGTTTATAATGTTATCACAGTGCCTGGAGCCTACATTTTGTTTGTTACCAGCGCTTTAAAAATAAAATTATTATTATTATTATTAACTACTGGTGAATGGGTAGACCCACTAAGAGAATATAAAATTCCAATAATAGGCCGATTGATCCAGACTAACAAGATAGTGAGCAATAGGGCTTTATGCAGAAATATCCCTAAGACGTGTCTGTTAAAGATAAACATTTTTAAGACCAAATTTAATTTCAAAAGAAAATTATTTTTTTATAAATTATATCAATCAAACTAGAATTTTCTCAGTGTGGCCAATTTGCTTTTCTCAAAGATATAAATACATCCACTGTCAAATATCTAGAAAAATCTTTACAACGTCTTATATGTCAAACTGTTGTTGCTGGGTGTAACTCTAGTGTCTGGTGCTATGCTGAGACCTCTTCTGGTCTTGTGATTATGAAACGTTTGCTCTGGCCACTTCAGCCATCGCGTAGCATCACTGTGTACTAAGACTGTGACACATTTACATATCTATATATAGAACATAACTCCACTGCTGCAGACGATGAAGGTTTATTCATACAAAATAAATAACAATAAAATACTGGCAGCTCACGCCATGTAGATATAGTAGTCCAATGAATGAAGCTAACAATATTAATCGAAAGAAATCTTTTAAGTTAACACTTGAACATGTTTGTCAAAGTACATAGTACAGTCAGAGAAAATTATATTGCAACTACTCTCTGCTGGAGTTCCATACTAACTGATTAACATCGACCCTTACTCAAGGAGTCCCCAAAACTTTTCTCGTGCTGAAAGCACGAAATGATGAATAAGTGACCATATGTCACTTCATGTCACAGGGGTTCTAAAACTGGACTGTGACATTATAGAGCAGTGTCCAGTGTTTTATTTACCCAGGAAAAAATTGCAATCCAGAAAGAGGAATTGTTATTAGATTTGATGAGGTTTGTATAAATTTGCTTTGCATACTTAAAGTTGAACCAGGTACACCATCAATATTGTTTTCTTTTTTTTTTTTACTTTGTTTTTTTTTTCCAGGTCGAATCACAGGAGTTTACATTGATTCAACTGCTTTAGACAACGGGGTGTACACAATTCTTGATACAATTGTATTATATTGTATGACAAGCCCTGAGCCAGCTTATGTTGACACTACATCTACTACGCTCAGTTATGGGTGGATGGTAAGTGATCTTGAGTTGACTAGAAAACTTTGTCCTAATGTATACATACTTATAAAATTAGGAGACATTTAAATACAACAGAGACTTAAAACATAGTGAGAGAAGAAAGATAATGGAAAATACAGTAAGGATTAATAAAAACATTGTATTGTCATGAAAATACAATTTCTTGTTTCATAGTTTGTCTAATTAATTTTAAAAATATATGATTTTATAGTTAATCTTTGTATTATCTTTCAAAACATAAGTAAATTTTGAAACACTGTGTTAGTTTGATTGTTTTTTAAATATATATAATTTTCGATTTTTGCAATACCTTTTTCAACTTATAACTTTGTGGAACCTGTACACGCATCTAGTAAATGGCTCTAAATGTTTTTCTAAAAATTTGACAATTGATGTACATTGTTTGGAAATGAATTACTAGGTCATTCTCCACACCTACTTCTTATTTGGTGGTCCTCAGTAAAGGTCATAGTCTCATTATGCCACAACTAGTGAAAATGAACGTTATCAAATATAGCGACAAAATTTAAGGTTTTAAAACTTGAATAAGCAGGAATTGAGAAACTACAATGTGTCTTTTGCAGGGCCGGTCTTAGGGCCACTGCAACCTATGTGGTGGCAGTGGGCCCCGCGCTTTCATAGGCCACGCGCTTTCATAGGCCCTACACTCATTCTATGTCGTGTAATTATTAACTCTTTACAGTTCTCTCCCTTGAAAATCGATCTTAAAAGATCGACGCTTTTAAGGCATATTTTTCAATTAAATTTCCTTTTTCTTTTACATTTTTTTTGGTTTAATATTTTTTATAATTATTTTTTTATTAATAAAAGTCATAAAAATGCGATATTTTTCTATTTTTACATTAAAAAAATGCGAATGAACATGCGTCTATTTAAAAGTCACATCCGCCGCCATCTTGCTTATTGAGAAAGTACTGTATCTGTACCATACCAGTAAAACTCAAATAAAAATGTCTAGCGATGAAAATGACGCAAGTTTTAGTGATGAATCTTCAGATGAAGATATTTGGGAGCCAGACAGCAGTGATTCTGACTCAGATATTGAAAATTTGAGTGATTTTACTTCACCCAGAGACAGAGGCAATGCTGTGTAAGTATTAGACCTATTGTTTACAATAGAAAATCATTCGTTTCTTCTCAAAAATAAAAAAACAATGTTATTATAGCTAGAAATTACTATTAGAATAATAAAATAAACATATCTGGAAAAGGTTTATAGCCTTTGTACTCAAATATTTCTTCATAATTATTCAATATGTTAAAAATAAAATAGTCACTCAATCATTGTTTTTTTTACAACAATTTGGTTGCTAAGGGTTTGTTTATGTTGGATGCACACATTGACATAGACATTACAACCTCAGTTTATAAAGTTATTGTTATCAAGTTTTTATAGAATCAGGATTAGATCTATATTTATATATATATATATTTATATCAAGCATACATAATAAATCAGGATTATTTATTTATAAGAAGTAACTTGTTAGCGCATATAAAATAATTTTTTTTTTTATGTTTCTTTCAGTCCCAAGGGATACAATGATTTTGATGAAGGACCACCTGGCACCAGCCCCAACGCCAAAATTTAGACCAGCCAGAGAACCAGGAGTTCATTTGAATGATGAGATTCTGACAAAGGCTGGAGTTAGAAAGTTTCTGAATCCAATAGATTTTTTCAAGCTGTACTTCACTGTTGACCTCGTCAATATGCTGGTCTTGTACACAAACAAATATGCTGCCCACTTCGGACCAACCAAACCAACAGTCTTTAAAGGATGGTATGATGTAACTGTAGATGAATTCTATACTTTTTTGGAGAATACAGGGAATTACTAGTGAAACAGCCTTCTATTATCAAGGAGTATAATGTTTATATGGGTGGGGTGGATAAAAGTGACCAACTCATTAATAAATACAATGTTTTAAGAAAAACTAAGAAGTATTGGAAAACTTTGTTCTTTCATTTTATAGATATTGCTAGAGTAAACAGTTACATTCTTTTTCAAGAATGGAGAAAAACCCATTCTGACATACCAGAGCTCAAAAGACCTAACCGTTATTTACAGCTTGATTTTACGGAAGAACTAACACGTGAATTAGGAAAAATAGAAAAGTACCAAAGTGTTCCTACTGCATCAAATGTCAAACAGTCTAAAAAAACTATCCATTCTATCATCCCAGAATTTTCACAAACCAGACGTAACTAAATTGTGTTACCAAACTTTGGGGGTGGAAAGAAAAGTTAGCACTAAATGTGGGGAATGTGATACATATCTCTGTTTCCTTGGGAAAAGTAACTGTTTACTAAAGTATCACCAATCATAGTTTTTTACTTTTTAGTTTGTATATGTGTCTAACTTTAAAATGTATGTTATATGAAACTGGTTTTGTAATATTTTCTATGAATTTTACCTTTGGAATTATTTTTTTTTTAATTTTGGAATTTTTTCTTATTATGTCCCCTTAAAATGTTGTTTTACGTTTTGTTGCATAACTTTTTTATTTTTTTTACAAATTACATTAAATTTATTTTCCTTTGTAGAGAAATGAATTCTCTTCAAAATAAACATGTTTGATTTCAATTTACTTTCATACTGAGTTTTTTTTCTTTATAGTGTAATTCATGTTTAGGATTTTTTTTTCAGAAAAAAAAATTTCATTACATAATTAATTTAACACCAAACCAAAATAAACAGTTATATCAAATTTTCAATGACATAAAATGAAACTGCATTCAATTATCTTTCTATTGACATATAATAATCACTATTTCAGTAAAAAATAAATAAATAAATACAATAATTTTAAAGCCATATAAGCAGGAATAAAATTTCAGGATTTTTGGAAGAATTGTAAAGAGTTAAGTTGCAAAATATATACGAAAAATTCCTGGAAATCTCCCGAATTTATTAAAATCTCCAGAAAATTCATAAAAATCCCCTGAAGAAAATAGACAAAATTGTCATTTGTGGGTGTCATTCATTGTAAAAAACGCCAATCCGCAATACATGAAAAAAAAGCATTGTCAGCTTTCATGTATTAAAATGTAATAATTGGTCGAATATTCACCTTAATCGGAAGTTCCAAACCTTGTTTACTTTTTTGTAACTGGCATATAAATGTGTCATGGGCTTCAAGGTTTGTTATATCATGTAAATTTGATTGCAATTTTGTACTTTGAATAAAATTCTAAGTCAAATTTATTTTCTAATTCAAAAATCTTTATTTTCACATATTATCCTTATTCCCACCCAGACTAGGCCCCGTGCAATCAGTTTCGCAATTGCTAGGACCGGCCCTGGTCTTTTGTATCAATGTTTTATTATCAGAATCAATGAGTCATAACAATCTGAAACATAATGTTATGTCATGGACTAAACAAATAAAAGGGGGTGGAAGTTGTTCATCTCTATTCTTGTTACCTATATTGAAGTGTGGTTTGAAGTCCATCCCCCTCATAAAGATTCTTCTCCAAGTAAATAACTCAGTTCCCTCATAAGATGTGACCAGTGTCAGCATGTGGACATCTGGCTTAATGTGGTCACCTGTGTATCTGTGAACTCAAAAGTTATGGACTAAACAAACAAAGAAGTTTGGGATTGTTCATCCATACCTCTGGTGATATACCCGCACATCTAGACAGATGTCTGGTCAGCGTGACAGGGTTAAGGAATATTACATGTTAACTAGTCAACTCAAAGGTCAAAAAAAATATTTAAAATATGCCAGCCTTCGCTGCTATGTATTAAATGCAAATTTATAATGTAAAGTTTTATTTCTATTTGGATTAACAAGCCTTGTCTTTCTACTAAAAGATGTTTGGTGCATAGTCATAGTTTTAAAAGCACTTTCTTTTATTAGAAACATAAACGTTAATGTATTTTAGAACTGACATCATTTTATCATGTCCACTTTATTGGCTGGTATTTATTGATATCAAGTTTGAGGACATTCGACTGTTCCCTTTATATAAAGTATTAAACTTCTTGTTCCACATTGTTTATCAATGTTAACTACCCTTATATTATTGGCCTTTTTGCCTGCATTGTTTCGGTATTCAAGTGTTAAGTGTTAACCTCCGTTTGACTTATCTGGAAAAAAATTTTCTCATAGGCGGTGATATTCGGCCTAAGCTAAATATCCATGAATAGGGAAAAACTGCAGCGAATTCAATCCAGTGCACCGCTAATGTAAATATATATTTACACATTAGTTTATTTTGATTAATTTCTTTATTTAAAAACACTCTTCTGTTCTAGATTAATTCCTCAGTTGTCAATGGCCAAAATGAGCAGACATTCAATTTACCACTAACAGAAGGGGTTTATAAAATGAAATGTTATGCGTCTTATGAAGACACAACATTAAACTCTCCTGCAGTAACAATAATTCGAAGTAAGTTATTCCCTACTTTGACTATAACAACACTTGTGCTTCTTGGTGTATACCATTGTTTCAAAGATAACTGATCAATTTTATTAAATCACTTTTTCAATCAACATTTCTAAGGAAATATTTCTAATCACAACACAAACAAGCAGAATTTTAAAAAAATATTTTTTTTAAAAAACAAAGCTTACATTAATTGTATAAGTTAATTTGGATAATTAAATTTGAAATAGATTTAGGACAGATTAATAAATCTGTAGGATTAGATATAATTTAAACCTATTGTTTTTGTTTAGCGAAATTTCATGGTTTCTCAATTTGCTATGATCCTATCACTTATCTGGGTCAGTTGGAAAGGGGGAGAAAGAACGGATTATCTGGGTACAGTAATTGTTTTTCAAATGTATTTATAAAAAAAAAAAGTGAATGACCTGATTTTGAACTCATGGGCTAAAGCCTTCTCAGGCTTCTCAAGCCAACGTGGTAACCAGTCTGCTAGCAAAGAGCCTATGAACTTGGAAGATTGTAGAGTTACCTATTGTTTCTATTTCATGTTTGTGTTCACTATACCTCAGACAACGACCCATAAATGGGACTAATTCCATCACTATATCACCACTTCTGTCAAGTACAATTTCTTTCCTTTGTTTTAAATACCAAGCAAAATAATTAATTACCAATATTTAATTAACTAAATTGGTTGCTTTTCTCATCAATTCTTGTGTTGTCATGTAAAAGAAATAATTGTGCAAAATTTCAGCTTGATCCAAGATTGCGCTTGGGAAAAATAACATATACAAACTTTCTACCAGAAAGACAGACTTAGTGAGTTGATATAGGCTTTATAAAAAGTATATCATCTGGATGTTGTTTAGTTTCCTAATGAAGTTATCAAATTAAATTTAAGTAATTTGAAGTTAATGTAAACATTTTTAGTTATATTACTTAAAACAAATAATTAATGTTAAGCAAGCTTTCATTTTAGATATTTCCTTTTTTAGTAAAAAAAATTCTTATAAAAATATTCTTTTTATATTTTATTTCCTTCATCTACAGACAGTAGTTATTTCACGAAGCCTGCTATCATTCCAAACCCAACAAGCCCTGTGTTGGGAAGTCTTCTGACCTTAACATGCAAATCGTCATTCGAGGGAGAATATTCATGGAAAAAAGACAATGTCTCAATTCCTCGTCAATTTGACAACACTATTCAGCTGGATCAAATAATAACCATTGATGCTGGCAATTACACATGTAGTGTCAAGAGGAGCACTGTGATCATGACCTCTGATATATTTGAATTAAAGGGTAAGTTACTAGAGTTTGTTTGTTTGTTTGTTTTTGTAAAACGTTTTACATGTTTCGAATGTTCCTTCAGAGTTGAAGATAGTTTACTTGCTAGTCCAAACCTCCGGCAAGACGATGTGGAGCGGGCAAGGTTTGAACCCAGGACCATCGATAAATCCAAATGACAGTCCAGCTCGCAAACCTCACAACCAGGCTTCTCAAGACAACATGGTAGCCACTCTGCTAGCAAAGATTTTATGAACATACTGTATGTGTTTCAACTGTAAAAGTCTGGCCTTTATCAGCAGCTTACATTTTTACTTTTAAAAAAATATATATAACACTCTTATGATATTAAAAGACATCATTTACAAAATAGGTTTTTATTACCAGGTAATGGTAGTATGTTCCAACCTCTATTGCTGACATTATGGGGTAAAAGTAAAAAAAAGTACAGTTCTCATTTCAGACCTTCCGATCTATTAGGCAGATGATGTAAAGGTCATCGGTTTCAATGTCCAATTGTTAATGAGGATGTCATGTGGCCAGCACAACGACCAACCGCCTTTACTTTTCCCCAACCCATTAGTGCTAGATAAGACTCAAGAGACGCCCAAAAATCATGAAATAAAAAATCCCAGTATTTACCAGGATTCGAACCTGGTATTCCTGTTTGGAAGCCAAGCGCATTAACCCTCAGCCACTGTGCCTCCAACATTATAGGGTGGGGAGAATGTTTGTGAAAAAGTTTCTGTGCTAGTTTATAGCTCGAGTTCTTAATGGGTAGCAAGCCTAATAGTTTATACAAGTCAATCACACATCGCACTTTTGTTAGTATTTTCTATAAGTATACCCCTTTTTAGAGACTGTCTTTGTATAATGCTATTTAAGTAAAAAAGTAAAGTTTCCCTTTTAGACCTTGTGGTCTATAGGGCAGATGATGTAAAGGTCATCTGATTCTTTGGCCTACGGTTAACAAAGGTGTCATGTGGCCAGCACAACAACCAACCGCCTGTACTTTTCCCAAACTAATGTCAGGTATCCATTAGAGCTGGGTGGACTCAGAGGCGCCCAAGTATCCCGAAATAAAAATCCCAGTCTTCACCAGGATTCAAACCCGGGACCACCGATTCAGCAGCCAAGCGCTTAACTGCTCAGCCACTGCGCCTCCCATAATGCTATTTACCTTTTTCAAATGCTTGAAAATATACCCTAACGCAGTCCTTGTATGAAAAACAGATATAGTTTTTGTACTGTTTGTCTGTTACTCAACTTTAATTTTTAACAAGGTTACAAAGACAGTTTGTGTGGAAACACAAACTTAAAATCGGCCCCCGAAGTGATCCAACCAGGCAGGTTTCAATATTTTCAGAAAGAACATCCGAATCAAATTATATATTATAGACAAATGACAGATAAGAATGCAGATAGAATGTTGACAGATCTTATGTAGTTCCTTATGTGTCCAGCAGATCAAAGGATAGGTGTAGGTCAGGGGTCGGCAACCTTTTGAGTCGAAAGAGCCAAAAATTACAATTTACTCAATTTTAAAGTTTCAAAGAGCTGCAAAGTTTTTCTTGCAACAATAAATAGTACTCGCTTTTTTTTTTACTGAAAAAAAATATTTATATATAAGTAGTGTTTTTCACAACAAATTAAATAATATATGTGGCATTATTGGATCATTATTTTATATTTCGGTAACAACTAAAGCAGTTCAATATTTTCTTAAACACTAACTTGACTTTAATAACACACAATTGGACAAACAAATTCAATGAGATCGTTGGCTTCGCATGCTTTTAGAAAGTTCGGATAAATTTGGCTCATAACTTGTTGTTTTTAGTTTCAAATACGATTCTAAATTTTTAATAGCTAGTTTGCTTTTAATTTGCTTTTATTTATATTCATTTAAAAAACAAACGTTTTCTCGCATGAATATTTCGATACGAAGAAAGTCAACACTCAGAGAGCCCTTACTTTAGCAATCTGGTTTATTTATTCCATGCGCCAAATAACCTCGTGGAATTTCTTTGTAAATTGTCCATCCCAAAAAGCTTAACTTTATAAATCGACCAATAGCATTTCTAGAGATTCCGTATCAATTCCAAATGTATTAATGTGGATTTGGTAAATATGTGTTGAGAGGATTTACTAGGAATGCTAGAAAGATTTTGTTGGTTTTGAAATGCTCACATGGGTATATGTCAAGAAAATTATCTTTGATATTTTAAAACTGTGCTCAAGTAATTCATGATAAAAGAAGCTCTGATTTTATTGCGATACTGGTTTAGACATTAAAAATGAAGTAACTTACGTCTTTGAATATCGTCTGCAAAAAGAATTAATGTTTCTTCAAAACAAACCAATTCTACCAAAAAATATGACGGGTTTCCCTTTTCTTGCACTTTTAGATTCAGCTAATTTAATTTGATAAACCATAAAACAAAATGTTTGCAAATATTTGTTACTTTCTAATACAGGGAGTTTAATTTCTCTATCATTAAGAATGTATTTATTTCAAGCACAAAGCAAAACGTCTCAACACCTTACCTTTGGAAGCTATCGCACTTTATTGGGAAGAAGGCGCTCAGATTACTGAATCTCCATTTCGTTTAAGAATTCTTTAAACTGACGATGGTAGAGTGCTTTTGACAAGATGCTTTTAACAATCTTGATTACCAAATTCATTACCTTTACTATTTGGTTTGAATCGTTTTGGGCTCAAAGTGCTTCTTTGTTGAACGTAAGAATTTCATGGTTTATTTTGCTTCGAAAAAAATTGTTGTTGCCCTTTTATTTTTTCCAGTCATTTTTCTTGCTCCATCAGTTGCTATTGAAACAATTTTATTTAAATCAATCTTATTGTTTTCAATGTATTTTTGTATGCACTATCTATTTCCCTCCAGTTTGTCTGGAGAGTGGTAACAATCCTTGAAATTCTTCTTTTGGATCTTAAGAAGACATACGTGACAAAATGGGTAACATTTGCCATGTCTTTATGTTGCTAGACAAGCAAGTGATAGGACAAAAGAAAGTTGAATATCTTCCACTTGAAGACATTTTTAAATATTCTATCTTGTACTGTTTTAGCGGATAGTAATACATCTGAACTTTTTTTTCAAGATTTTTGGTTTGTTTTTGAAAGTACGAAACAGTTCTTCAGATGCACGTAGAAAGCCGTCTCTGTCATTCTCACCATCTGTAAATGGTTTGCCTTTTTGTGCAATTTCTAGTGGTACCACAATGCTTGCCGGATTAGCATTACTTGTAGATTGCTTTTAAGTTTGAGAAAATAATCGCTTCTAGCTCATTTACTTGCAAAAACAAACTTTCCCTCACAGCCAAAGCACGTTGTGAAGACGCCAATTCGTCTTTCATTGACAGTGGATTGAAACCTTTATAGAAGCATCCGACGATGGCGTCATTTGAGAGCTTCTGACGGACTGATAACATTGACGAACCGTATGGAGGGGTGTGGTGAGAAGCGAGTTCAAAAGGCTGAGATTTAGAATCAGTTTTGATAAAATAAATAATACTTACGTGTGAAACTAAAGAGCCGCAGCTTCAGACCCAAGGAGCCGAAAGTGGCTCACGAGCCGCGGGTTGCCGACCCTGGTGTAGGTGAAAGTTAAGTTAGATGCGAATCTGGACCTCTGATGTAATATAACTGATTTGTAAATTTGATTTCCCCGACTTCTCCAGAGTTGGTGCACACAAGACTAAGGGACAGATAAATGCTCCTTATAACATTATTAATTGTCTTAAATTAGGTTCAATGTATATTGCATACTAAATATACTTTTTTCTCTTTAAAAATTAGTAAACATTGTTTGTGTGTTATTATAGTACTTTGTATAACATAAGTTACATAACTTAACAATTAAAATATAAAAAAAATAATTTTTGGTAAAAACACCTACAACCGTTTGCATAATGTGTTAAATATTGCCTATATATATATATATATATATATATATATATATATATATATATATATATATATATATGGTAAATGATTGTCTCCCCTTTAAAAGCAATTGGAGTTTTAATAGAGAAAACCTCAGCATTTACGCTATCAAATTTGTTTAATAATAGGCTTGTCTTCGAATCCGAAGATTAGTGAGGAATACAGTGTTTCCCGTGGCTGGCAGTCCCAGTTGTGACCTACATATTTTGCCACTTCCAGGGCAAACAAAACCAATCCTTGGGCATATTATTAGGCCTGTTTACTTTGCCTCTTCTTGGTTTGGTTCCTTAGCAAATACTATATCTTGGAACAAAAGTAAATGTGAAATGTAATGAAATTTATAAAATTATTAATTGTCATAAATTAGGTTTGATTTATAATGCATACTAATTAGGTTTTTCTTTATAAAAACTGCTTGCATAAATGATTTTTAAAAATTAGATTTTGAGCTTTTAGAAAAAAAAAAAAGTAGCCGTTGCATCAGAACTTTGAATGATCTATATTATCGTGATGTCAGATTTTCATTTTCTCTTCTACTTTTTGAGCACTAAACGGGATGGAGGGACAGACGGACAGACAGGCCACACAAAACTAATAACATCTTTTCCACTTTCGGGGGCCGCTAAAAATGAGTCATTGAGAACTGCTTTGTAAACTAGGCACTGGCGTGAGGCTAGGCCCCCAACTGTAAAGTACTGGTATTATGGGTTTACTGTAAAAAGCAGGGTGGGATGGGGTGTATTTGTGATGTGTGGTCAATAGGCTCAGTATGGGTAGACCACACTATTCTAGAGTTTGATTGAGATAGTGGCTATTGCATACCAAGTAAGAATGTTAAATTATTGATAAATACAATCTATGGCAATCTATGTACAATGCAAGATTAATTCACCTAATATATATCAGTCGAAACATGTAGCGACATCATAAAATCAACTGAATAAAAGATTGTTAAAATTATGAACTATTGTAAAAGTCAAAGTAAATCATGTCTGTATACTGTTATAACAATTACAGCTGGTTATACTTAATTACTAATAGTAGCAAAAACAAAAAAAGAGGTCCAATACAATATGTTGCTAATAACACTAAAAGTACAAGATACTCAGGGTTTTAGAGAGAATTCAGGATTATGGAAAGAAAACTCAGCCCTTAAAATCTTAAGTACATAATAATTCACACATTTAAAAAAAAACAACATCAGATCTACTTATCAAATAGAATGTCCTTTTAAAAAATCTATAATATATCAATACCTATTAAATAAATATAATCTTCATTTGTTTGTTTTTTTTAGCGATCCCGAAAAGGGAAAATACTTATTAGTTTTGTGTGAAATGTCTGTCTCTTAGTCCGTCTGTCCCACTAAGATCTCATAAACTAGAAAAAGATAGCAAAAATCTGACATCATAATATTTTAGACCCTTCAAGTTCTGATGCATTAACTGCTACAGTACTTTTTTCTTTTCTGAAAGCGAAAAATCAGTTATGTAAGTTCTGTCATAGTAATTTACCTGTTACCTATCCCTTAGTCTGGTGACCGTTGGGGCACCAAGCAAGACTTGTAGACCATCTTTCTCCATTCCTCTCTACCCTTTGCCCTGTTTAGAACTTCTTTCAATGGTAGGCCCGTCCATTCTTTTTTGTTGTCTTCCCACCGCTTTCTCTGTCTGCCTCTTCTTCTTTTCCTGGTATTGTTCCCTGGAGGAAGTTTTTTGCGAGCTAATTACTACATTACAAAATAAAACATATTTACTTTTTTTTGTTTAGAGAGAAAAAATCTATTTAGCATACATAAAAGTTTTTTTTCTTTAGGAATAAGAAATTGACTCTTAACAAAACATTGAGATCAATTAGATACTCATTATAAGACATCATGTAGGCCATGTTCACATCTAACTTCACTTTCACCTATCCTTTTATCTGCTAGGCTGGGGCACCACACTAGATTTGACAACCTACCCTATAAACATGCCCATTAGGGCCCAGCATCAGTTTTGATTAGGGCTATCCCCCCTTGCCCTAATTGCAGCCCTAAATAGCCCATATGGTGCTTTAATGGGCGCGGGTACCGTTTGCACATTGGCGCAAGTAGGTTCCCATTATGGGCCAATATGGGCAGCCCTAATCGTACCAATATGGGCCCAGAATGGGTAAAACCACATCCTGATTAGTTGGGGATTTCCCGAATTGCGCCATAATCAAGCCCATACAAGTCCCAATGGTTTAGTAACTGAGATTTTCATTGGGGTTCAATTAGGGAAAAACTTTATTTTGCCGTTATGGTTCCGTTACTAGCCCTAATGGTTTAGTAAATACTGTATTATTAGGGTTTAGTTAGGGACAGTGGCATCACTAGGCAGGTGTGGAGAGTGCGGGCCGCACCGGGTGACACCCACACGGGGGTGACACCCAAGTGGGAAAAATGCACTTTTCTTAAATGCAACTTTTAAAAAAATACTGCCTCGAATTTCACTCACAATTTAGTATCAACAAGTCCCAACCCTTCTTTTTGACTTTATTATGTGTTTTTGACGCCAGGAGAAAGAGTTTCTAAAGCTCAGAAATGTAAAAAAAAAAAAAATAGGCCCCCGGGGCTTTGTCCCGGACAACTTATGTCACTTCTACAAACATCTTATATGGCCAGTTGAGAGGTGAACGTAACATTAGTTGTTGCAATGCGTAAGCCTCTCGCACGCCATGTGACGCATAAGGTTGCAAGCTTTCTCTACGGAAATCAGTCTAAGGCGACTTTCACAGTCACTTCTGTTTGAGGCTTTCATGTTAAGGCTGACTTTAGTAAACGTGTTTCGTCTCATCTCATGATATGTCTCACAAATGTCAATTGACGTTCAGTCGCCACTTCCCTTGGCGAATGCCTGCCTGTTTACAAAAAGATTTCTCTATTGGTAAAATTATCTCGGGAGGATTTGTAGGATCCTTCTCAGCCATCTTTACTTAGCCTCTTTTCAACCTTCCAGGTCTCGAAGCGTAGATGACCATTGGGACAATGATTGCATTGGGTAGGTGGATTTTAATCTCCAGGTTAATTGATGTGTTTGTTTAAATAGGCTGTATTTATTGAAAGACGGCTCTTGCTTTCCAATCTGACAAGCAACACCATGATATGCATCTCCATCACTTGAGATATTTTTGCCTAAATAGGTTAACTTTACTATTTGTTCAAGAACTGTATGACCAGTGTTGATCGATATCTGGATAACCTGCACCCTATATGTATAACTTTGACGACGTCTTTATCCGTCATCTCGTATATACATTTAATTGCATTTCAAAGTAATACTATGTTGCCTGCAAAATCCAAATTGGTTTGGTTTAGTCATGGGAACCCGAATGCAGCCTGTTTAATAACATCGTCGGTGGCTACAAGAAAGAGAAATTAGGATAAGATACACCCTAATCTCATATCCGTATCGATGTTGAAGAATTCCAACGTCTATCAGAACTTGATTTGCTTTAGGCATGTCGCTGTATCTGGACAAATTGTTGCAAGATGTCTTGTTTTCTTTCTATTTTCCAGAGTTATTCTGATGGATACTATCAAACTTTTTATTTTTTTAATCTACAAAACTGATTTTTTTTTGCTTTGTTGGTATTCTAGGCTTTTTTTAACAAAGTTTTTTTAAACCTCTTCAGTGCTTGATTTGCCTTTTTGGAAGCAGCTGAGAAACACTAGTATAATTGAAGACCTTTTCTGCAAGGAGCTCTGAAATAATCTCTAGTAAAAATAAAATATGTTCAACTTAAGGTTTCTCAATTCTACGATAGTACATTTCTAATGTATACAGTAACGTTTGATAAAATGTGAAAAACAACCACATTTTAAAATAGAATGGAAAAACATTTTCGAGTAGCATATAAACAATTTTTAATTAGCTTACAGTTTTATCGTTCAAAATAAAGAAAGTTGTTTGTTTTCGAGGGGGAAGATTATTTTTCCTGGGGGGGGGGGTGACACCCTGATCTTACCGCACCGGGTGACACCGACCCTAGTGACGCCTCTGGTTAGGGATAACCCTTTTTGTGCCAATATCGTTCCAATGCTGGCCCCAATGGTTTAGTAACTAAAATATTTATTAGGGCTCAATTAGGGATAACCTTATTGTGCCAATATCGTTCCGATACTGGACCCAATGGTTTAGTAAATGAAATATTCATTAGGGCTCAATTGGGGAATAACCTTTATTGTGGCCCCAATGGTTTAGTAATGTATTTTTCTTATTTTTTTATATACATATTGATTTATTATGCTCTTTATGTTCAGATGCAGCTCAAATAGAATGAAATAACCTTTTACATACTATAATCATGCACTGGTGATTTAGATCTAGTAATAGAATAACAATCAGTATGTGATCTATATACATCTAACTGTGTCAACATATTTGCACGTTCTAATAATTCATTCTTAAATTAAACACACAAGTAGGACACATTTTTTTAAAATCTTTATTCATGGAATAATAAACTAACGCAAAGACAAATATAACAGCACAAACAATATATTAAGACAGCATTCTCATTCAATTCTTAGCATTCTTTACAGACAGGCTTCAAGGCTGGCGGCAATAATTTCAACATCAGTAAAGCGATCATATGTTGACTTCCACACAGCAGCTGAAACAAACAAAATAATAACGATTACTGGTCATGCAACAAATCTACCTTAATCTAGCTGTAATAATAAAAAATCAAACCATTAATTTAAATAACATGAAAAAAAGCTGAAGATATTGGTCTCAACCTAAGAAAACATTAAGAAACTGGAACAAACACACAAAAAAATGTTTATATCAGAAAAATCCCTTTTAATATATAATAATAATAATCATTTAGATGCAATTTTATAAGACTTTTTCTAAGGCATTTGACAAATTTCACCACCAAAGCTTGCTTAAAAAATTAAAATACTTCCTCATAACATCAGTGGATTAAATATTTTCTGATTGGGAGACATCAAACTGTAATAATAAATGGCTCAGAAACTACACAAATAATAGGTAACTCAGGTGTACTTCAAGGAACAGTCTTTAGCCCACCACTGTTAGTAATTTACATAAATGTCATACCAAGTTGCATTAATTCAGGAGCAAAAGTCTGATTGTTCGCCGATGACCGTATGATATATAGAACAATAAAAACAACACAGGGTGCTGATCGCAAAATTTTACAAAAAGACTTACAGAAATGGGAATCATATACAAGCATGTCATTCCGCCCTGAGAAAAACTCACCTGGTCATTAATAGTAACAAAACAACCATAAAAATATAAAAAAACTTATTTATTCAAATTGAACCAGTTACACAGACTATAAACTCAAAATACCTAGATGTAGCTAGGGTAGAGGGAGAGAGTGTCCAAATGTGAAATGATAACAAAATGAAATAAAACATTAGGGTTGATTAAGAGAAATTTTTACAAATCCTCTCAAAGCATAAAACTAAAATGCTATCTAATCTTGGTTAGGCCAAAATTAGAATATGTATCCTCTGCTTGGAATCCCATAACTCAAGTAAACATAAAAACATATTAGAACAAATACAAAATAAGAGCAGTAGGATAAAACATTGAATCTTAATACACAAATAGACAAACAAAAACAAAACTTAATGAAATACTTAGACACAAAGCAAGTGGCACATTTCTTATTCTGTATCCTAAGACCAATTTGTACAATTGCTATTGCCTTCCTTGTGTTATTAGAGAATGGAATGTTTTTTAAGTCAAGGTTTACAGTGAACCATCAGTTCATTAAATACTTGTCAATACCGGTACTACCAATTAATAATAATATTGACTGATTAACACATCTGACTACATTTACGCATGACTGTGTTGGACAGAATTGTGTTTTCTTTTGCAATAATCTATAAATTAAGAAAGGTAATTAGATAGATAGATGTAGAGAGAATAATGTCATCACCTAAAAATTTGAAACTAGCAAATCTATAAAATCTTCTGTTTTGATAAGCTCTTGTCTAGCTCAGTTAGATGGATAGCTAGGTATGTAGTTTAGGTAGATAAGTAGGTAGGGGGAAAGATTGTTACAATAAGTACATACATTCACAAATAAGTTAATATTGATACATAAATTTATTTTAATATTTAAATTTTTAAAAATCTCTAAAATTTCTCTTTAACAGTACTTAACATAGGTAACAGAAATACCACTGAAAGTTATTCAGGGAAACACAGCTCAACCAAGGGCTCTCAGCTGTCTGACTCCACGACGCCAAATAACTTTGCTGTTAATGAAATAGAGAGAACATCAATTCCATACAGTAAGTAGCAATTGATTGCAATGGTGCTCTATGTGATCTTGTTATGCTTTCAGGTAAGATTGTGATCATTATTTGGTTGTAGTTTACAGCTTCTCATATTGGGACTGAAAATGTCAAAACCTGTCTACTAGCACTGATCATGGGCTAACCTGTCGGGGTCCACCTCTAAGTTTGTGTGACAGCACAAACTCTCTTTGTAATTTTGATTGGTTATAAATTATAAATGTTCATATAAGAAATTCTACACTGAGGATTAATAAGCAGTTCAGATTCTTCAATTATGCCATAGTAACTTATTTCTTCCCAACTATGAATGTGATTATCATGAGAGTTAGTGTGTGATATGTTGGCAACACTAATTTGCTATGGTTTCTTATTACTTTAAGAATCTTTTTTTCCTTTAGTTTTAGTAATTTTTCATATCAATTACACTGATTGAATAAAGCATATAATAATAATAACAAGCCTTGCTTTCGAGTTCGAAGAATTATGAGGAACGCTGTATTTCCCATGGTTTTGCAGAATTTAAGTCATTGGTTAATGTGCATAACTGAATGCATGACGCATAGGAAGAAATCAACTTTTTTTAAAAAATAACATCTGTATTATATAAGATAAGATAAGATTCACAAATTGTAAACAAACAACATTTAGCCACGTGATTCTCTATCATTCTATACCAATTACGATCTAAATTTTAATACACAATGGCTATCACGTGACAAGTTTTTTCCAGTTGTTTTGTGAAAATTATCACGTGACTAAATGTTGTTTGTTTACAATTGGTGAATAAGGTCCTTTGTTATTAGCTTGTATAGAACAAGAATCACTTAATTTAGACTTTGAATGCTATGAATGCAGCTAAGATGATGGTGGGAGTTGCATCCATCATATGTAATGTGTTTACTTTCACTTAGTAGCTGAAAAAATCTGAATGCTATAGTTGTTAGACTAGATATGTATTTACGAAAGTACAGCTATGCATTCTTTCCTCTTTCCAGATGGTCAAGTGATTAATATGGGCTCTCTACTGATTACTGGATTGACTGGATTGATGATCCTGTTATCAAGACATTTGCTTTAAACGTATAGCTGAGGAAAACAATTTTCACATATACTTTATTGCATTAGGATTTGAAACAATTTTCCAAACTAAACAATTATATTAAACACATAACGAAAACAAGAAAGAATTTTTAAATATTTTTTCTTAATTTGAATGTATTTTTTTTCCTAATTGCTATATTTGGATTGGTTCAACTCAATACCGGTAATTTACAATGATAGAATTTGCTAACTCTCTGGTAGTTTAGAATATAATCTCTCCTATAACACATTACATGACTTCTGTATATATATCTTTTATAAACAAATATGGAAAATTTCAATTGCAGGCCATGAGCATTCCGTCCATCATAACATTTTTTCTCAATGCTGATGCACAATTATTTTTTTTTTTTTTGATTTTTTATATTTTTTTTATAAAACAACTTTGTGCCTTTTCAAAATTTTTCCTTACAAGTGATAAAAAAATATTTTTATGTTATGTATGTAAAATGATTGTTATGTATTTTATTTCGTAAGTCGAAAGGTTGAGCTAATAATCCTGTTATTGAGCGCATGTCAAGGAGGAGATAGGAAAATCACAGACTATTCAGCTCTGCTGAAAAATGTTACTATGAAAACGTCATTTTAAATGTGACATGACATTTATTAAAGCCCTAATAGGAACAGTATATTTAATTAATAATTATAATTGTAATAAATGTATAGAAACACATCACATATTGGCTTTATCTGTTGCTAATATCAACAAATTGTGTAATTATTTATTTTTTTTTTCAAAAAGTATAGTTATAGCTGCATAAACTATTTTAACAAACATTTAATTTTTTTTTTTTTTTAAAAAGTTGTGAAACTTTGACATCTACAGATTTAGGCTACATAAAAGTCTATATTATAAGGTTGATCATGTTGAAGGAAAAAAGTAAAATCATAATGAAATCTTAAATTGAGAAGAACATATGGAAAGTAGCTAACTAAAATGAATCTTTCTATTTTGATCAATATGTCATTGAGATACTTGCTTTGATGCAAGTATTTTATATAAATACTAATGTTTCTCTTTTTCTGATAGCTCACAGCTTGATGGCTGAGATTGTATTAACAGCACTTTGGCATTTGGATGTATTAATATTTTTATATTAAATTTATTTAAATTTAAAATATACTTTGAAGGAGGTAATAATAGTTAAAAATTTGTGAATTTTAGAAAAAAAAAAGTTCAACTTGATACTATATTTCTAGTTCATGCAACCTAATCAGTGTAAATTTGCTACATAAAGATAATGAAAATAATGACAAATATATGTGTTTCTATGGTAAAATTCAGTAGCCTGGGGAATTACAGTTTATATCCTACATTTTCATGTAGAATTCTTTGTTTAGACAGTGAATATGCCAAAAAAATATGTGTTTAGAATAGTTGAGCTTTACTGAAAAGAATTTACTTGTCATTACATTGCAAATATAAAAAAGCCTTGTTTAAAAGTTTTTCAGCACACAAATTGAGTTCTGATTTTCAGTTTATCAAATAAGCTTATAGAGTTATAAAGATTCAATGAGAAATAATAGAATAGCATTCAGCTGAATGGCTTTATAGATTATTATGTCTAGAAATCTAAGTAAATGTATGGACTATGTCTTTTTTTACTATCATTGTTTCGCAATACACTTACACAGTTCCCTATAAATAAATATATCTTTTTTAATATTATAATGGAAGAGTATAGAATTATCTAAAATATTATCTGCAATTTGTTCTAATTGCTATACTGGTGTCATATTTTTAGCTCATTGAAGTTTAGCTTATTTTAGGATTTTAGTAAACCATGGCATATTATTGTATATGTACAGCAAAATATTAAAGTAAAATATTATTTATAGTCATTTATTATTGTAGATCTATAAATTCCCCGCATTTTGACATATATTACATTCATGTAGCATTTATAGTTTTTTTGTTACAAAATTTTGAAAATGCACATTTTTTGTATTTTTTACCTCCTTCTTTGAAACATGCCAAAAATGATAAATGCAACGTTCGGCATTCATTGTTAATTTATATAAAGAGAATCCCATTAGACAGTGATGCCCAAACCTACGTCCCGAGGACTACATCCAGCCCTTGACGCAGCACTGCTCAGCCCCTGGCCAACACTCCATAATTAAGTTATGGATGAACAATTACTTAAAATTTCATGCCGATGGCAATATATAGGCAGAAATGTATAAGATTAAGCATCACTGTACTAAGGGATTGTTTACGTTTGCATATTATGAGAGATCTTTAAACAACTGATTGTTTACAACTTTTAAATACATTTTGTTTTGGCTTATATCTTCCTGTTGTTTTTTTTTCTTATTTGTTGTTGTTGTTTGTTATTAAAATTTTAGAAATTTGGTTTTTCATTGCTACTAGCTCCTACCCAGCATAGTTCAGAATGAAGTCTACATTATCAATAAAGTTACTTGTATATTTCTAGAGGTACTCACAAAGAGAATCAGATTGGAGAGAATCATATATATATATATATATACTGCCAGATTAAAATCTTTTCACTGTATTTCAAACATCCACGTATGCACATTGAACAAATTTAATATTAAACGTGTCCAACTTAGAAAGATTTTGTTCAATGTCTAAAGGTTTCCTTACAAGATGAATATCTGCTTTGGTAAAAAAAATTGGTTACGAAGTTACATGTCCAGCACAATGACTAACAAAATATAGCTGGACCATTGAATTTAAAATTGGAGCCATCATCTCGATTTAAACTCCATTTGCGGAGACCACATGACTAGTGGACAAACTAATGCATGTAGCAAAGAAAAAAAGTAGCAAATATAATATATATATATTTAATGTTGAACAAATGTTTCTTTTTAGTTATATATATTATTCCATAATTCATTATAATATAGGTATATTTAAATGGAATAAAGGGAAGCGATTCTTACAACAATGTGCAGAACAAGTTACTGAAACTTAAACTGTGTAGACTTTTTTTTTTAATTCGTCAATCTACAACGAGATTATATCCATGTGGAAGTCGTATATAATTACAACAGTTCCAATGGTCAAACCAGTGGAAAACAACAACTATAGACCTGTAGAAAAACTAGTTACATTTTTTGTGTGTAATAAATTAGCCCCTTAACAATTTGCATTTATTTAACTTTCCGTTTTCAACACAATCCAAATCTATATCCTTATAGATATATAAACTCAAAATCGGCTACCGAAGTGGTCCACCCAGGCAGAAAAAAAAAAGCAGTTTTCACTATTTTCAGAAAGAACATCTGAATGAAATTGTATCAAAGACAAATGACAGAGATGAATGGAGAAAGAAGTTTGACAGATCTTGTGTGGTCCCTGTGACAAGTAGGTCAAAGATGGTGGCCGTTTAGGTGTCTAGGGGGTTTTAAGATTTTGAGAACCTTAGCTTGCACATAGACTTACAGGCACAGCGTTATGAATGCAGGCAACAAATACAGTTTAAGTAAAATTTAAGTACAGTTTAATAATAGAAAGGTAAAATAAGTAAAAGGTAAAATGCTGTACAGTTAAGGTGGGGTCTAATTATTTACATAAACCAGACTATCATCATAAGATATGAGAACCAAGTGGTCTGAGTGTCATTAGGCTGGTTGCTTAGCTTTAAGTCCTATGCTGTTCTGACGAGACTTGTGTGGCTGATGCTGACGTTGTCTGTGGGTGGGCTGGCGTAATTGATCCTAGCGCACGGAACAGTTCAACGATACGTAGCTGCAGTGACGATTCTCTAGCTAGCGATTGTTGATCGGACTCCTCTTGTGTGTAGTTGGTAAGGCTGGTATCTTTCACATTCTGCACGAATGCCGGGTCTTGCACGAAGGACGATTTGGACAAAGAGAAAATACTGGTGCGTGTAAGGCATTAGGGTTGTCCTTGTACGGGGATAAGGCAACCTTAAGATTCACTGCTCGCTTCTTCTCACGTGCTCTAAGGGAGTAGCTCTCAGCATGTTTATTACCAATGGGGTTTCTGACTCGGTATCTTCAGATCTGGTGTCAGCAGACTGGTAACAGCCTTACGAAGACGGGGCTTCCAGTAGATGTAGCCTGTAATAAAAGCTGCAACGAGATGCGTAGATCGGCTTAGCCATAATGATGACACTGGGAGGTAGACGCCTTTCCGTAAAGGACATCTTCAGAATGTTATATAGAAACTATAGACTAGTTTCTCAATAGTAAGGAGAGATAATCAAATAAATATTGTATTCCAATCAGGGGAGATGAATATAGTAATAATAATTGTGAAGTGTCACAAAGGGAAACAACAAATAGTAATGTAATATTTGATGTATAGAAACTATAACTTAGTTTCACAAATATCCAAGGGAGCTAACACATAGTATTGTATTTCGTCAGGGGAGACTACAAGTAGTGTTAAATTGTAAGACGCACCTGTCACGGTGAGATCATTACGAGCCGCTTAGATAGCGAGATGAAGGGGGAAGATGGCTGATGGTCAGCGACCAAGTTGCTATTGTTTAGCATCTGGCCGTGTGGCCACAATAGAGCACGCTTGAATGGAGACAGGGCCCGTTCAAGGGACACAACCTCTTGAAGTAAAAATTTAATACAAGGGGAAGATTATTCATATATCTCTTCCAAGCATAGTATTAACACGGCGGTCAGCCGAAATAAGATAATGATAGGATAAGATAAATAAGTTAATGTATACATGGTTCTACCTAAGTAATATGTCTGGCCAACTGGCCGATAAAATAGGATATATAAATGGTTACGGCATTCCTTGTTGTTGAGCGTAAATACATACTTGGTAATCTATATATATAATCCTCAAAGAATTAGGCCAGACAACAACAACAACGAGTAATCTATTTTTAGCTCCATTAATCATTTTTCTAACGCATTGGCTTTACTTATTTTATAATGCGAAAAATTAGAACCATATTTAAAACTCGAATTATTTATGTATTTAATAGTCAAAGAGAGAAGTTTTCTGGAGCGCAAATACTCTATAATTCTTTAGTAAAAAATCCATTGACTTGCAAAAGACCTTTAATACGAGTATTTGTGAACAATTGTGGTGGAAAAAAAAAAGCATTAGCAAGGTTAGAGAGACAAAATGACTATATTTTAAAATGTTAAAAATGTGTTTGATTTCTTTTAAAGCAATAGCTTAACAGACAAATAATTATAGGGATGTTAAATCGACAGGATGGCGCGGGGAATCTGTTGTAAGTAATAAAATGGCTTAATTTAATAATTTTTGCACTTTAAATTAGAGCGGGTCCTATAAAATTGCGTGTCCTATGAAATGCGGGCCCCACTGCGGGGAATCTGTTGTAGGTGATAAAATGGCTTAATTTAATAATTTTTACACTTTAAATTAGAGCGGGTCCTATAAAATTGCGGGTCCTATGAAATGCGGGCCCCACTGCGGTCGTTATAAATGACTATATTTTGTTAAAAATGTGTTTGATTTCTTTTAAAGCAATAGCTTAACAGACAAATAATTATAGGGATGTTAAATCGACAGGATGGCGCGGGGAATCTGTTGTAAGTAATAAAATGGCTTAATTTAATAATTTTTACACTTTAAATTAGAGCGGGTCCTATAAAATTGCGTGTCCTATTAAATGCGGGCCCCACTGCGGTCGCCTGCCCTGGTAAATAGCGGCGTATGCTATGCCGCCGGTCAACTAGTAAGACATGTTATATAAATATTATGATAGTTCCCGGTCAAAGAATTTATGAATAATAATAATAATAATGAGGGCTCGTGGCGAGCGGTAATTTATCAGCGATAAATTAATAATAGCTAAAGAGCTAAATACATGTGGAAAGAATTATTAATAATTCTAGTCCAGATAAAGTGGATGACTTTGACTATTTAGTCGTACAAGTCATGATAATAAAATATAATACATAAAGTGACTACTTACATACTCCAAGATAAGAATTACACAAATATGTACACAAATATAAGGCACTAAATAAATGCACAAATATATAAATACACTAGATAGCAGATAATTAAGTCCATCCAAGTACATACCACCAAATCCAAAAGTAATGAATATTGAAGTAAATAATCGTAAAGCTCAAACAGAGATATGAATCCTTCCTCTCAGCTCCTCAGAATGAGAATAAGACTATTCGCTAAGTCTAGTCCGTATAAAGGTAGATAAGAGGAGGGACAAGAGGGGGAAGATATACTTTCGAATGTGACAGACTGTCTGACTTGCTTGAGACAACGGATTTCCGCCTGACCTTGCCGCGTGTTTCCCGTGTAAGAACAGACACATAAAAGAGCAAATATGGTCAACTCGCGTCTTTCCAAGATGGTCCGATGGCGAAGAGATTAGGTGACCAGTCCCCTCCGACAGGGGGGGGGGTGAGGAAGGTGTTATCTGGTGAAAGGCGAGGAGGGGCAAACTCCGTCCTATGAATATAACAAAGGATGTTTGTTCAGATAAGAAGGGGGAGTTCACTCCTGTCGATAGCCTGGCTAGACATGCGTCAAATTAGTATAATGTGACATCGATGTCTAGAGAAAGAGGGGGTGGTGGTAGTATGGGTGGTACTAGTGATTTCTATAGCCATATGGGCTAAGTTAGGAGAGTAAAGATAAAATTATAAAATAAATTAAATAAATGTCTAGGCCCGAGGATACCTTAAGTGGGCGTCAATTTATTTTTGTCACAGTCCCCCATAAGGGATAGATGAAAGTGGAGTTAGTTGTGAACCTGGCCTAACTGATTTCTTATAATGGTTATCTAATTGTTTTGTAAAGGCTCCATTTCTTACTCAAAACCTCAAGAGAATAGAAAACACATTACCGTAAAAAAAAATTCTTAAAAGTTCTATTACATCTGTTCCACTTTGCAGTTCACGCGATAATATAAAAATCTACTAATTTATTGTTGTTTTGAATTATGTTCCACTTATATGCATACTAAATAGATTTTTTTTCTTCAAAAAACTTATTTTTTCGTATTATATATATTTTTGTTTATTGTTTTTTTTAAATACTCCACATTAGAAATAAAGCTCCACGAGCCTCTCCAACTTTGATTATAAATCTCATTCAAAGAAAAAAACACTTTTTTGCTATGTAACACCTCCATTGGATCAAACTCTTACGTTACAAAATAATAAAAATTAAAAGCAAAGATAAACTGCATACCTATTGAGACCATTACAGACAGAAAAATGTTAAAAGGATTAGAATATATCAACAACTAAAAACATAACGAAACAAGAATAAAAGTAAATAATACACACCAATATTAACACACTAATGCACGCATGACCGCACACATTTACCAAACATAGATATATAGGCTACACACAATCATCTTACATTGACACCGACAGCAAAGACTACCAGACAAAAACACTATTTTGTCCCTGGCAGTCAAATCATTAAATCGAAACAATTTGATATAAATTGTTTCACATGTAAATTATAAGTGAGTCAGGTATGAATGTACATTTTTTTTGTATAGTTACAATGTTTTGTTTGTTGTAATGCACAAATTGTAAGACAAATTTCCTCACGAACAATAAAGATTATTATTATCATTATTATATACACTCGGATTCCTTTTTTTTTTCTCTTTAAATATTGTCCAAGTACAAAAAAAAAGATCCACGTCTTTCTCCGACTTTTATAATAAATATCACACCAATAAAAGCATTACTATATAAGGATCAAACCCTTACTTAATAAAAATGTTTAAATAGTTATAATTATTATAACTCTAATTATAAAGATAGGCCTTTACCAATATATATATATATATATATACGACAATGGCCAAAGGCTACTCGAGTTCTGTAGCTCTCATGAACTGTGTGTAACAAATACATTCTTCTCTGGCAAGGAACGCCACAAAGTCTCTTGGCAACACCCACGCTCAAAAAGGTGGCACCAGCTTGACCTCTGTATCACCCGTAGGACAGATCTGAAAAGTGTCATCCACACCCGCTCATACCATAGTGCGGACTGCAACTCAGACCACTCACTAGTGCTAAGCAAGATCAAACTACTTCTCAAGAAGGCCTATACTTCCACTCAACCTAGTACTAGACGAATTAACGTCAACCATGTAGGTGACCCAGAGAAGGCTGCACTCTTTGGCGAGCTCCTGAACAGCTCAATCCCCTCGCTAAACGATGAAGAAGATATCTCTATCAGATGGGAGAAATTAAGAGATGTAATCTACAGTTCGGCAATCACCGCCTTTGGGCCTCAAAAACACAAAAATGCAGACTGGTTTGAGGCAAATCTAGCACTTATGGAACCTTGCATCGAGAAAAAGCGATCTGCACACCTCGCTCACAAGACAAAGCCTAGTCCAAAATCTTTGCAAGCCTTCAAAAGCGCTAATAAAGAGGTGAAACAAATGGCTAGAAAATGTGCAAATAACTTTTGGAGGGATACCTGCAACAAAATCCAAGAAAGTCTCTACTCAGGAAATAGTAAAGCTCTGTTTGATGGCATTAAAGCGGCTCTGGGTCCAGGAGTGTCAAAGCCTGCCCCCCTTCTATCCAAATCTGGAGAAAAGATTACAGATCAAACCAAGCAGCTAGAACGATGGACAGAACACTACCTCGATGTCTATGCCACACAGAATACAGTAGACGATGCCGCCCTGGCTTCTCTACCAGATCTTCTAGTATTGGAATGCCTAGATGAGCTTCCGAGCCTTAGTGACCTCAAAAAAGCAATTAACTGCATGAAAAATAGAAAATCTCCAGGAAGTGATGGTATCCCAGTGGAAGTAGTTAAAGCCAACGAATCACTCCTGCTCCCCGAACTCTATACTCTCCTCTGCCGTTGTTGG
>JADKLZ010001483.1:7612492-7623626 GCA_021533235.1 Biomphalaria straminea
CAATAGATAACTATACAATAGATAACTATACAATAGATAACTATACACAGATAACTATACAATTGATAACTATACAGTAGATAACTATACAATAGATAACTATACAATAGATTACAGATGTTATAGATTATACAATAGATAACTAGACAATAGATAACTATACATAGATAACTATACAATAGATAACTATACAATAGATAACTATACAATGGATAACTACACAATAGATAACTAGACAATAGATAACTATACAATAGATAACTAGACAATAGATAACTATACAATAGATAACTAGACAATAGATAACTAGACAATCTTCCATGTTCCTTGACTCTTCTCTGTAAGTGTTGTTACTACGTTCGATAAGAAGAATGAGAAGCTTTTAGCCCATACGTTCAGGTCGTTCCCTTTTTTTGTAAATACATTTAAAAGAGATCACACCAAATACCTTTTTCTTTCTCCCCTTTCTAAAATGTCCAGACAAGTATATCTAACATATAAAAGGAAAACAAAGGTGTATGTATCATGTGTGTATGTATGTCCCCGTAAAGAAATCAAAACGGTTACACCGATCCTGATAAAACTTGGCAGAAATGTTCCTTGGGTACTAACTTAGACCTAAATGTATGTATTGTAGCCGTAAAACAAACTTAAGACCCTAAAAAAAAATAAAGTTGACCAACTCTATTACAGCTATAGATCTAGGCTTTGTTTAGAATGTCGACATGAGAAAAGATCGAAAGGATTTAGATCTAGATCTAATTTGAAGAAATACACTTTGCACTTATTGATTTTTACTTTGACGCATGTAAATACAAAATATAGTCTAATGATTTTATTATTTAACAAAATTAAGGTTCGAATTTGTGTTTCAAAAGGATTTTTACATAAATTCGTTCTTTGTATATGCGAATATAAATATCCTGTTGAACATACTTTCATTAGACATTACCGAAATGTTACACATCTCTCTCTTCCTAGATCTAGGTCAATCTAGGATTCTAGGTCTAGGTCTAAAACTGTAATTTAATTCCAAGATGATAGAACTTCTCTTCGCAAAGATAGTTTTAAGCTGTAACACATGAACATACTAATTATAGTCCATTCATTTCATATTTTAATCAAATTAACATTGAATTTTGTTTTCTAAAGCATTTTTTACATGAATGCAACTATTACCTAATATCGCGTAAATTAAGGTAAAGTTTCTATTTATAGCTCCATTCATGATTTCTTTTTTAACGTGAATTCGCGCATTCGCATTACTTTAAACATTATTATTTTCTTGTTTCTCATGCACAATATCACTGACTACATCAGCAATACGCAAATTAAGACCCGCGGGCAGCGGGTAATATCTGTCTAGTACATATATATATATATATATAACTCGAAGATGGCTGTAGAGTCCAATCATCGCTTTAAAAAGCCGGCCGCATATGTGACATGGGTAGGTTTTGTCAGTTGCAGATGGGCCTGCTTCTTCTCTCTGTTTTCTGTTGGTTCGGCGCTCTATCGCACTGGCCACTCTTCTTGCTTCAAATCTTGAGACTCCGAGACTCACAGCTTGTCGCCATGCTGAGCGATCTAGAGCTAGTGCTTCCCAGCCGTGAATGTCGATACCGCATTCCTTGAGGGAGCTCTTGATGGTGTCTTTGTAGCGCTTGTATTGGCCGCCTTGGGAGCGCTTTCCTGTACATAACTCTCCATACAGAAGTCTTGAGCACAAATGCCCAGACAAGTCATAAAACGCTAAAAGAATGAAATCTTTCTAAACAAAAACAATTGGTATTAAAAAAACTATTTCTAATCACACAGATTTATTATTGTTAGTCTAGATCTTTTATAAATTCAATCACGTGGCTGTTCCAAAATAAATGACATACAATAGCTGCTTATCATTAATTTAACATTTTTATTAAATTATTTTTTTTATTTTGATTTTTCAATTTTTGTAAAAAGTTCAACGTTAAAAGTAAACACTCCAGGAGCAGTAGCGGCCTTATGGGGTGGCAAGTGGGGCAACCGCCCCAGGTCCCGCGATATGAGATTTTATTGTCACCAACGTCAAAAAAACAAATCAGTTGTCATAAACTAGGATTTGCTACTTAATATTTTCCCAGAATCTTTATGATAACAATTGAGTTCCAAAATAGCGTTCAGTTTCGGTAAAGACAGCATCTAATGACCTTTCGATTCTACGAGGCTCACAATAGAAACACGTAGGGTGGAAGCAACCAATCTAAATCGTATATTTCGTATGTAAACATCGACGTCCAAACGGATTTTATTAGGAAAATGCATAGTGATACGGTTTGAACAACTGTTTCAATTACGAAAATTGTATATGAAAGAGTCATTTATAACATTTGTAGTAACATAAATGCAACTTTTGAAACATTGATTTCTTCAAAAAATGAAAATTAATGAACAAATTTACAGTGTTTTCTTGACTTTCGCTTGTGATACCTTTTAAAACCGCACGCGAAGGTCATATTTCCGCTGTATTTAATTTCATATACGTAGGCTTACACTTACACTATTTTCGGAAATAAACAGTATCACAGGACATCCCCAAACACGTAAAACCTGTAGATAACATTTTTCCCATTTCATTAATTACTTTCGCATGCTTTTAAAATGTCACTAAATGTTCAGAAATTTTTAAAAGTATCACACAGCACTTTTATGTAGCATTGCAGTATAAAAAGAATTGTTAGGTATACATTAATAAATTATATATACTGTTACTTTAGTCTGCATTGGAATAAAAGGGGGCCTGAGGGTATATGGGAAGGGAAGAATTCCTTATTTGGTACTGTAACCTAGCCTGTATTGAACCAGTTGATGTGCTTGAACAGCTATTTTGGCTTCCAGGAAGTTTGGCGAAGATGTGTTAAGTTTTTTTTTTTTTTTTTTTTTTGCGGCCCCCGAAAGAGGAAAAGACGCTAATTTCCGACGGTCCGTCCGTCCAGTTTAGATCTCATAAACTGGAAAAGATAGTGAAAATCCGACATCTTAAAATTTTGTCCATTCAAAGTTCTGATGCAATGGCTACTTTTTCTTTTCTAAAAGCGAAAAATCGAATTTTTTAAATCACTTATGCAAGCAGTTTTTTTTTCATAAAAATACACCACTTCTACAAAATCTCAATATTAATACTAATAGACATGACAGGCTATCTAGTAAGGGATATAAATGCTTACCATATTTTAATAACATTTATGCAAATGATTTTAGATTTTTTGTCAAAATAATTCTTTTTTACATTCATATTTGTATTTCTAAGTTAAGTATATTCTGTCATACTAACTATTACATGTACACACAAAAAATGATTACTTTTTTTTTACATTCTGATTAGTATGCATACACGTTGGACATAATTTAAAACAACAATTAATAAGTAGTTTTTCATATTATCGCTTGAAAGATTGAGCAATAACCAAACAATTAGACCAATTAGATAATCATTTTTAAGAGATCAGTTAGGCCAGGTTCACATCTAACTTCAAATTTACTTTCACCTATCCTTTGGTCTGCTGGACCACTCTGGCACCACAAAAGATTTGTCTTTGATATATTGTCTTTGTCTTTGATATATTGATACCTGACTTTTTACCTGCCTGGGTGGACCACTTCGGAAACCGATTTTAAGTTTGTGTTTTAAACTGTCTTTGTAAGCTTGTTTTCCAATAGACTACTGTACATAGGATTCGTGCGGCCGTGGGAAAACCCGTGTCATCGTGGTAAAAAAGAAAACAAAACGCGGGAGTATTTTTTTCAACTAATATCTTTGAAAACCCGTGGTAAAACCCTTCTGCAAAAGTCGGGTCTGCGAAAGTGTAGGGACCACTGTAGCTCGTATAGCACACTTATCTTCTTATCTTATACAATACAGACGTTACTTCAGTCCAATTGGCATCAATTTGCAGAGTGAGAAAGGAGACATTATATTAGTAGAGCGCCAGTGATTTCCTTTTGATTGGCTTCTATTAATGAAGAACAATTACAATACAGTATATAAAGTAATGTATCAACATAAAGTTCTATATTTTATAGCAAAATTAAGTTCCACAGGTGGACACACTGTATTGTTATTGTTACAACGTTAGAGACATTGATCCTGTTAGCGTGATATATCTATTTAGTCCACCTTTACGGCTAAGGGCCACGCACATGACGCTCGCCCAGGGCCCTGCGCTCTGCTAGGGCCGCCCCTATCCAGGAGTTTTGTAAAAAGTCTAGCGTCTGAAACAATTCCTTTTTTTTTTTTAATCGTTAGTTATCAGAAAACGTTATATTTGATATTAAATTGTAAGAAAAAGCATGCTCTTTGTACACAACACAAAATGAAGTGTACTATTCCAAAAATCAGTTGACTTAAATTGAGGTAAAATTAACGTTGGCATCGTCAATAAGGAAAGAATGGTTAATTACATGATTAACTTTACCGTAACTTTCATGCTAGTAAGTATGCTCAGTACGCTATGGTCAAAGTTGTCCAACCTCTTTTAATGAACTAGTTCGGGGTAGAAGGGGGGAGGGGGCATTTGGTTGTAAGTTTCCGTGAATTTTTATAAGCAACAAAAAAAAAAGTTGCTCTAGACTTCAACTGGAGGTATCCAGCCTAATAATGGAGGGCCTTTCGTTTTGTTTATAATTTTTAGCAAACGGCTTAATTTTCTACACAAGGCTTATCCTCCTTTAATCTTACATTTTCTGTAGAAAACCAAACTTAGTGATTTGACTTTTAATTTGTTAGTTGGCTAATTTTTATTGATACTTATGTGTCAGGTTCTTTTTCTTGATTGGCTTGTTAGAGGTTACTTAAATAGGAACAATTATACTAGCTAAACTTCATCTCCAACTCCAGCTATATATGAATAACAATAATGCTTTAATATTTAATAAAGCAGACAATAACATCATCTCTCAGGAAATATTAATACACAAACACCAGTTCGGAAAGCAACCGACAAACCTTCCTGCACCTGGAACAAGACTAACATAATAGCACATTCAAGGAAGACTTAACCATTCAGTTCATAACATGTACTGGCAATTCACATTCATAGCCTGGACCTGCGCGTAGATAAAAAGACTATGATACAGAAATATCAACAAAGTACCATATCTCACCACACTTCCCCCCCTGACAATATGTTGTCATCGAGACAGACAGATTGAATTGATATAATTATAAGCTCTATTTATGAAAATCTTTCACACCGAAATATTTTTGTTTGTTTCTATTGAAGAGGTTTTGCACGAAAAAAATGAACATTTCTCCTAAGTCGAGTTTTGTAATGTCCTATAAGCCATTCTTGTGTGATGCTAAAACTGACGGCTATAGATGGATTGCTATACAGGTAACAGCAAACATACCATTTATAGTTTTTAAAATATGTATAACTTTTTACAAATGTTGTTTCGTAAATAAAAAAAATGTTAAGAGTTTGAGCACAACTTCGTACAAAATAAAACTAATCAGCTTACTCTTATTCATAAAAGAGTAAACCATTTTTAACTTGAAGATTTCATAGTATATAATTTATTTTTTTTATCAGGCTGCAGTACCTAACATACGGTTAAGACAATGAATGCAGCATTTCACGTACCTATACAGCCCCAGCTATGACCCAAAAATTTGGCCACATTCAGAACAAGCATAATCACTGTCCGACGGTTGTGGGCTAATATTTACCCTTCGCCCTCTGCGTCTGCCTTAGGCAGCGGATTGTCTTTTGGTCTAAAATGTGTATCCTGTGGCCCTTGTAATATTTCCTTTACAATGACACGCCTATAGAATTCACAAAAAAGAGCAAATCAGTGTATAGGCCCCTACAAAGCATGTCCATCTTGGCTCGATGATGATCACCTTTGTCATCCAAGAAGCTGAGGGTCAGTGTATAGGCCCCTACAAAGCATGTCCATCTTAGCTCGATGATGATCACCTTTGTCATCCAAGGAGCTGAGGGTCTTACACTGAGATTCTGTATCTCCTCATTAGGTTGTTGAGACCTATGTAAGCCCGCAATGTTCGGATGCACACTGGGCAGATTATTCCAGCTGGAGCTACTCTCGAGTCTTTAGTGCGCCAGTTTTCATAGCTCGACGCCATGATGCTTTAACATGTGCTTCTGTCTCCCAGGAGGCTGGGTAAATGATGCTCTAACATGTGCTTCTGTCTCCCAGGAGGCTAGGTAAATGCTGAAGGCTTTCAGAGAAGCTTTGAGAGTGTCCCTGATGCGTTTTCTTTGTCCATCATGTGAGCGGTTTTCTTTCTTAAATGGGCCACAAAAGAATCGTTTAGGGAAGCAGTGATCTTCCTTTCTGAACATGTGACTTGTCCATCGCTCCTGAGAGTGCATTAGGGTTGTGCGGATGCTTTGCAGGCATGCTCTTTGAAAGACTTCAGTATCTGGTATTTTTGCATTGCCATTTAACATTTAGTGTTGTTTTTGTTTTTTTTTTTTAGGGAGGTAATGTGGAAGTGGTTAGTTTTTGTTCTTTTGTTGGTGTTGTTTGTTGTTTGTTTGTTGTTGTTGTTGTTTTTTTTGGGGGTGGCATGTTTTCTGTATAATGTACACGGTTCTGAACCTTAGAGCTATTACGGAGGAAAGCAGCTCAATAAACCTCTAGCTTTGTGTTTGTGAAGATACCTCATCTATTCCAAACATTTTTAGACCATAAGATGCACTGGCCTTGGCGATACGCGGGCCAATGGTACTATAGATCTTTTTATTTTTTCAGAATGTGCAGTCAAGGTATGTGTATCTGTCCACTGCATTTATTTCCACTCCATTTATCTCGATGCTTCCATCCATGCAGGCCTTCCCTAGATCAGGCAGATATAAGACTTCAGTCTTTTTTAGCGGCCCTCGTAAGGGGAAAAAGCCGATATTAGGTTTGTGCAAAATGTCCGTCTGTCCGTCTGTCCGTCAGTCACACTCAGGGCGCCAAAACTAGAAGAGATACGAAAAATATTTTTTCACCATTAAATGCGGCTTGAAAAGTTTAGGTGCAACGGCTACTTTTAGTTTTCTAAAAGCAAACCGTTTAATTTATAAAAATTATTATGCAAGCGATTTTTTAATAATAAAACACCAATTGTGAAGCAATTACGTAAATCTAAGGGAGGAAATATTACTATATGAAATGCTCTTGGCATGTAGATATCACGCACATTTTTTTAAATGAATTTATGTCTGACTGTCCGTCTGTCCGTCTGTCAGACTCAGAGCGCCAAAACTAGAAGAGATACGAAAAATATTTTTTCACCATTAAATGCGGCTTGAAATGTTTAGGTGCAATGGCTACTTTTAGTTTTCTAAACGCAAACCGTTTAATTTATAAAATTAATTATGCAAGCGATTTTTTAATAACAAAACACCAGTTGTAAAACAATTACGTAAATGTAAGGGAGGAAATGTTACTATATGAAATGCTCTAGACATGAAGATATCACGCACATTTTTTAAAATGAACTTTTAGCAGCGGCTTTCGTGTACTAGCGTAAAGACCGGAAATGACATGATTCTAAACTAATTTCTTAAATTTTTAAAAAAATCAGATTTTTAAAAATAAAATTGTATAATGCCCCATTAAAATGAAACTAACATATTTTTTTGCGTTTTGTCTGTTGGTTGGTCTGTCCGTCACGGTTAGAAAAAAACACTAAAGGCTTTTGAAAAATATGATTTAACCTTTACTGTTCTTTCAGAAATATTGCGATAGTTTAAGGATGGGAGCAACAGGAATTGAGCCAGGGACTTAGAAGGAACATCCGAAACATCTTGCGAATAGGCGGATCTGACAGGGATCCGACTCCGACGGGGGCCGCCTCTGAGTTTGTGTATCACACAAACTCTCTTTGTAATCTTGTTTGTGTTTATAGTGAGGCCGAAGTCTGAACATGCTCTTGAAAAGTCACTGACGATGCTCTGCAGATCATTTTCAGAGCAGACATTTAGGGCACGATCATCAGCTAATAGCAGGTCCTTGATTACTGCTGATTAAATATATAATATAGCAATAACTACCTTTTTTAATTATTGAAGTTGGCACCAGAAAGTACAATAATCTTTGTTCTACTTTGACTAAATTCTAAATGTAATCAATATGGATCCAGCTATAAAATGTACTATTTAGACTCTAACTGGTAACTCTAACTAGTAGGCATATAATCATAGTTAATACGTAGGCTAGTGTCTTAGGCTAGTACAGTAGTAGAACTAGTCACTGCTTAGACTAAATCAGGTTTTCTTTCTATAACCACTAACGGATTCGAAGGGGGGGGGTAAGGGCGATCGCATCCTCCACCTAATTTCCCCTCTCCTGGAGAGTGGAGGTTAGAGAATTTTCTTAGAGTAGTAAGCACCATTCTTTACTTAGCTAAATCATTTATACTAATCAATATTATATTTGTTAAAGTCCCCACTCACCTGTCATTAAAATTTCTCCACTTACCGTGGACGGAAAAAAAAAGTTTCTATCATCACTTACCTTAAATCTAGGACTATTTAGATTTTTTCATTTTATCTTATATAATAAGGACATTACTTCAAAACAAAAATAGCTGATTACGTCCTACGCGTTATGGATTTAGTCGTGCATATTAACCATTGACTTAAATTCTGAAAATTCACTTGTTTTCCTGGCTGGCTCAGGCAACCCATTGCATGCTCTAATAGCACTGTCAAAAAAGGAGCATTTGTACAAATTTGTCCAAGCAACTGGAACGAGGAATATCCCAAACAGAGCATGCATTTCTATTATTGGCCTAACCAAGGTTAAATAACATTTTAGTTTTATGTTCTTATTTGATTTATAGAAACTTTTTTTTAATAAAACCAAATGTTTTGTTTGATTTTATTGATGGTTTCATCAATAGTTAAGGGGACTCTGTGAAGTTTTTATTTTATTATGACACCTAGGTATTTTTTTGTTTCGTTTTTAGTCTGTGTTACTGATTTACCAAGAATAAGTGGAATTTATTTTTTTTTCTTTTTTTTTGTTACTCTTAATAACTAACATTTTTCCCATTTCTGTGATTCATCTAATTCTGTTTGTAAAATGTCTGTATTTTGTGTTGTATTTATTGTTCTATATATTATGCAATCGTCTGAAAATGATCTGACATATGTTCCTGAACTAAGGCAATTTGGTAGATCATTTATGTAAATTTAAAATAGTCGGCCTGAGACTGTTCCTAGAGGTACACTTGTTCATGATCGAAACCGCAGAGTTAGTCATAATGCTACCCAAATTACATCCTGCTCGTTGACTGTCGGCCAAAGAAACAGAAGATCTCTTAATTCATTTGCCTTATAGATCACAAGGTCTGTAAGGGAAACTTTTATATAAATATATTCATACATGCCTTCATTTCATAAGTCAACTTACTTTTCATTTTCCTATGTCAATTTCGCTTCCCTCACAGTCACAGTATAAAAAACTTTAGATTAAAAATATAAATGTATAGTCAATTTCTTTTTTTTTTTTTTTGTTAGCCCTCGTCTGTGTCTAGATAAGACTACTATTCTCTAATATTCCTTTTTTGAGGACACAATACCAATAAAAATGTATTGAAGCGAACAAAAGAAATGGGCCTTCCGAAAATGCATTTTGTTTCCATCTAGGGATCAAACTGTCTAAAAAAATGTTTGTGATATTTAATAACAAAAATTGATTCCCTTATGATTAAAAGATGAAAAACAAAAATAGCCATAAGTACTATATCTAGATCTAAAAAGCTGGAAAAAGTCTAGTGATGGTACGATAAATTAGAGGACGCTAAATTTAAAAAAAAGAAGCTAGGGGCTGTTATTGTAATAAAAAAAGGCTTTAAAGTGTGAAAGCGGGTGCATGTTGAAGGCGACGGTCGAAAAGTAATGTAACATATTTATAAATTTTGATAATGAATTGATAAGCCGAAGAAACGTCGAAGATTGATACTTATGACTAACTTTTTTGCTTTGGGCGGGAGAGCGGGGGATGCATAAGTGATATTAAAATTCACAGGCCATGAAGGAATACGATGGGGTCGCCTCTCTTTGTAATCGTGTTCATTGTAATCAATTTGTCATAGATTTCATAAAAAGAAAAATATAAACGCAATATATTATATAATATATGAATGAAAACATTAATTTGTATGTGTTTGTGGTACTCAATGCTTACATTGATAGCAAAGTGCTCTTTTTATGTCACAAATTTAACGTCGATCTGTTAACAGAGTCGTTTTCTAAAGGACACCGACTTCAAAAGGAACTGGACTGATTACAAGAACGGCTTCGGAACACCTTGTAGCACAGACTATTGGATAGGCAATGAGATGATTTACCAGATCACTTCTATGGTAAAATATTATTTTTTAACATTTTTTTTATTCTCTGTTGCTGTCACTGTTAATGCCATTGTTGTTGTTGCCGAGGCTACAGTTGATACTGAGTGCCCAAATGTAGGACAGTTAACGTGTAATCTAAGTGATAATTAAATAACTAGCCTGATTCTTCATCTTTTTAAACTGTCTAGGTCAGTAGAAGTGAACAATAGCTCCCTCTGACTAGACTGAATAACAGTGTATACTGCTTCGTCTGGCGGGTGGGTCAGACTCGCGGCAAGAGGTGCGCCATTTTCCTTTTCTGCTGTTGATACTGAATGTCCAAATGTAGGACAGTTAAGTTGTAACTTACGTAATAATTAAATAACTAGCCAGATAAGACCCCCACATTTCAATTTTTTTTCTATTTCTCCCCGAAAATAAAAGTTGAGTATGAAAATGGGTTTACCCGTTCAGCCGACATATTCATTTCAAATATAAAGTAATGTTTACCCGATGTGTCAAACATTTCGTTCTTTGCGATGTACTTTTTGTATATTTTTAGGGCCCTACTGGTATAAGAAGCTCATTAAACATACACTACGGCCACTGCCATAATCTAAGGAACTTTTATAGAAAGTTTTACCTTGTCATACGTTTTTTTTTTCAGGATATACGGGACATACTTAGATACATACATACATACATTCACATAAATAAGCATAAATACATACATACATATATACATACACACATACATATATATATATACACACATACATACATACATAATACATGCATACATAC
>JADKLZ010001483.1:7642502-7655726 GCA_021533235.1 Biomphalaria straminea
GGTGTCTCTGGGCCGGGCACGCTGCCCTGTCTTATCGTGGCGTCCAGGCGAAGTTCCTAGAAAACTTATTTATCATCACCAAAAAGTATTTCAATTTATTATAGTAAAGAAGGGACGCTATAAGCAGACGTATTTCTCATCCTAGAATTTACATGAGTTATACCCCTTTGTTAAGAAAACAAATACAACCTTAATTCTTGTAAAATAACTCATGAGGTTTTGTTGGCTTTCAAAAGGGTATTGTCGTACTGTCGTTGGTAAAGAGTTAAAAAGGTTTAAAAAGATTTGTTTCACATGGTAGGCATTTAACGCAAAAGAAAGAAATGATCTTCATTGATTCAAATATAATCATGGTCTCTTTCTTTGAGACATTAAATAAACAAGACTTAATGTTTAAAGAACAGTGTTCAACATTCTATCAGACCTTGTTTGTGGAAGAATGAATCACTGTCTAACAGGGGCGCACTGGGTGTCAAAATCGGCCCTGGCATTTGATATCATAAACCATTAGGTTAAGTTCGATAATGTATCGATAACTGTACTTATGCATATAGCGTACTCTACATCTTTATGAGAAGCATATGCATTTTGTTATTTTTTTATCGCTAAATGTGTAGACCATAAAATTATAGAGCCTATAGGTGGCACTGTCCACGGATGTAGGCTATTATATTATTTCGGAAAATGTGTCAGATCAATAAATAAATATTACACTCATTCATTCATTCATTCATTGATTCATCAAACTCCATTTGAGTGAGGTCTTGAGAGGCTTAAATCCTCTCTTGAAAAACCCCTGGACAAAAACTCTACTGTCTTGCGTAGTGCGTACATGTCACCATACATACAGGTCGAGAATTGTTGTTTTCCCAGACCTGTCGAGGCGGAGATCAACACTAGAGTCTGTACACGATATAAACACATGACTCTCATAGGGCCCCTTTTATACAAGAATATTTTAAAAACTTTAACAATTTAATACATGGTGGCATCCATGCGGCCCTTTCGGTGGCCCATTTTGGTACCAGGCCAACGGTCATTTGCCCGAATGCCCTTATAGCCAGTCCGCCCCTTCCGCCTGAGGACATTGATGTCTAAGCCACTTATCGTGCAATGCTCAATGAAGAAATAACATCCCGCTTCTAGCTTTCTGAGATGTAATCAATTTATGAAATAGAGACACGGAGGGATATTTTTTTTTTGTTACATCTGTAATACATTTTTAAATTGAGTTGCAATAAAAAAAAACCAATGCAGGCAGAGTTACAAAACTATGTCATCAGTAACAATACTTTTGAATGAGTGATGCGCAAACAGAGACATGCCTGTATTTAAATGTTGCTGTCAAACACCAAAACTGTTTTAAAAAATAAAGAGTGGAAACTGGATGTAGTGCTGTAGCGAGCTTCATGGAGAAGCAAAAGAAATAGACTTATGTGTTTATGTTGTTGGTTGTGGAGATCTTCACCTTGCTTTGACTCATTTAAAAAGCCAATACTGTTACATATCATGGGGTAAAAGTTTCCCTCTAAAAAAAATGTTTGTATTTAGTGAATTCGGAAAAAATAATAGTCAAAATAAATTTAAAAAAAAAAAATTAAAACGAAAAAATATTAATAGTAAATAATAATTTTAACAATAAGAAAAAGAAAATACGAGAGTATTTTTTGTCTAAATTTTTTAAAAATTAACCGTTAGTTTCTATACATTTTTTTTTATATAATACTTTAAAAATTAACAAAATGTTAGTGACAGCGTGACACTCTAGTCCAGTGTTCTTCAAAGGGGGCGATATCGCCCCCTTGGGGGCGATTTCGAGATTTTAGGGGGCGCTGGGAGCCAAAGGGGTGGTACGGGGGCGATTGGCAAAAAAGTGGGCGGTAAGGGGGCGCTGGACACATAAGGGGCAATCGGTGGCGCTGAGAAGAAACAAAATAAAAAAAAATGAAAAACGTTTTCAACGTAGAACATTTTCTTCAAAGCGGCACTGGCGAAGTATATATAGACAAATAATCGTTTTATTTTTAAAGTTCGGGAATTCCTTGTTTCTATGATTTATAAAACCAATTGCTATTTTTTGTTTTTTTACTGCAGCAGGAAGTGTGTATTTTTGCTCCCATTTTTTAGCGAGTAAAACAGTTTGTAGATTGATAAATAAACAAGGTATAAGCTTTTTAAATTATAGTTTATTATATCTACAGTAACATAGTTATATAATAAATAATATTAAACAATGTTTATGCTATTTGGTTTAAATAATAAAGCTAGCGTTAAAATAAATGAGTGTAACGTTCATTTTACAGTGAAAGCATTGACAATGTCGACCAAGAAAAAAACTCGCCAGTATTCAGCAAATTATCTCTCCAAAGGTTTCATAGAATCGCCTGTAGATAAACGTATTCCATTGTGTCTACTTTGCATGAAAACATTTTCCAATGAGGCGATGAAACCAAGTCGGCTTCAGGATCATATGAAGGCCTTGCATCCTGACAAAAAGGACAAGCTCATTGAGTATTTCAAAACTATTCATGAGCAATTTGAAAAACGCCCGACTATTCAAACAATATTTAAAAAAAAAACAGCAAAGCAGAAGACGGTTTGATGGCCTCTTACAAAATTGCAGAGTTAATTGCAAAAAATCAAAAGTCACATACCGTTGGTGAAAAATTGATCATCCCAGCTTTAAGAGAAGTCATTTCCACAGTGATGCATTAAGACCCCAATGAGGTTTTGAAAGTATTACCGATAAGTGAGACTTCGATTCAAAGACGGATTGTTGTTTGTTGCTAAACAACTTAGCCCACAACTTCATTCATCTTTAAATCTGATTAGAAAAACTGTAAATAAATTAAAAACCTATGCCAAAAATGAGCGCATCTTTTAACAGCTGTGTGAAACAAACAATGAACAACATGTTAAACTCTTATTATACACTGAGGTTCGCTGGCTTTCCAAAGGGAATAGTCTTGCTCGTTTTGCTGAACTTTCCAATACAATTTTGGAATTTTTCAAGCAACAGGAAGATTTATCTGTTTGCAATGACTTGAAGAAGGTCAAGAAAGATTTATTTTACATGGCAGGGATCTATCGTAAAATGAATGAAATGAACTTGCAGCTGCAAGGAAAGAAGTTAACCCTTATCGATACAAAGCAGATCATTGTCTCTTTTATTGAGAAATTGAATCTCTTTGAATCTCTTTTACCACAATATTTCCAGAAAGGAATTTTACAATCTCCTAGAACTCGCTTTGTTGAATAATGAATTACTGCCTGACGACATTGACGTCTATGCTACTCACCCGAAAATGCTCAAGGAAGAAATGGAAACTCGCTTCCAGGATGTCATAAGTTTAAAAATTGAAACATGGATGATTAATCCTTTTGAAACATCTGTCACCGATGTTCAAGTTGATTTGCAGGAAGAAATGGTAGAGTTACAAAATGATATCACCAGTCAAATGAATTTCAAAAGAGTAGGCACAGAAGAGATGTGGCTGCAGCGATTTGTTCCTGTCAAATACCCAAAACTATGGTCAAAAATGGAATTGCTATTTTTAGCTTTTCCTTCAACTTATATGGCTGAAACTGGATTTAGTGCCGTTACAAACATAATGAGTAAACAAAGAAATAGACTTGATGTAGCCACTAGAGGAGACCTACGCCTTGCTTTGACTAATTTAAAGCCTGGCATTTCTAACATTGTTAAACTGCATGAGACACAGGGTTCCCATTAGTTCAAGCTTAGTTATGTCTGATGAATTGTTTTTTTTTATTAAATATAAGACTAAATGTAAAATTTTAATGTAAAAAAAAATAGTAGTGTTCTATGATGTAGCATTCACCCATCCACACTAGTTGCGCTACAGCCCATTCAGATCTCTCCTGAGCCTTTCGTCTCCACGCCCTTACCCCAAACTGTTGCAGATCTGCCTCCACATCATCAATCCATCGCTTTCGGAGTCTGGCTTTGGGTCGCCAGTCTTTTCGATTTCGCCTGTATACAATTTTCTTTCCTCTGTTATCAGGTATTCTTTCAAGGTGACCTGCCCAACGTAGTCTGTTCTTTCTTTTCTGTCACTATCGGTGGATATTCATACAATTGAAATATAACATGGTTAGTGCGTGTCCTCCACCCTGTTTCATCTTGTATAGCAGTAGAGATTTTCATAAGGACTGTTCGTTACCAAGTATTTAGTAGATTTTTGGCTGTCTTCGTCGTAGTCTGGGTTTCACTTGCATACTTGCTGCTGTGCCCACAGTGCCATTGTATATTATTTTCTTGGTTTTCCTTAATATTGATATTTTTAATGTAAAAAAAAAAAGTTATAGACAATCAGTTTAACTCTTTACGTTTATATCCTGTAAGCTTTTTTTTTTACTAATAAAAATAAGATTAATTAACAATATGTAAGTTACAATGCTAATATACATTAGCACATGTTCTTTTAGTACAATTTACCTTCCGAATTTTCTTTTTTTTTTTTTTTTACTATTATATGTCCGTTAGGGGGGCGCTGGAGATTTTTTAAAGAGAAAATAAACGAAAAGGGGGCGGTGGGTTAAAAAAGGTTGAAGACCACTGCTCTAGTCTATATTAATGAGATTTGCGATACTGGTATCGTGCGTTGCTCTGGGGATTTTTTTTTTTTTTCAAATGTACTAGGATAGGTGGTTTAAAATGGGTTAAAGACTTTTGCATTAAACTTTATGGGCCGCTTGTTAATATCATCAACAAATGTTTGTGTCAAGTTTCTTGATTTGAGAATTGGTGTGAGAGAGTTAACGTGTACAAATATTTTACTTGATAGACAGACAGACAAACAGAGTGAGCTGATAGAATCTTTCTGACAGGAAAAAAAAATACTTTAAAAAAAATAAGTCTTATAACGAAGTGTTATTGTATTATTTGAAAGAGGTTCTAAACCAGTGGTTCCCAAACTTTTTTGTCTCGTGGACACCTTGACATGTTTTCTGGTTTTCCGTGGACCCCCTGTTTAAGTTCTATTGAATTTTTGAAAAGTCATCAATTTCAAATTACATATTTTGTTAAAATAATTTCCAACCAGTGACATGAGGAGTGAAAAAAGCAATTTAAAACTACATTTTTAAGTTCAATTTATTTTGTTTACAATAAATGTATAAACAAAATCGAAATTTAAACCCATAATTAGGGACCTGCGAATATTCGATATTCGATTCGACTTCGAATATAAAAAGAATATTCGAATTCGATTCGAAATTATTTTTAAATTTTCGAATCTTCGAATATTTTCCAAAAAAAGTAATGCTTTTTTGTGGATAATTCAAGCTCGGTTTTGGTGTGTACTTTGGTGTGTAAAATGTTACTTAACTGGTTTATAAAGCAGCTTCTGAAATAAGTATCAGCTGAAATTTCTACAGTTACTCAAACAAGATTTTTCTTGCTTTCAATTCGGAATTTCCGAAAATACTTTATATTTGTTCTTAAACAAATTGTCTGAATATTTTATTCATTGAACAATCTTGGATCATACTGGGCCAACTTTGACAATGGATCATCTCCTGGCAGCCACATTCATTGATCTAAGATTTAAGCACTACTTATTTTCAGAAGCTGAAACTAAAAAAGCTGTCTTTTTTGTAGAGACAATATAGGCAAACTCTGACGGAAGCAAAATTGGCAAAAATTCTGATGAATTGCCACGTGAAAGTCTTGTTCAAGACAGGAATAGATGAAGTCTTATGGATTCAATGTTCAAGAAAGTGCATGATGCTCAAGGAGATACCATAATCAACAAAATTTCCAACATTTCTGAGCAAATTAAGGATGAAGTCAGTTTGTATTCTAAGCAAGCAGTTGTAGATCGAAACAGTGATCCTCTTCAGTTTTGGAAAGAAAGTATTAATATTTTTCTACTTTTTGGCCAGAGCAGCTAGGAATTTGCTTGCAATTCAGGCAACAAATTGTTCTTCAGAAAGAGTTCATTCAGTAGGAGGACAAAGTATTACTGACTATCGTCACAATCTCTCGGAAAATAATGCTGAAACTTTGATTTGGGCCAAAATAAATAACTTTTTTAAAAGGCCTGCTTTGCAATTTAATTATTGCCAACTTTTTGTGTTTCAGTATTAAATAAATATAATATAATAACAATTTTGAATTTACACTTGTTGGTTGCAAAATTTTTTGCAAGAATATTCGATTCGAATTCGATTCGAAATTCGAATATTTTCTAATATTCGATTCGATATTCGATTCGAAAAAAATGTCCTGATTCGCAGGTCCCTACCCATAATGTAACAGTTAATATGTATCGTTTACTATCACTAAACGCATTAGAAACGATTTGTTTTTAAAGGTTTGCAAGCTCGACTTTGATTGCTACGGAGATTATTTTTCATATTGAGATTTCTTGTTTTAGTAAAAGTTTTCACAAAGAGCTGTTTTTCGTGGATTTCTTGAGCCATAATAATTTGAATAAAAAAAATACATCATTACCAGACAAGGTTGCCAGCTGTATAGAGAAATATATTGTTTGCAGAAATATATTGTTTGCAAAGACTTAGGCCTACATTAGAAGAAAGAAATACCGGTATTTAGCTATATTCCAACAGAGCTCAAGAATTTAGTGAACTCTTCTACAATACCATGACCATTGCCCTAACAGAGTTTTCATGGATTGTTCTCAGAAAGCCACCACAAACGAGGGAGCTAGAATACTTATTGAATGGCCCATTGGAGAAAAAATGATTTAAAAATTAAAATCATTATAACTAATGAGCTCTATGAGAACCACAGAGAAGAAATAGGAGCACTGCATCATAAAAAGTGGCACATTAACACACTCTTGTTTGACAAGGAAGTAATGAAGTTCAATTTCAAATACTTAACTCTGTACAGTCTTCATTTCTTTTTGTTAAAGTTATAACTAGACAAAACTACACTATGCAAATATAGTTATTAAATTAAATAAAACAATTTTTCACACATACATCAAGCACACCTTTGTGCTGAGAACTAGTTCTGCTGTAATTTGGTCCTCTCCTGGTGCTTTGTGGTTCAACTGATGAATGTTCCTGTCTTTCTCTCTTCACATTTGAGAAAGTAATTAGTTTTTAGTTTCTCATAACTGCGTTGATAGCAAAATTGAAGATATTCCTGCAATCAATATCTACTACTGCTCCATTTGTTGCTACTAATATGATAGTTACAGGGTATGCTTTTCTTCGAAAAAAAATGTTGAAAATTAATACCACCGTCCATTTTATATTTAGATTCAGCCATATTAAGTATTAGTTATCTCTAGACCAAATTGAGCTATTAAAATGAGGTATTAAAATTTAAAATATGTTTTTCATTCCAGTAATATATGCAATATTTAATGGCCTAGCTATATTAAAGTAAAAATAATGTATATTTGTATGATATAATAGGTGATTCCATTAATGTGAGATTAATATTAAACTCAATTCCTTGTTAAATGAGATCCACTCTGTGGACCCCCATTTGGATGTCATGGACCCCCAATTCTTTTTTTCACTTTCGTGGACCCCCTGGAAGTCCTCGTGGACCCCTGGGGGTCCATATGGACCACTTTGGGAATCACTGTTCTAAACAATGCAAAAGATAGGGAGGAATGGAGAAAGACGGTAGACGAGTCTTGATTGGTGCGCCAAAGATCCAAAAAGACTAAGGGATATGTAAATGTAAATTATATCAATTAGTTTGGATCAGTCTTGTATTTAAATGTGTAATAGATCTCTAAACCAACAACAAAAATCTGTGCGCTTAATAATATTTTTACCAATTGTTTTTGTTTAGCGCTATGTCATGCATTTAGCTTTCTCAATACGAAAAGGAAGGAGACAGAAAAAGATATTTGGGCAGATTTAACCGTAATTAGTTTTAATAATAATAATAATAATAATACACACAATTTGATCGGGTGGATACTCCTCCTTATTACAAATACTCGCCACAAGATGTTCTCGAGTCTACTAACTATCTGCTGTACTGGGATAGACCTATTTTGACCGACAAAACAGTAGATTTTAATCGCCCTGATCTGCTGCTCATCGATAAAAAGGAAAAAGCAGCTACCATTATCGACATTGCAGTACCACTATCTCACAACTTATGTAAAACTGAGTTAGAAAAACAACAAAAATATGGGAACCTAGGCTTGGAGATTAAGCGTCTATGGAAGCTTGCTAAAACTACAATATACCCCATTGTTATATCAACCAAGGGGATAATAACAACTGACCTCACAGATACCTTCAAGGCTCTGAACATTCCTAGGAACATTCTCGTTGCCTGTCAGAGGGCGGTATTTCTGCAGACCTGCCACATCACCAGAAAATTCCTTAGTAGAAACTGATAAAGGGAATACGATGAATTTTGTCTCCCTTTAACGAAACTCGAGCCTGGCTCCGCCAGAGAAAGAATACTCGTTCTTTTCTAACATAATAATAATAATAATAATATTAATATTAATCTTTATTGTCCGTAAGGAAATTTGTCTTACAATTTGTGCATTATACAAAACAAAACATTATTTTAAAAAATGTACATTCACACCAGACTCACTCACAATTTACATATGAAAAGTTTAAATTAGATTGGTTCTATTTAATGATCTGCTTGCCCTGGATGTGGCAAAATATGTAGGTCACAGCTGGGACTGCACAGCCACGGGAAACACTGTATACCTCACTAATCTTCGGACTCGAAGACAAGCCTATTATTATTATTTAATGATCTGATTGGCAGAGGAACAATAGAGTATTTGTAACCGTTTGTCTTTGCTATCGGTGTCTTGTATCTCTTTTGTGATGGTAAAATAACAAAATCGTGACCCAAAGGGTGATTTTTTATTTCTAGAATGGGGGAGCGACCTGAGTTTGAACTTGCGGCTCACGGCCCACGTAAGGTACTTATGACAAGAGAAGTTTGTATAGTTATACATTGTTTGTTTCAATTCAGAGCGGCGACCTATAGAGGGAATTAATTCATCTTATACCACCACTTCAGTCAAGTACATTTTTTTTCCTTTTTACGAGATACCAAACAAAATAATTACCAATGGTTAATTAACTTTTTTTTTTTAAATAAGGTGGCAAGATAAGATAACCAATGAGGACGTGGTACGAAGAGCAGGTTGCCAGGACATCCGCTCTGTTATCAGCAGCAGACGTCTTGGCTGGCTTGGCCACGTTCGTAGAATGCCAGTAGGTCGACTCCCACAGAATATTCTGTATAGCGATGTAATAGAAGGCAGAAGAGCCGCTGGTCGCCCACTTTTACGTTATACGGATGTATGCAAACGCGACATAAAGCTATTTAAAATGGACACTAGCAGCTGGGAAAAAGTAGCACTGGATAGATCCACATGGAAAGAGAGCATAAGAGAAGGGTCTCGGATTGCAGATGCCATACACAACAGAAGCAGAAAGAAGACTGAAAATGCAGCCTGGTGAATTTATATGCCCAACCTGCAACCGCAGCTGTGTATCAAGGATTGGCCTCTTTAGCCACACAAGAAGTTTCAAAGGGAAAAGATTGTCTCTCGAGACGTAAAATGACACAGAATTAACTTTTTTAAACTATAGATTCTTCTGTTATCAGAAAGGATTGTACAACTTTCAGCTTGATCCTAGATAGAGTGTTATGTTGTAGTTTCATTCACTTCCTCTTGTCTGAGAAATAGAAAATATATTATTATTATTACTGTGTACACTTAAACAATATATCAAGTGCAAAGTTTTGGTTGGTTGCTGTATTGCATAATTATAATAAGCAATACCAAAAATAACCGTAGCCTATATTTATTTTATAAGCCCAATGATTGATAGAAATTGTTTTCTAAATCATTATAGTAGATATAGATAGTAGATGGCATATTAAGATTATTTCTTTTAGATTTGTTTTAAGTTTACCTCAGTTTGGGCGTTCTCATGTAAACAAATATTCTTAAAAACGAACTCTTAAAACATGAAGTGATGAGAAAACGACTATTGCAGTGGCGTAACTAGGAATAATTTTCCATCATTTGGGGGCCGTGGGGGGCTTGGGCTTTATCGCGGCCCCATGCATTTTGCGTAATATTTAATATAAAAAAACAATAATTTAGGGCCCCCTTCAGATGTAGGTCAGGGGGGATTTTCCCAATTTTCCCCCTCCCTATCCACACCCTAGCTACGCCTCTGGGCCATTGAGCATCAACAAAAACAGATCTGGATTGAGTGCAAACTTTTATTTTCAAAATTAAAGATTGTATTTTTTATACGCATAAATTTTTGTGTCTCTTTAAATAAAACCAATTCCTGGCCACCGGTGTGTTATATCATATATATATGGTGTTATTTCTAAAAGACACTCTTGGCTAAAACTGCCATTAACAATCTTTTTTTTTTCGGTAAATTACATTCTGCATTTTTAATCGTGAAAATGACTGTTAAAGGCCCGAGGTAAATGTCGATTGTATTTTATTTATTTATTTTTCGTTTCCCGTTAGTGGTATAATTAGAGATAGGTGATTGGTAAGGTGCTGTAAGGGTGTAGTGTATTTTTTTATGTCTGTGCTTAAACAGATATTAATGCTACAAAACTATGTTTGTTTCGGTTTTTACAATATACATATTGTCTACTAAATGAATAATGGTTAATGAAACCAATATTTAATTGGGATGCAGGGCCTGAATACCAGGTCTAAATAAATAAACAAAAAGCATCAATTTAACTAAAAAGCTCTCATCTATAGTGATTGTGAAAAAAAAAGTAATAAGAATTAGAACATGTCATGATTAGTATTCTAAAAGTAAACACTGCAGCCTGTTCTTTGAGAGTCATGACGGGTGACCAGTCCTTGGGAAAGATAATAAATGTAGCTATTTTAAAGCAACATTGGAAATGACTGAATTATTATGTGGAAAAGAAGATGAAGAACTTTTTTTTAAAAAAAGATAATATAGTACATTTTTACATTAAATGTAATCTTAGTTGGCAGCTCGTTTTGTGGCCAACTACGAGGACATGTATTCTTTTACAAGTCTCTTAAGTGCCATAGATTAGTAACACTAGCAAAAGGTTAAAGCTCAGTGTGGCATATGAAGGTACACTTGTAATTAAGAAAAAACACCACCGTAAATTCTTCTTCATCGTCCTAATTATTATGTTAAGTCTAAATGTTAGTCAGATGACTAGACCAATATATGAGATGAATCGCTGGAGTGTTCAGATGACTAGACCAAATATCCGAGATGAACTGTTGGAGCTTTCAGATGACTAGACCAAAATATATGAGATGAACTGTTGGAGCCTTCAGGTAACTAGACCAATATAGGCCTATGAGATAAACTGCGCGGTGGTTTCCAATATGGGAACTCTCCTTATAGTTTTCTTTCTATAGGGGTGTCTTGTTTGGGCCTCTTAGTAAAGAGAACAGTTTTGAAGGACATGGTCAGCATTTTCTGGTGGCAAGGGCAGATTTCACTGTTTCCTATTTTGGCCATTGTTAAAGATAGGATATATTTACTATCTGTACACATTTGAGTACGATATCTTATTTATCCTTTACAGAAGTTTATAAATTTACTCTATCAATACCTATCTGACAGTCTGACCAAATGATATACTTTGTAGCTTCATCTCAGGAGTTGTATTAAAGTTTTTATTTTTTTTTTGCCTGCTCAATTCATTATTTTGTAATTAGTGAATGAAAAACAAAACTTAATGAAATACTCAGAAAGACACACACAAAAATTGAAACAAAAAAAAAGACACAAAGACAAGAAAAAATGGAGTCACATTTCTTATTCCATACACTAGAACAAATTCAAACCAAGTGCTCCTTATTTCCTGGTGCCATTTAGACAATGTAATTGGTTTCCTGAAACAGCCAAGAAAACCAACAACCTGTGGGAAGCGTGGTCGAGAGGCTAAGTACGCTTGAACTTGGCTTGGCTTGGCTACCTAGAAGGGGGTTCGAGGTTCGACACCCGACTCGGGCAGAGCTGTGTTTACTGAGAGCCCAAAGGCAGCACGGGAAACCAATTCCTAGATACCCCCTCCCCCCCACCGGTCCACAAATGAGATTGGACCAAAGTGCTCTGAGCATGCTATAAGCATAAAAGTAGCACTATATAAAAGCTATAATAATAAAAAAAAAAATAACCTTAAAGAGTTTAAAGTCATTGATTGGCATGCATGTATAAAGTGACACATGAAAGGTGCAGGCAGTATTTATCTCCTTTTTGAAGTAACGTTTGTAAAAGATAAGATAAGATAAGATAAGAAGAGAAAAAGTGTATGTGTGAGAGTGATGGCGGAGAGTGCTGTGAGAGGGACAGAGAGAAAAGAAGAATGAAAAAAGAGATATGGAGAGAATGAAAGAGAGAAGAGAGAAGAAAAGTAAAAATAAGTGTAAGAGAGAACAAACATTTAGGAAGAAATAAATGAGAGAATTAATTATTTCGTGTATAAAGGCCTATAAAAACATTTTTTTAAATAGCCAACAACATACTGTATCAGTACTTTAGGCGATCATAAATAAGTATTGAGTAACAGAATAAATCCAGTAACTCCAATATGCCAAGTATCACTGTATTGTGATATAGCACTATCATATGATTGGTGCCAAGTAGTCACGTGATGATAACCAGCTGGTATACTTTAGCTGCGGCCGTCCTGCTGTACCTCCGCGATAAACGCATTCCATTTGTTCTGCCAGAGCGTCATGGCCCGGCCCTTCTGCACGTCGTCTAACGAGCTGAACCTGTCAAATAAAACTGCAATGGGTAAAAAAAAAACAAGCAAGAAAAAAAACGAAAGCAAAGCTTATCTAAGGGAGGGAACCACTAGTTACTGCCATTTTAAAAAAAAAAATATTCTGCTACATAAAACTAAATTAATTAATTAGTACTAAATGATAAATTAATTGGTTAATTATTGGATAGATTCGTTGTGTTGTTATCGACTATGAATAATTATGCAAAATTTTAACTTGATTCGACAATATAATGACTGTTTCCAATGACATGACTGACATAACTAACATGACTGTTTCAAATGACATTACTGACATGACTGTTTTGAATGACATGACTGACATGACTAACATGACTGTTTTGAATGACATGACTGACATGACTAACATGACTGTTTCGAATGACATGACTGACATGACTGACATGACTGTTTCGAATGACATGACTGACATGACTGTTTCGAATGACATGACTGAC
>JADKLZ010001483.1:7669625-7682402 GCA_021533235.1 Biomphalaria straminea
TGTGTGTGTGTGTGCTAAGTACCTGGTATTGTGAAGAAACAACACAAACATTGACAAAGCATTAAAAAAAATCCAATCAAAAGGATCCTGATCCTGATCCTACTGTTGTGGGCGGGGGTAGTTAGCGTGGGACAGTTTATTTCTTGGTTGTTGTTTTTTTTTAGGTACATGTCTGATACGTCACGCGAATATTTAGTCAATTACAACAGTCCGAATTTCTTAGAAAATACAATCAACTTTATTAAGTAGATATTTTAAAGGATAAGAACTCCAAGTTCATGGCCACTTGGATCATACTTTCTTAATTACTTCCTGTACAAGCATTGCCCGTTCCTTCTTCTTTTTTTTTTTTGCCTTGTATGTCTCGGCCAACCCAACATTGTCCTCAGCTAGCGCCTCTTTTCACCTGCTTACCTCGGTGAGTGTCCAATGAAAGTCTGAGATTGCAGCCATTTATGATCCTTTGACCAACCTGAAGGATTTTACTCAGATGCCAGAAAGAAAGTTGGCTCCTAGCCCAAACCTCTCTCCGGAGGTTCCCCATCAACTTGATGATCATTTAATCACATACGTTTTCAAAAGACACCACCTTTTGAGCCCAACGCAAGGGTTTCTTCTCCCAATTGAAGGCTAGAGACTGAGCTCACGGGGGAGTTCCTTCTTCTCATTATAATGTACCGCCGCTATCTGTATATCTCCCGCTGTTGAACGGCATGGCGGATGGGAAAGGTTAGCGAGCCTTTCTTACATCCAACGTGTAATGTTTGTTCGAACTTACTGTGGATGCCAACTGGAGGAAGTCATCTATCCCGGTTAGCTTATCCGTCTCTCCTATCGGACGTTTCCATGGGGATGCCACCATGTGAGATGGCATATTCTTCTTCACAAGCCACCCACTTCTTTCATTGGCATCTTTTATCATTACCTTTATTTATCCCTTAGTCTGTTGGACCGTTGGTGGACCAAGCAAGACTTTTGTTGACCGTCTTTTTTCCGTTCCTCTCTACCTTTTGCCTTGTTTAGAACCTCTTTCACTGGCAGGCCCGTCCATTCTTTTATATTGGTATGTATAATTATCTATATTGTTATCGTTGTAGTGTTCATTGTTATTGTTGCCTAGTTACTATAACAACATTAATAACAAGAATGCGTGTTGATGCTAGCATGGTTAGTAGGGTGTCTTCTGGTTATTGATAACCCAACGAGTAATGAGTTAAGGACATGTAAACCTTGGATATATATATCAGCTTCTAGCTTATAAAGTTCGTTACTATTAGTTTCTAAGTTGGTGAAAACAAAATGCTGACGTTACTATTAATTAATTATAGCTTTTATTATAGCTTTTATATAACGCTACTTTCACGCTTATGGCATGCTCAGAGCGCTTTGGTACAATCTCATTTGTTGACCAGTGAGGGGAGGGGCTACCTGGGTGAAGGTTTTCCGTGCTGCCTTCGGGCGCTCAGTAAACACAACTCTGCTCGATTCGGGTGTCGAACCTCGAGCCCCCTTCATTGTTAGCCAAGCCAAATTAAAAGCGTACTTAGCCTCTCCACCAGGCTTCCCACTGATGAGCTCATTAGGTCAAGTTTTGAATTTATGATCTCCAAAACTTAACTTCTGTCTAATCTACTTGTCTTATCTTATACTTAGAGACGGTCGGTCGAAATAGAAGATTTAATACACCTTGCATATTTTCCAGTGATAATCTAGTCGTAATAAGCATAATAATGACTCTACCAAGTCATTGGTGCTGTGAACATGTAGCTTTGGAAATTTCGGACGCATTTTTGAATTGTGTTTGCGCAGTTTTGTTTTTTCCTCTGTTCTTTTTGTTAAAGGGTGCTGGAGTGAGATGTTTTCATTCGTGTTCGACATATCTTTGGGATTTATTTTACCCCCTTGTTTGGACAAGAAAGATGTGTTTTAACCGCCCCAAAAAGGAGAAAAGACGTTATTAGTTTTGTGTGGAATGTCAGTCTGTCCGTCCGTCCAGTTTAGATCTCGTAAACTAGAAAAGATAGTGAAAATCCGACATCATAATATTTTGGACCATTCAAAGTTCTGATGCAACGGCTACTTTTTTTCTTTTCTGAAAAGCGAAAAATCTAATTTTCTAAATCACTTATACAAGAAGTTTTCTTTTCATAAAAGTACACCACTTTTACAACCATTCAATACTAATAGTAACAAACACTGGTGGCTCTTTAGTAGAGGAGGCAACTATTCACCATATTTATGCAAATGGTTTCAGACTTTTTGTCTAAAAGAATTTTTTTTAAAAGGTGTTACTAAGTTAAGTAAGTTCTGTCATACTAACTACTACATTTACACAGAAACAAATGCTTTGTTTTTTTAAAGAGAACAAAATTAACAAGCATATAAGTTGGACATAATTTAAAACAATTAATAAGTAGTTTTTCATATTATAGCATGAACTGCAGCGCTTATGTTCATATCCTGGAGATTTGAATAATAAGAGATTGATCCTATACAAAACAATTAGTTCAATTAGATACTCATTATAATTAGACGAGGTTTACATTTAACTTCATATTCACTTTTACCAATCCGCTGGGGCCGCTGGGACACCACACAAGATCTGTCAACCTTCTTTCTCCATTCTTCTCTGTAATTTGTCTTTTTAGAATTTCATTCTGATGTTATTTCTGAAAATATTGAAACCGGCATTTTTACCTGCTTGGTTGGACCACAACGGGAGCCGATTTTGAGTTTGTGTTTCCACACAAACTCAAAATTGTGACCTTGTTTATTTTTTTAAAATTATGTGTGATAGTTATTATAGATTCGATATTCCCAATCCTTATCCTAGATGTTTGTATAAAAGGGTGTATCCTTTAATAAGGCATATTACAAATAAATTGATTTACGTATAAAGAAACAATGTGTTACGAAAATACAGAATTTCGTGTTTCTTTTTTAATGCTTTCTATATAGACTGATGCCTTTTTTTTCGGGGGGAGAATAATAAAAATATTATATAAAGGTTTGAAAGAAAGCTTGTGGCTTTTCGCGAATAGAGATTGTCAGGCTGCGAATCCGTCTTAGTGAGAGCATAAAATAGGCTTGTCTTCGAATCCGAAGATTAGTGAGGAATACAGTGTTTCCCGTGGCTGTGCAGTCCTAGCTGTGACCTACATATTTTGCCACATCCAGGGCAAGCAAAACCATTGTCCGCAGGTGGTCGGTTTAGGAGCATAGGAGGTAAAAGAAAACTGTATACAAAATTTCATGCAAATCCGTACAGCAGTTTAAGAGATGTATTGATCAATGAATCAGTTCAGTCGGTGTAACTTAAAAAAATAATAATTTTCACAGATGCCATTATAGATTTATTTGTATTTAAAAGCTTGTTTGTAAATAGAATTAGAAATCCCTAAATGAGCCTCAGGAATTACCCAAAAAGTCTAGTCCCTTGACAGAGCCTCAAGTTTAACTCAATGACGTCACTATGATGTTGCAAATCTATTGGTTGATTTAAAAATAAATAAAGACATTTTTTGGGAGAGTTGGCGGGCTGGAATAAGACGCGCCAGATTTAGTCTGGAGCTAGCTTTCTAAACGATAAGTTGTGTTTCTAGATCTAGTGTGTTCTGAAATAATATTGAAGAAAGAGCCTTAGTATTGTATTTTCATTTTTTAATATGTACCTTGTACATAAGCTGTACTTAAGTTATATTTGAATTAAAGTTTCTAGTGTTTTATTTCTATGAGGAAGTTATTCATTTGATTCCTAGATCGTCTGTGTTCATAATTGTATTTAATTCAAGATAGTCCCCGGCAGTACAAGTCTACTCTTCTATTCGGACAGCAACTTCTTATTACACTTCAAGATAAAGTAGGCGAAGTCTTCATTCGTCATTCATCATCAATATTCAAGAATAGATAGAAGAAGACTTGCGACAATAATAAAGAAGAAATCTAGCTGGGGCTAGCGTTGTGGTGGGCAAATGGAGTTGTGGCTGACTTTATGTACTAGAGTGTAACTAGAGAGTGAGTTTGCTTGCAAGAGAGAGGCTCTGTTAGGGGAATTAATTATGACGATTATTATTATTATTGTTTAGAGTCGCTTACAGAACTTGCGATGTATGAAGCAGAGAAGGTGCCAAGTGGCCAGCACAATGACCACAGGTGCCAGGTAGAAATTAGAGTTGGTGGACTCAGAGGGTTATTAAACAATCGCAAAGCTCAAAATCTTAGATTTGAACTTGAGACTCCTCACAATAACCTTTAGCCACCACGCCCTGACCATTTTATAATTTCATCTATTTGTAGATACTACATTTTTATTTTACCTTTTCTAGTGATTGTTTTGGGTGCATGGAATTTTTAGTGTTTTTTTAATGTCAGCTGCTCTGGGGATTGCAGGATTACATAAGGACCTTGTGGCTATAAATGTTACACTTTTAATTGTATCATGTTTAATTAGAGCTTTCGAGTGATAACAATGGAAAGTTCTTCATTGATTCTGTGTTTGGCTGAAGCTAGAGTTTTCCTAAAGCGATAGAATGGATTATAGGAACAGCAACTCCAATCAAACACAGACAACTTCAATGAAGAGTTGCTGTTAATGGCTGACGTCATTTGCCTCTCACTGGCAGGGAGTGGGGAGGGGAGCTATTTCCCTTTGTTGATATAATTATATCGGTCTGTCTCTTGTCTGTCTCTAAAATTATAGCAGTGCAGCAATACAAGAGGACACTGGCTATAACTGTAAGAAACGGAAGTAGCGAGAAACTAAATAATGAAATAATTGCAAAATAATTCTTAGTAAAATTCTGCTCTCTGAGTTTTGTTTTAATTAGTCGATAGTTATTTCCGTGTACAATGTAAGTTTTCAGGAACAAAAAACTAAGTATAGCTAAAAAAAAACAATAAAACAAGTGTACACTTATATGCATACATTCCATCATGGCGGGGGGGGGGAAATAATACTTAGTTATAAATAGGATTTTTTATTAAATTTATTATTATTACTATTTTATATTACTATTTTATAATAAAGACATGTTTTTACAATATATCTATTCAATCCATGCTGGTCTGGTCTGGTCTGGACGCTGATCTCAAAGATAATCGTTTAGATTTTCCTATAGATGAAACAGTTGTTGTATATTGCTTAGAAAAGAATTGCTAGCTCGTGGTCACATGGGGAAAACACTAGTTTGGCACTTTTTTATTTTTCAAAGCAAAAAAATCTATCTATATATATAATTCTCAAAGTACAAGTTAAAACAACAAGTAAAGTTTAAAAAAAGCAACAAGTAAATGGGAAGATCCCATGGCGCAGCACGGTGTGAATGGAAAATGGTGTTTACCAATCCGCACTATTTTGTGAATGAAAGGGATGTATATAATTCTCTTCTTCTCAATTTTTGTCATAATATTAAAAGTATTTCCAGATTATTGTGTCGTAAGACTATTGAAACTAGAACAACAATACACAGAGTCTACTCTCAGGTTTGACTTTAGAAGTACTTTAATTAATATCACAAATCACGCACATTCATTCATTAGACATGATTACGAAAGGTAACTCATCTCTCTATTCCTAGATCTAGATCTAAAACTCGAATTCAACTCTAAGATTATAGAAATTCTCTTCGCAGAGATAGTTTATGCTTTAGCACATGAACATACTAATTATAGTCCATTTAATCAAATTAACATTCAAATTTGTTTTTCTAAAGCATTGTTACATGAGTGCAACTCTATTCTTAATATCGCGTAAATTAAGATCAATTAGCACCATAGAGCAAATCCTAAACCTCAGAATACTCTGTGAAAAATATCTCCAACACCAAGAGAATCTTTTCCTTGTCTTTATTGATTTCAAGAAAGCTTTCGATCGAATATGGCACGGGGCACTCTGGGCGACAATGGAAAAATATAACATTAACACAAACATAACCAAATTTATCCAGAATCTATACAAGGATGCCACCAGTGCGGTGTATTTCAACAACAATATTGGGGAATGGTTCAAAACCACAGTTGGAGAAATAATAATAAAAATAATAATAATGAATAATAATGAAATAATAATGGAAGATGCTCTCGAAGGATTTGAAGGTACTGTAAGCATCGGAGGAAGAAAAGTTACAAACTTGCGCTTCGCTGATGATATTGATGGCCTAGCAGGGACAGAAGACGAACTAGCCGACCTAGTGATGCGCATTGACAAGACTTCAGCAGCTTATGGCATGCAAATAAATGCAGAAAAAAAAACAAATTATGACCAATAGTCAACAGGGCTTTACAAAGGCCATAAGTATTGGAGGCGAAAATCTAACTAGCGTTAGTAGCTTTAAATACCTCGGAGCTATTGTCTCGGATGAGGAAACAAAGCCCGAACTAATGGTCCGAATAGCACAGTCCACAGCAGCCCTTTCTAAACTCAAGTTGATATGGAAAGACAAAGGCTTAGCCCTCGGCACCAAAATCAGACATGGCCACATTTCTATATGCTTGTGAGTCTTGGACTCTGACTGCAGAGCTAGAGAGGAGGATCCTAGCAATGGAAATGAGATGCTACAGAAGGATCCTAGGCATCACATTTAAAGACCGCATCACAATTCAAGAGATTAGAGACAGGGTTACTACAGCGATCGGCCCCATGATGACCTGCTAAATACTGTGAAGAAACGAAAGCTCAAATTGTATGGCCATGTAACAAGATCTTCGGGACTCGCAAAGACCTTCCTCCAGGGAACAGTACCAGGAAAAAGAAGAAAAGGCAGACAGAGAAAGCGGTGGGAAGACAACATCAAAGAATGGACAGGCCTACCATTGATAGAGGTTTTAAACAGGGCAAAGGATAGTGAGGAATGGAGAAAGATGGTCCACAAGTCTTGCTTGGTGCCCCAACGGTCCACCAGACTAAGGGATAGGTAACAGGTAACAGCCATTTTTAGCTCCATTCATAGTATTTTTTATTCATGGATTCACTTGTAACAAGTAAATGGGAAGATCCCATGGCGCAGCACAGTGTTAATGGAAATGATGTATCCAAATCCGCACTATTTTCATTAACAAAATAGCATAGAGATAAATAAATATAGACTGGAAAAAAGGAATTAACTTCATGTAATTTGATTTAATAATTTATACACCTAAAAAAATTAGCACGGGTCCAATGAAAGTGCGGGACCCACTGCGGTCGCATATGTCGCAGTGCCTAAGGCCTGCCCTGGTAAATTGCGGTCGACTAGTTATTTTTTAAAAACATGGTGTAGTCAATCGCAGTGTACCCGATATTACGCGATAACTGACTAAATTTAAAGTTGCTTCAAGTTTATTGAAACAACAATACATATACGATTATTTTGTTTACGTAAATCCAATCAGATGAATATCTAGATCCTAGAAATAAATATAGTAATGGTTTTGACTTTAAGAGTTGTTAATCAGAAGTGTAGGTCTAGTTTTTAATCTAGATGCCCATATAATGATAATATTAATAAATAATCAAAAGAAGTATGCATTACATGCCGGCCGAATTAATAGCAACGTATGCTCAAGCAGCTCACGGTTTGAAAATCACTGGTTCGATACCCGGTTTGAATGCAATATTTTTTTTATTAATTTTTTAAAAATATATTTTAATATATTTTAAAAGTTTTTTTTTTTAGTTTTTTTTTTTATAATGTTTTTTCTTTGTATATGCTATGTTTGTATTGTTTCCGTCCTTACGTCATAGAACGAATATGAAAGATCTCATAGAGCATTTTATCACGTGACTGTAGAGCCCTCTTTTGGAGAGACATTACCACCCACATGTAACACATGTTAACTTGGCATTTATTTTGTGGTAGAGTTTGTTCCAGTCATTATACTTCGCGCTCGCTATTTTTTCCGTGCTGAGGCCAATGCTTTTACTCGGTCCGTACCTTTCATGGTAACCATCTCTCTTCAAATAGAGCGGTCTAGGGCCATTCTTTCAAGTAGTCAACATTAATGTCCGCCGATTGTTGCTGTGGTGTCTGTAATAGGTATTATCAAGAAAGAACTATCATTTATAACATTATATTATTTATCATGGGAAGGATTATGTAAATACTATTTTAACTACAAATATACAATATCTAACCAGCCAATTATTATGTTACTATTTATTGTACTATTTATGACAAGGTCCTACTCTAAATAGAGAAAGTAGAATTGGAGATAAGGATCCTTAGACATAAATAAATATATACCGGAAAAAGGAAGTAACTTCATGTAACTTGAAAACATGTATATCTATTGTATTCGGATTTCCGAATCTTGAAAAATTGCATGATCTTCAGTCTTAGGGATTAAACAAAACTCATAGACATAAATAAAGTACACACAATTGCAATTCACACATTTTCGTTTCATAAAATAGTCTTATTGGCCAGTCTCATAGACATAGATAAATATAGACTGGCCAATAAGAGAGTTTTATGAAGAGAAAATTTGTGAATAGGGTTTGTTGCTGAACATATATGTGGCAGACGCGAATAGCCCAATTTTTCTGTAAAGAAAATTACAAAAGTCATTTCTCTATATAAACTTCAACCACAGACCTATATATACTACAAAAAATTTACGTTTTTGATTTCGAGTTTCGATTTATTTAGTGGTTACTGTTTTACTATTGCATACCAAGTATTAGAGTTTAGAAAAACCCAGTTTGTTTTCTTGTGCAATACTACATTCATTTCTCTGTTAGTATGTCCTATATTTAGATCTATAATCTAATTCTAGTCTAGATCCATATATAAAACTCGAATAGATCTATTAATAGTATAGATTCTATCCTATGCTATTTCTATAGTCATTTTTTTTATTAGAATAAAGTATAGATATTAATAAAGACTAAAGTTGATTAATTATTAGATTATTATATATAGACATAGGACACAGATCTAATAATTTATGCTACCGTAATACATTTACCATAAAGCCATAATCTATACTTAACTTAATGTACTTAACTAGATCTATAGATCTATCCCGAACAATTAATTCTTCTACTGAAGTACAGTTGTAAAGACATGCTATTATTTTAACTAGAATAGGCAAATCTGTAGTTCATGTCCGACCATGTATGATTTATTATAGGCTTGCAATTCTTTGCACATTTGTCTATATTTGCACATAGATTTAGTTATTATGAATGCCACAAGGTCGACTTTGACAGACATTCGTATGGTGATTTAACAGAAGGCAGGAGATCCGCTGGTCTTCCACTGCTAAGGTACACTGGTGTATGCAAACACGACATAAAGCTCTTCAAAGTCGGCACTAACAGCTGGGGAAAGGTGGCACTAGATAGATCCACAAGAAAAGTAACCTTTAAAAGAAAGTCCAGGATTGCAGATGCCAAGCACAATAGAAGCAGAAATAATGGTGAAATTACAAAGGATTGACCTCTTTACTCACACAAGAAGTTACAAGGAATAAAATCATTTAAAGTTTAACAATTTTTTATTTTTTTTGTACATGAAATTGTGTATCGAAAAATGCCGGGTACTTGAAATAAGCTAGTACTAAAAAAACAACTCAGATCTTGGGTAAAATACTCATCAAATAAAGTACTGTAAATGTGCACTTTCCCGCGCTATTTTTAACTCTTTTTCTTTTTAAAGCCTCTATCTGGTTTGATCTCAACCACCCGTATTTTTGTGCAGAATTTTGTTCTCTATCAGGCACACTTAATATTATAGCATAATAATGTCAGTTTAATTTATAAAGAGAACTGAAAAATGCAAAGTTATATAGGGAAAAAAGCCACTTCCGGCCCAATAGTTTTGAAAAAAGATACGAAACGGACTAGTGCAACAAACCCTATTGCAATAGTGTGTAATTTATTTTATGTCTAAAAAAAATTGTTTAATCTCTAAGACTGAAGATCATGCAATTTTTTTAAATTTTTCATAATTCGGAAATCCGAATACAATAGTTATACATGTTTTCAAGTCACACGAAGTTACTTCCTTTTTCCAGTCTATATTTATTTATGTCTATGGTAGGATCATAATTGATAAGAAAACATGACATCAGACACAAGAGAGCTACAGTGTTTATCTATATAACTTATTATTATCTAGCCATCACAAACTTGAGCTTTTCAGAGCTTCGGGAGGAGGTAAATACAAACCAGGAAGTTAAAAAACAAGTCGTCCAATTGATTGACTGATGCACTTACAGGAATGACTCGCTGGACATCCTTTTTGGGGTTTGAACGCCTTGACTTCAGACGAAAGTTTAACTGTATATCACAGTCGGGCCGATACATAAGAAATAAAAGGATGTTTTGTAAATCTCATAAAGTGGAAAAATCAAATCACATTTCTTTAGTTTTATCCTATCTCATTTAGCCATTCAGGGGGCGCGGTGGTCGAATGGTAAAGCGCTTGGCTTCCGAACCTGGTTCGAATCTCGGTGAAAACTGGGATTTTGAATTTCGGGATTTTTAGGGCGCCTCTGAATCCACCCAACTCTAATGGGTACATGACTTTAGTTGGGGAAAGTAAAGGCGGTTGGTCGTTGTGCTAGCCACATAACACCCAGCTTGTTAACCGCTGGCCAAAGAAAACAGATGACCTTAACATCATCTGCCCCATAGATCGCAATGTCTGAAGGGGACACTTCACTTTACTTTATTTAGCCATTCAATTGAGAATGACAGAGGCAGATTTAGATATATACAGTTAATAATTTGCAGTTTAACTAATTAGCAACAGCGTTAGTATTAAATCTAGTATATACGTTGCATATAAACACATATTCTTTAATCATCTTCATATATGGGGCAAACCTATAAATGGCAGATTTTTTTCTGCCGTATCCGTGGTACAGAACACGGAAGTATCGATAAGTGAGGTATTTTAATGAGCCATTCAATAATTTTTGTTACTTTTAAAATCAAATTATCAAGTTATTTCGCTCTTAGGAAAAGTAATTTTTACAAAGCTTAAACAACTCACTATGCCTGTCTGCCAGCTTGGTAAAAACGTGTTTTTTTTTTGGTCCCAAACGTATTATCGGATCAATTTGAAATTGTGTACAGTTATTCATTAGCAAAGACAATACAGGAGTCAATAAATCAAATTTAACCTATTCGTCAATTAATTGTTGTTTGCTACTTATTTTTTTGATACAGACTATGGAAATTATTCCTTCAGTATTCGTAATTCTGTCTAAGTATGTACTTTTTGTCCACTTAAATCATTGTGAAAGTTACTTACTTAGACTTAGGTCCTCCCGCGCCGTTCTGCGCATTGGGCGGCAAGCTGTCTCCATAAAGATTGTTTTTGTAAGTCTTGAAGTTTGCCTTTTCTGTAGCAATTGTGGTTTTACAGGGTGGGGTCGCTAGCCCCACGCCAAACCCTCCTCCTTTCTCACCTGGACTTGGGACCGGCAGATGGAAAAGTTCCTTCTCCCTTACCCATTCAAGATGAAACGTTGGATAACTCTTCACGTAACATAACAAAAACAGGGATTACTTTTTTTAAAAAAACATTTTTAGTCAATTCAAAATTTTTTATTAATTATTTTGTTTGATATCTGTAAAAGGGAAATAACCTCTACATTATTGAGATGTATTGTTGTATTTTTGGAGTTCTCCCCCTTAGGTAAACTTTTCTTTATATTTTTTTTTTTAATTTTCTTATATTTTGCTTTTTATTATTTCGTTTGTTTACAGTCATCTCTCAATATGACGTCTTTTACATTCTTTGTCTATTTCTTTCCAAATCTTCCTCATTCGCTTACGTTTTTTTTTTGTTTACATTACATCGCCACAACTTTCTTCATATCGCTTGACTGCACATATTCCTCTCAAATGTTCAACATAGAAGTTCTCACCGCCGCACTGGGGTTAACAAAATGAGATAAGACATGTTACGGAAGTTGAAAGTCGGAATATTACGAAACAATCTCTTACTGAGCGACACGAACGCAGGATCACGTTCTTCAACGCTGCATACTGCACAAGGTACTGGTCCAGAACGCTTCTTTGGAGGACCAATTGTGTAAGTAGCTGCTTGATTAGGAAACCACAGAGAAGTTCATTTCAAATATAGTTTTGATCTCCATGTCGCTGTGCGCACTATTTAAACACAAAGAAATGGAAATATAAGGAAAACTCACTCGTAATTTTGGTTTTCAAGCCTGGCCATAAGAGAAAAAAAAATTGTGTATATAACAATTGGCCCCATATTATTACAGAAGTTCCGAGGGTACTACTTAGTTTTTTTTTGTCTGTTGTTGTTCTTAGCAATCGTTTTTAAAAACAACCAAGTTCCATAGTGCCTCAATTTAATCAAAAATTGTTTGACAAGAACAAGGGTAGTCATCCCATTGTCCATCCGCCGGAAGTGGGACATCACAGAATTCTATGTGGCTTACTGGAGACTGGAGATAATAAAGTAAAAGAATGTCTGATAGTAAATAAAAAGAAAAGAGATAACCTTCCTAAGGAAGAAGCAGTGCAATTCTGAGTGAATAAAAATTTATGTTTAATTATTCAATTTTAGTTGATGTTACTAACCATCTCGATTAACTCAAATTAAAACGGTAGGCCAAGGGAAAATTATTGCGGATTGCAAATAAAGTAAACACCTTTTTTTTTTTTTTTAAGTTAGAGCAGGGGTTCTCAGCATGTGGGTCACGACCCCTTCGGGGGGGGGGGTCGATTGAGGATTTGCCAGGGGCCGCTTAAGACCATCGAAAATATGTTTTGTTATTTAAACTCTTCTATTGCTGTGTGTGTGGGGGGGGGGGGGG
>JADKLZ010001483.1:7704969-7716467 GCA_021533235.1 Biomphalaria straminea
TTTGGGATTTAGCTTAAGAAATCCGTTGACGTAATAGAAGGTCTCCTCACAGACACGACGTCCGAGAGCCGCTTAGGAAGTTAAAACATTCATGGTGCATTCTTCCCATCGAGGTTTCTATAGGGCGACTAAGTGTGTTATTGCATCTAGAGCTTTCTAATTACTTTTTAATGGAATATTTTAAAAGAGCGTAATTTTTGCGGGCATTTCAGGTCGGTACTCAGTTCGTAGTAAAGCGTCAAAAGTTTTGGGTTGATTTGGTTTGGGTCAAAAACTGTTTTACTTACTTTTCACCTGTCACCACCACATCCGCTCCTCGAAGCATGCGCATCAGATACTTGGCCATTTCTCGCTTCCGGCTTAGTTCAGCGAGTAACCTAAAAAAACAACAACAAACAAACATATTTTCAAACACTTAAGGTATAAACATAATGACGAACAAGAATATGAACGAACAAGTATTGTATAAAAAAACAAATGAAAATGAATTCCTACTATATATGTTCAAATATTGTTATGTTGTTTTGTTATCCTGAGGATCTAGATCTAGACTAAATATTAAGCAAAAAAAAAAAAGTAAAGTTTCCCCTTCAGACCTGAAGAATTATGGGACAGATGATGTTAAGGTCATCTGTTCTTTGGCCAACGGTTAACGAGCAGGGTGTTATGTAACCAGCACAACGACCAACGATATTTACTTTACCCAACTAAAGTCAGGTACCCATTGAGCTGGGTGGACTCAGGGGCGCCCTAAAAATACCGAAATTTAAAATCCCAGTCTTCACCGGGGTTCGAACCCAGGACCTCAGGTTTGGAAGCCAAGTGCTTAACAATTCGACCACCGCGCCCCTAGACTAAGTATTATGAGTCCTAAATCATATGTCTATATCTAGTTCTAGATCACAATGTTCCTATAATGAAAGTACCAATAAATGAGAGTAGAACTCCACAATTTCGCATCGTTCTTTCAAGCTTCTGATGGTTGATTTCAAAATCTCGGTTACTACAGTCAGTTAATTGAAAAAATAAAAATATTGAAATTAATTTTCTTTCATTTTTTTTTCAGGTCATATGATGGTGGTATTGTCTTTTTCCAAAAATATATTTTTAAATGTTTTTCTTGTCCATTGATAAAGCTTCCTGTACTATGTTTATATTCATTGTACTAGCCAAGGTCCTAAAATTACGGTTTTAAAAGAAACAACATTCATTGACACTTACCCCTTGTATTTGTCCGCCTGTGAATCTTGAGACATTGACCTCTTGCTCGGCCGTAAAAGGGCACTCAGGTCCCTAATACCCTTGTGACCAGCTTCCAGCTCCAGGGTGCCGCAAAGTTCTGATTCAATACCTACACAATTATATCTGTCGAAGGAAACAAGAATTAAAAAAACAAATGCGCATACATTTAGTATAGCAATGGAATTGAGATGCTACAGGATCATAGGTATCACATTTAAAGACCTCATCACAACCCAGGAGATTAGAGACAGGGTTACTGCAGCGATCGGACCCCATGATGATCTGCCTACTATAGTGAAAAAAAATGCAAGGTCAAAATCTATGACTAAGATCTTCGGGGCTCGCAAAGACCTTCCTTCAAGAAACAGTAACAGGAAAAAGAAAAAAAAGAACAGAGAAAGCGATGGGAGGACAACATAAAAATATGGACGGGCCTGCCATTGATAGAGGTTCTAAACAAGGCAAAAGACAGGGTGGAATGGAGAAAGACGGTCAATGAGTCTTGCAGAATTTTCAATATACCACTAATAAATATAAATGTAGATAAATTAAATACATCACTAGTCTCTATTATTACTCATAGACTCTTGGCTAGGCCCCATATTTGACACCAAATGTTGGCAGTTCATATGACCAGCTCAACGACCAACTACCCTTACCTTTCCTCAACTAACGCCAGGCACCCATTGGATTTCGGGTGCCCTAAATACACTAAAATTTAAAATCTCAGCCTTCACCCATCACCCCTCGGTTGGAAGCCAATAACTTCGGCAGTCAGTCACTATAATTATTGTTGTTTTTTTTAGAGCCATCGACAAGTTGTTAGAGAAAAGACAACATCATAACTGCTATTAGGTTCATAGAGCACTGACCACCTGGGGGGCGGGGAGATAAATATAAAAAACATTCATAATATAAAAGACGCATCTTGCATGGAAAGAACAACTGTGTTTTATTGAATGAGTAGCTCACAATTAAATCGAGAATAAAATAAAATTGATAGAGCTTATGCGAATCAACGAAAAGTTATTTAAAATCAAGCAAAACTAGATCATTTAAATGTAGATTTGCATTTATTTACTGTACACAGTACCAGTCCATAAGTTTAAACAACTTTCAATATTGTTGGCATTAAAAAAATAATTATATAAAATACGAGACAAAATGTAATGAATTCTCACATATCGTTAAGAAGGAAGGATATATAATAACTTACAATGCTTTGTCTAAGTCTGAATTTAAAGAACGAATTGAACTTGTGACCTCTGCCAGCTGATTCTGTATAGTGTTCATCTTTTGAATTAGTCTGCGTGGAGTGGCAAATTATAAAAAATAAGGAACAACAATTGTGAACACAATGACTATTTATTACAACTACAAGACATTTAGTTGTTACGTAGACAAATTATAATAACTAATTTCAGGGCCAGGGTAAAGAGTTCTTACAGTTATAACAGTTTCTATTGCTAGGGTAGCCTCCATTATGTGAGGTTGATCTAGATCTGAATTTTCTTACATTCAGTTTTAGACATTTTCATCAAATGATTATTGAGTCAGAGTATGTGTCTTATAATTGAGAATAGATATGTATTTTAAAATTAAGGGGATGCAACCCTTTCACTTACGTGTTCTGCAATGCTTCATGCCCCTGACTTGACTCGCATAAGACGGCTGTGTTATACAACAAAAGTAAAGCCAAAGTGTTGTAGAAAGCGTATAACCAAGACTCCATCTGCCAATCTGAGGAGGAAAGAGAAACCGATGTAGTGGCATTCTGTACAAATCTGTTCTTCCATTGTGCAATTGTTCCCTGAATAAGGACATTCATACCTAAAGTTGATCACATTAATCTGTTCTTCGTTCTACCGATCTCTTGGTAGGCGGAGAGAGGTCTAGTCATTGTTCAAATAGTAGTGGTTCTCATTTCTCACTATTATTATGTAAGATTCATCAAACCCTTTCTTTGGGTATATTTCTGCTATATGTTGGACATATTTAGGCAAGACATAAGCCCATACAATTCTTGCTACCAGAGAACATTGCTGCTTCAGTTTAACATCATAGTGAAGAAATCGGGGATTAATTGAAATAAATAATATATATATATATATTTTTTTCGTTTTTATGAATCTCTATCCTGGTTGTGTGAGACCAGAATTCTAGGGGAACGGGGTGATGAAGTTTCAATCTTTTGTAAAAGAAAACGTATACTGGGTTGTCGTGTGGCCAGGTCAATGATCTGCCATCATTACTTCTAGTAGAATTTCATTTTGAATTTAAATTAATAAATCAAATCATAGAAAATATTGATTAAAAAATTCTTTATTTCTTTTCACAATACTGATAATTAAGAATTTACAAACACATTTCGTGAGTTGTTCAAAGAGAAGCAAACTATTCTAAATTTAGCCAATCAAAGTGTAATGCTATTAAAGGATTGACCAATGAAATCACACGATGTTAAATACACTTTTAATCACAGATTTCAATACACGTTCGTGTAAGATGTAAAGGTCAAATGTCAATCGAACCAGATTTCTAAGAAAAAAAAATATTGTGTTGCGTGTTGTTCGATTTTTTTTTTTATAGGTCTGTTACAAAGTGATAACGTCATTTCTGGAGGCATTCAAGGAAGATAGATCATTAGACAGATAACATTTGTGTACAACTGATTTCCAGGATCCTGAAAAGAGATGTAAGATTGAGTCTTGTTTTGTTAGTTCTAGTCTGACATGCTAAATGTATTTCGTAATTGGGACTGGATTTTATTTTATGCTGAGATTTGCTGTTATTTTTTTACATGGTGTTTTGAAATGAAGATTAAATAAATAGATGTTATTTTTGTTTGGAAAGAGAGAGAGAGAGAGAGAGAGAGAGAGAGAGAATATCACAAAGAAAGAAACATAACAATTCAAGCGAGGAAAGGGTGAGCAAGAGAGAGAAATTTGCGAGACAGAAAGATATATTATAGATTGCTGATGAACTGTTGGCCTGCTAATGTTAATTATGCTGGTGTTTTAGTGTACAATTGTTTGAGATATATTTTAAACTATTTACAAAGTTATTTAATGTAATTTTCTTGGTTTTGGAAGATGGGGGAAGGAGTTATTTCAAGTAATGTCCTTGACTGTACTTGGGTGACCGTGACATGTAGAACAAAATAAAAAAGAAAACACCCACAATGGCTACCTTCAAGATTAAGAGATCAACTGGGCATTTGTGCTAAAGAAATTAAAAACAACAAAAACAAAAAAAAAACAAACAAAAACAAACAAGGTTACACAAACAGTTGGTATGGAAACTCAATCTAAAAAAAACAACAACAAAATAAAAAAAATCAGGCAGGTAAAAAGGCAGGAATCAATATTTTCAGAAAGAATATCAGAAACTAGGAACGAAAAACTATCAAAAAAAAATACAACCCTATCTCCGTCGATACAGAAAGAAAGAATATGCTCGTGTCGGAAGTGTTAACTATGCTATTGTATTTGAAGTTCGTCTTACGATTTGATATGTAGACTTATTAATGTTATTATTATTAAATTGTTGATATTTGTATGTATTCAATGAACGGATATTTATGGAGATATAGTTGAAAGTGACCCTGGCCTAGCTGGTGTTATTGAATGATAATATAATATCTCATTGAAAGCATCAACAAATAGAACTTTTCCTTTTGAGTTATGTGTGCTATGCGTGTGCTTGTGTACCACACTTCTCATGGATAATATAAAACACTACTTTTTAATTGTTGTTTTAAATCATATTCCCTTTATATGCATATTAAAAATAATTTTTTTCTATTTTAACTTTTTTGTGTAAATAAATATACGTATTTGATAGGACAGAAATTATTCGATTTAATATTACAAGTTATATAATATTAAAAAACAACAACAACCAAAAACCATTTGCATAATAGTGTTAAAAAGATTCGAAATAGTCATTTCCCTTACACAATAGTCTGCCATTTCTTTTTTTTTTTTTACTATTAAAATGAAAAGTTATAAAAATGGTGTATTTTATGAAAAACAAAAGAAACAAACAAACAACAAACTGCTTGCATAGTTGATTTTAAAAATAAAAATTTTCCGAATTTTCGCTTAAAAAAAAAAAAAAAGTAGCCGTCGCATCGGAACTTGGACAAATCTAAGAACTCTAGTCTAGTTTACGAAATCTAAACTGGACGTACGGATGGATGGACAGACACACTGCACAAAACTTACAGTGGCTATTTCCGTTTCGGGGGTCGCTAAAAAACAAAATGGCTGTTGAAATCTTTCATGTTTTTATTTTTTAAGCTTTTTTGTTAGGGTTATGGCAAGGGTAACAGCAGCTATTAGTAAAGTATTGAATACATACAGCAGCTATTAGTAAAGTATTGAATACATACAGCAGCTATTAGTAAAGTATTGAATATATAAACATACAGGAACCATTTGGCGCATCATTTTATGTTGAAATCCATTCTTTTACGTTATCTTCCCATCGCTTTTTCTTTCCGCCTCTTATTTTTTTTCCTGTTTTTGTTCCTTGAAAGAAGGTAATTGCGAGACCTTGTAATATGGCCATAGATTTTTATCTTGCGCTATCTTACAATAGGTATTAAGTCCTCGCGCAGTAATCCTGTCTTTAATCTCACGGTTTGTGTTGCGGTCTTTAGATTTAAATTAAATTTGTTTATCTTACTTGTTTTTGTTTTATCTTATATAAATTATGAATCTTATATAATTATTTATTTATATTAGACATCTATGCCTTTAGTTTTTTTGTCTAGTCAATAATAAATATTTAGAACCAAAATAAAAAAAAAAACAAAAAACAGTTCAGCATAAATGTTAGGACGTACAAGAGTAGTGCACCCTGGGTACAGAGTTATCTCAGAAATATCAACACTTATGCAATCAACAGAGTACTCTGATATCGGCCAAACAAAGCACTAGTCACGTGCTGATCTACGAGAATAGAGCGATACTTGAATGTGAACTGATAGCTTTGGGAAAAAATAAAAGTGTGTGTGTGTGGGAGTGATGACAGAAAATACATGTACAAACTGAGATTAGAACAAGAAAGATCATGGTCCATATACATTTGTATATGACAAAGTATGTAGATCCCATCTGGGTCTGTGCAAGTGAATTACTGTATTCTTCAGTAATTGTTGAACTCAAAACCTTATGACTATAAATATATATTTATTGGTAATGAGATAAAGCAAGGTGAGAGAGAGAGAGAGACTTTAGAAATAATATTAATTAGGCCTACTACAAATTAATTAATAATTTATTTATTATTTATAGATTCATACATTGTCATCAACAATGAATAATTGTACAAAGTTTCAACTTGATCTGAGAACGGGAAGTGGGAGATAAAGAAGTGTACAAGATGTGTACCCAGACAGACAGACATACAGACAGAGTGACAGAGTGAGTTGATATAAAACGTTGAGAGAAAGGGGAGCAAGAAAAAGATGAAAAAACAAGACAGAGCGAGAACAGGAGAAAGAAGAAAGTGATAAAATGTATTCCTAATGCAAATGTTCTCCCCTTCTGGTGATCAAACACAATTTGAGTCCCGGACATTTTATAGCATGTAATAGAAAGGAAATGTGATGTTACAATGAACGCCCGGATAATAACTCTCTGCGTGAGTGTGTAGTCTGACTACCTTATAAGAACAGATGGGGAAAACGGAATGGACTGTATTAGAAATTGGTGCTCTAAAGAACATATATGGATGAATACATTATAGGTACTTATTAGTTATGTAACAATGGGATCGTGTGGTTGAGACAATATTGAAAATGCTTCTGGACAAAAATCGAAACTGGATCGATGATTGATCATTCATACACCGTCTTAAAGTCGGAGACGTTATTTTAAAGTATGAACCAAACAGAATTACTTTTTAAATAAATACCTAACATTTATTCTAGAGCTTAGAATTAAAATAATGATAAACATACTTTATAAATAAACAATACATTTAATTTCTATACATTTACAACAGTTACTAAGGCTCTGAAACAATTAATGCATCTCCTTATATAGTTTCTACAATCTACTTATTTTCATTATTCAAGTATTAACTTTATTGGGACTAATTTAGCAATGTTTGGCACGTAAGGAAGTTTTATTACACTTTTATTGTCGACTTTATTATTTGATGAACTAATTCTTTTTTAATTTATTCAGTGGAATTATTAATTTAAATATTTTTTCCCTTGCAAATATTCCAGAACATTTTTATGTAAAAAAAAAGGGGGGGGGGGTCGGTTTGCGGAATTTTTCAATTTTTTTTTCATTAAATACCTGATGAATCAAAAGGCGACGTAAGTGAAAAAAAATAGGTAAATCAGTTGAACGAGGTTCCCAAGGACAGCAAATATTTTCTATTTCAATCGATAAGAAACTTATTTTACACATGGAAACAATTTAATTTAGAGAGCACTCGTATGTAAATACATGTGCCTTCTAGATGGAACTGTCAGGGAACGAGGCTCGAAATAGCCCGAAAAAAATGTCTTTTTACGAGTTATCCAAATCTTATATTGCTAAAAGCCCTAAGACGCTCACCAACTCAACTATCACTAATTCTCCCACTTGCCGTGGACGAAAAAATACGAACATTTAACCTGTTATAACTGCCTTACGTCTAGAACAAGTAAGTAAGTTCCCCTTTCAGACCTTGTGGTCTATAGGGCAGATGATGTAAAGGTCATCTGATTCTGTGGCCCACGGTTAACGAGGGTGTCATGTGGCCAGCACAACGACCAACCGCCTTTACTTTTCCCCAACTAATGTCAGGTACCCATTAGAGCTGGGTGGACTCAAGGGCGTCCGAAAATCCCGAAATAAAAATCCCAGCCTTCACCAGGATTCGAACCCGGGACCTCCAGTACGGAAGCCAAGCGCTTTACCGCTCAGCCACCACGTCTAGAACAACAGAGCCATTTTCAAGATCGAAACCAAATCAGTTATATTTCCCAAAGACGATTTTTGTTCGCTATTTCAACTCAACATGTTTACTTTTTTTTAAAAGCGAAATATCGAAAATTACATGGAAAATTTATGATTTATCCCGGGCACGTGAACTCTTAGTTGCGTTAATTTCAATAGCACTTCTTGGTTCTAAACTTGGTTTTGTAGACAATGTATAAAGCAATCCAATGGATATTTCCTTCTTTTAGAGGACTTAATGCCAATATAAATACAATGTGGGAAATGGAAAGGGGACATTCAAATGGGAACTTGCGGAAAATGCATTTTTTCCCTGCGGGACATTTTGGCTAGGATTTAATAATTTTCAATTATGAATTAGCATCCGAGACATGTAAAAAAACAACAACAAATAAACAGAAGTACTTAAAGAAATCACAAGCAGTCAACAGTATTGTCTGCGTTGGATGTGGCAAATAATGTAGGCCACAGCTTGGACTTGGTAGTCATGCAAAATAATGCTCTCCTTCTTAACGGACTCGAAGTCAATCCTTGTTTATTTCGTACGCGTGAAGAGAATGATTTGTAGCGTTAGGAAAACAGACAACTTTTGGACAGAAACACAGTTTTGGATTGGCAGTGTCATTAAGTTCTGTAATAGATGGCGCAAACAATGAATGAAACAAAGGCCCTGAACCAGAGATCCCAACAGACCTTATTTTTATAATACGTGTCTCGGCTGTGTGCGACCGCGCGCGTGAATGTGTGTGTGTGTGTGTGTGTGTGTGTGTAAGAGCACGTGGGTTTGAAGATGAAAGACCTATCACGAGAGCCGCGCACAACAACACGGGTATCACGTGACAAAACCACACCTCCCCCACCCCTTGATCCCCGTTCGGCTCGAGGCTTTGATCGTGATCCAGTCATAGATAACAGTTTTAGTTGTGTTTTGTTTCTTTATTATGTTACAATCAACTTGATAACTGAAAGAAAGAAACTAAAAAAATAATAAATAAAGGACTCGCAACACAATTCAATCAGACTGGTGACATAGTGCATCTCTCGTTCCCATCTTTACCTTGGCTCAGGGTACTGTAAAGGTTTGACTGTTCTACTCAGTTTGTTTACTTCAGAACTTGTTTGTAACACTTCAGACTTAAAATTTTACATTTTTAGAAAGGTCGAAACAACTTTTGGGAAAATATCTTTATCTTATCTTATAAAATACAGACGTTACCTCGAAACAAAAACCAATAACATTGCTTCAATTTTTGTATTGCATCCGCCACCCTAAGAAAGTTACATCAATCCATTCATTATATAAGAGTCGCGGTGGCAGAGTGGTAGTACCATACAATAACATAATGTCAAGAATATGACAAATTTAGTGTGACAAATAATCGAGTGTCGAGTAACATATCTTCACAAACACAGCGTGATTGGAGCTAGCCACCATAAAAATAAACTTGATAAAAGCACGCTACACCGACTCCAGCTGAAAACACATGGTTAATGTTTGGTAGTGAATATAAAGTTAAGGACATTTTAAGAGAACTTTTTTTATTCAACCTCGGGTTTTACAAAAGTGCAATTGTTTTTTTTTTCTACTTTGGTTTTATCCCCAAAGGCTCACCTGGGCCCCAGTTGGTCTAGCGAAATTTATATATTAATCTCTTCGCACCTTGGTTGCTAAGCTAAAGGTAGTGGGCCCCTAATCGTTGTGGGCCCGGGTTCATTGACCCACCTCGCGCCATGGATGCTACGCCACTGCGTCTGTAGGCGGGACCAAACGTTTAGAATTTTGAAGCTATTTGGATATTTGATAGTTTTTTTTTCTATGAAGTAAACAGAGCTTCCTTTTGTTCAAATACTTATGGTTACTATAGTTACTGTATACATCACGTGATCAACAAAACTTATACCTATAGGAACATAAATGTGATTTTTTTTCTCCGTCACCATAACATTTCAGAATGGGATAAAGCACACTGATAGTTTCATATGCTAGGACAAACTTGTAGAAAAGCTCCTTCTTCCCTAGCGCTATTTTGAGCACGGAATGGGTTGCCTGAGCCAGCCAGGAAAACCAGTGACTTGGCAGAATTTAAGTCATTGGTTAACATACATGACTAGATGCATGACGAGTAGGAAGTAATCGTCTTTTTTTGTATTGAAGTAACGTCTGTTTATGTAGAGTACCTCTTCCCTGCAGTGCTGCAAGACTTCTGGGCTTCGTTTCTTCTATAGAAACAAAAAGCGCATTATATTTCTTACAATTATAAGTAGCATCCTATGACAGCAATAAGACTAGTATACATCGCGGAATGTTTTTTTCCTATAAAGTCAAACAGTACAAGCGTACGTTCATGGCTTCATAGAAATTATAAATACAATACAAAACATTATTATTATAACTTTTATATAGCGCTACTTTCATGCTTATAGCATGCTCAGAGCGCTTTGGTCCAATCTCATTTGTGGACCAGTGGGGGGGGAGGGGGTATCTAGGAGTTGGTTTCCCGTGCTGCCTTTGGGCGCTCAGTAAACACAACTCTGCCCGAGTCGGGTGTCGAACCTCGAGCCCCCTTCTAGGTAGTCAAGCAAGCCAAGCTCAAGCCGCACTTAGCCTCTCGACCACGCTTCCCACATGCAAGCGCAAAGTTCAAAGACAGTCTATAAACGTTTCAGTGAATCATTTCTTTTTTTTTAACTCTTTATCTTTTATTTTCTACACCGAAAAATGAGAAAAAAAAACAAAAAAAAAACGTGACCAATGACCAATACGCTGAGCTGTTTGTCTAGAGAACTCTTGAAGAAAAATGAGCATTTCATTCAGAGTTGTTTCCCTTGCTCCTCGAATAGAATCTTGTCGCTCTTCAATGTGAGGAGAACTAATCCAACCCCACACTGTTGTGTGCACAGGTGTACTTGTGTGCTGGAGAGCTCTGTTACGCCGTCTGGAAATATTAATATTTCAGAGTGGTTCCCCTTGTCTTAAAAAAAGAAATTAAATTGGACTGATTTCGGTACTGCTAGTATTGACTCCATTGCGTTTTTTTTTTTAAATATGTTGTTAGTAATGTCTCAACAACAACAAAAAACAACTTAAGTAGACCTTTGGGTACAAAGCTCTCTAGTGACACAGTATGCTTCTAGTGATGATTTCCATAATGAGATTGTTTTTGGACATGTTTTCGTTTATAAACACATTTTCACTCGCGACAAGAAGACTAAGGCTCCAGAAGACACTTCTGTACAACATGCGCAGCTTCATTTCAGAGCACTTCTTTACAACATGCACTTCATTTCAGAGCA
>JADKLZ010001483.1:7733132-7769007 GCA_021533235.1 Biomphalaria straminea
GTCGTTCAATTTAAGAAGCAGAACTATTCTCAACCGAAGAAATGTCGTTCAATTTAAGAAGCAGAACTATTCTCAACCGATGTAGCGTCGTTCAATTTAAGAAGCAGAACTATTCTCAACCGAAGAAATGTCGTTCAATTGAAGAAGCAGAACTATTCTCAACCGATGTAGCGTCGTTCAATTGAAGAAACAGAACTATTCTCAACTGAAGAAGCGTCGTTCAATTTAGAGGTGAAATAGTGTATTAAGAAGCAGAACTATTCTCAACTGAAGAAGCTTCGTTCAATTTAGCAGTGAAATAGTGTATTAAGAAGCAGAACTATTCTCAACCGAAGAAGTGTCGTTCAATTTAGTGGTGATATAATGTATTAAGAAGCAGAACTATTCTCACTTTATCTCTCTGTCTCTCTCTTTTCCCCTCTCTCTATCTCTCTCTTTCTCCACTCTTCTTCTTTCTTTCCCTCTTGCCCTTCCTTATCCTTTTTCTCTCCTTCCCCCTCTCTGTGTCCCTCCCTCTCTCTTTCTCTCCTTCTCTCTTTCTCTCCCTCCCTCCCTCGCACTCTCTCTCTCTCTCTCTCTCTCTCTCTCTCTCTCTCTCTCTCTCTCCACGGAGATATCGTTATTGCGATATTGTTTTTAATCTGACAAAGCCAATCTGGCAAGTCCTCAAGTCGTGAAGAATAGTTTCTTTGCTTTTTGGCAACATTATTCTTAGGCGGAATGCCGATTTAAATTAAAAAGTTATCGCGCACCAAGTCGTGTTTGCTCAGATCTTCTCTGTGACGATTTTCGGGCGGATTTTTCTCGTTCGCTCTTCCGCAAGATTTATTACGCTCGACACTAACTTCGGGCCACTGGAATCATCGTTTTGGGCTACTTTGTTCTTTACCTTACTAACCCCCCCCCTCTTCCCTTCCACCACTGACGTTTAACGCTAAATTCCCCCTGCACTTAAGATCAGAATGATTTAGTGAAACTGGCCAAACACTAGGCGTGCTTGTTCCTAGCGAGGGGAACACAGTGAAAAACAAATTGACATTTTGATAACTCTGGATGAAGAAATGCGTCCAAGCTAGGTCAACTGACTAATTAAGGCAAAATGAGCTCATTCGGTAATTAAATTAATTCATCAATGTCACCTAATTTGAACCTTTTTTTTTCCTAGTTTTAATACGCCCGCCCCTATTTTTTTTTTCCAGTTTTAAATAGCATCTGCTGTTTAACGATTTGACTATTTATGCTCCCTAAAGAATCATAAAGTGGGTCAAATGGTTTTTCTTATCAGTGAGGATAACTTAACCTTTTGTAGGTCAAATAGTCTGATGTCTTCGATACTTCGACAATATACCATACACAAGTCTGAACTCTGAAGGCATATCCGATGTGAGAATCAGATATTCCTTTTTTTATTTTATTTTTTTTTTTGGTATTGTTGATTATATTAACATTTTATGCGCAATACAGAAGACAACAAAGTGAAAAAGAGATCCCTGATTGTTTTACGATATCCACCTCAAAAATGTTTTGCATCGCAATTGTCTGAGACGGACTGTTGTTTAACAAACACAGTAGTTTTCATAACATGAATTAAAGAACAAAAAAAAAAAAAAAACATTTAAAATACTTTTAAAAAAAAAAAGCTTATATTAAGTGTAATTTTATCAAGTAGTTTGGATCAGTCATGTAATTATATCTACGATAAGCCTAAATAGGCATATCATCAGTTTGTGCGATTAAAAATATTAGATTACAATTATTTTTTACTAATTGTTTTTTTGTGTAGATTTTAGCTTTCTCAATACCCTATAATCTTATCACGTTTATGGGGAGGGGGGAGAGTGGGGTATAAAGTCAGGTACCAATTAGAGTGGGGTGGACTAGGGGTGCCCTAAAATCCCGAAATTCAAAATACCATTCTTCACAGGATTCGACCCAGGACCCTAAATTAAATACAGTTACTTTTTATTATAGCTTTAATATAGCGCTACTTTCATGCTTATAGCATGCTCAGAGCGCTTTGGTCCAATCTCGTTTGTGGACCAGTGGGAGGGAGGGGGTATCTAGGAGTTGGTTTTCCGTGCTGCCTTTACGCGCTCAGTAAACACAACTCTGCCCGAGTCGGGTGTCGAACCTCGAGCTCCCTTCTAGGTAGCCAAGCCAAGCCAAGTTATTATAACTTTTTATGTATTCAAAATATGCAGAAGTAATGAAATTTTTGCGCGCTATAAACTGTTTAAAGTAAAATTGGTTTCAACAATTTGTATAACTGTTGACTCAAATTTACAGGAAAAGAGCCTGCAACCTTAACCTTGGCTTCCACTGTCAAACAGAAGATATCTCAAACTTTGCAGACATGTACGACTACCTGTCAAGTCCTCATAGTCCAGGCAAGAAGAGGTCAGTGAGGGCTACGCCATAAAATACAACACATAATGACCAACGAAGTGAAGTATTTGGTAAGAACTCTTTTTAAAACTTGCGTAGGCTCTAGATCTATGTACCAGTGATACGATTTATAGTCTACAGTATTAATCTACACCAACGACAATCTTCTATGAAGCAAGTCCTTCTTTTTTTTTATCTTATATTTTACAGTCGTTACTTCAAATAAGGAGATGATTACGTCCTACGCGTCATGCATTTAGTCATGAATATTTACCAATGACTTTAACTCCGCCAAGTCACTGGTTTTCCTGGCTAGCTCAGGCAACCCATTCCATGCTCTAATAGCGCTAGGAAAAAAAGGAGTTTTTATAGCTACAAATTTGTCCTAGCATATGGAATGAGGAGTACACCTCTTTGTGTCTTTCTGAGTATTTTATTAAATTTTGTATTTAAAGATTATGATTCAGTGTAAATTCGTAGGTTTAAAAAACCAACAAAGCTAGATAACCCCGCTTAAATGTAAAGATTTTTTAATGCATTGCCTCCCCTCTTTGATCAATTATTGTTGACCTGTATTCAAATAATTTGGATACATTTTTATTTCTTTTACATTTAACAAACATGTTTACATTGTGTTTAGTCAAGCAGAATCTACAGAGAACAAATATTTAGGGCCTAAAGTAACTCAACTTATCTTAAACTGATCTTGACTAGAAAATATGTATCTTTTTTTTTAAATCACAAAGTGGATGAAACATACAATGTTATTAAATCTTTCTTATCTATACTAATACTATATTTGGTAAATGCCAAACTGACTGACAAAATATTCTAGGTTTAATAATAAAAAGTTATGGAATTCCCATATTGATGACATGATAAAAAAAATCAAGCAAAACATTAGGGTTCATGAAAATAAAAAAAATACAAATCAAACAAGAACATAAAGCTAAAGCGCTATTTAACTTTAGTTAGGCCAATATTAGAATATGAATCCACTGGGATTCCTCAGCTAAAAAAAAAACATAAAGAAACTAGAACAAATATAAAATAGAGCCGTGAGATTTATAACAAACGAATATTCCAATTTGATTAGAATAACACAATTAGTAAAATCATCTCACTTAGAGACACTTTAGGACAGAAGAATAAAAAGTAAAGTTGCTACAATACGTAAAACACTAAACCATAACTTACAAATAGAAAAACAAAACCTAATGAAATACTCAGAAAGACACGAAAGATAAATGCACATCTCTTATTCTATAGGCTAGACCAAATTCATACACATTCCTCTCTAGTGTGATTAGAGAATGGAATAGGTTGCCTGAATCAGCCAGGAAAACCAATTTAGCAGAGTTTATTTCATTGATTAACATGCATGACTAGATTGATACGTGAAATAATAATGCGTATGACGTTATCATCTTCTTTTTTGAAGTAGCATCGTTCTTTTATAAGATAAAAGAGAGAGAGAGAGAGAGAGAGAGAGAGAGAGAGAGAATCTAAGAGAAAGAATTCGGGCCGCTTAATTTCATTGTAACACATACACTAAAAATATGTTAGGGGTTTCATTAAAATGTGGCTCACTTAATGAAAATAAAAAATACAAAAACACGAAACGAAGAGGATGTTCCGGGCTTAATAAACATATAACATGGGAACAAATCAATGGGCGTAGCTGGTGTATAATGTTAGTCATATAATAACAAACATTGTTCTTACGTTTAAGGCAGGGGAGGGGCTACTTCCCCCGGGGAATACACACCTGTAAATCAAGCCTTAATGGTGCAAAATATGTTTTAATGAGGTTTCTTTACGCTTTTTTAAACGTTCACTGTCTGTATTTCAGGGCTTGCATGTTATGTAAGGAAAGAAACATAGTTGAATCAAAGAACTCAAGTCACCTTTCATATTAGCTACTTAAAGGATAATTTTAACACGGTTTTTCTAATTTCTTTTCATCTAAAAATTGATCAAAATGTTAAATCTATTATTTTGTGAAATAAAGAAATGCAGAATGATGTCTTGCTATAAGGAAACAAAAATGTTATTCTTTATAATGTCTGGTATGTGCTACAACAAATAGCACCCTGTTGTTGATTAGAAAGTTATATGTGAAGTCAATGGAAGGAACATTCATATTGTTATAGTCAATAGCAAGATCTAGATTTTATTAAATATTTTTTTCATTTGGATATTTTTTTTTCTTCAATAAAACTGGTATTCAGTATAACCTATTATCTATTGTTGGTTCCTTATTGATCCATGCTAGTGAAAACGTTTATTTGTTGTTGTTTTGTTTTTACTCTGATAAGTCACATTTTCTTTTTTTTTTTTTTTTTTTTTTTTTGTAATTTCATGACTTCCTAAAATGGGCGCATGATCATGCTAGCAGTATGTGCTCTGGACTGTCATCTCAATAACCCTGGGTTCAAAGCCTGCCCGTCACCAAGAGGTGCTAGGGTGCAATAATCTTTAATTCTGAAAAAACATTCGAAATGTAAAACAAAAAAATTATGTCTTTTTTTTTTCTGGTTGTTGCACCAACTCACATCGAGTCTTTGTAAATACAAGTTTGGAAACTTGGAATTTACATTTGATACCGGTACTATTTTCATGACCAAAACAGACTTTTTTTTAAAAATCATACAGGTCTTCTATTTATTACTGTTAATTCCATGCCATGTATACAGTTCGACCAGTAAAGCTTCTTGAATAGATATAGTATATAGATGAAGAAAATATGTATTCTTGTTAAATAGAAAGGTGCAACAACACAAGATGTTTATTAATAAAATGGAAGATATCTTAAGTCCACATTTCCTCTAAAAATTATAAAATAGCTCATCCTCCAAATAGCACATTTATCATTTCCTTTGAACTCAAAATGGCTATAAAGTCCAATCCTCACTTTAAAACGCAGGTCACTGTTGTGGGCTAATTTATCCGACTTCGTTTATATCTATATTTCATTTGCCATTCTATGTTAGCCACACACACATCTATCATAGAATATAGCTGACAACACTTTCGACTATATAAATAACTCTTTATTCATCAATACTGGGAAATCCATCCAGTGTTATAATTATTAATTTATTACTCATACAATAGCCTAATTCTAAACTAACGCCATGTTGGTCTTCTTGTCGCTCTAAGTCTACTGCGTCATTAGTCTGTCTCTCTACGTCACTACTTTTACTGTCGCTAAAAACTATACACAAAATATATTCAACTAAACTAGTATACTCTCTAACCCATAACATAACATCACACACACACAGGTAAGTTATGTTCTTTCATGCTAGCCTCTCTCATTGCATTGTACCTTGAGACTCCAACATGAGAAGCAATCGAGAGCTATTGTTTCCCCGCCATCAATGACAACAATAATACCATAATAGAAATATGACTCAGAGAAAAAAAAAGTTCCCCTTTCAGACCTTGTGGTCTATAGGGCAGATGATGTAAAGGTCATCTGATTCTGTGGCCCACGGTTTACGAGGGTGTCATGTGGCCAGCACAACGACCAACCGCCTTTACTTTACCCCAACTAATGTCAGGTACCCATTAGAGCTGGGTGGACTCAAGGGCGCCCGAAAATCCCGAAATAAAAATCCCAGTCTTCACCAGGATTCGAACCCGGGACCTCCAGTACGGAAGCCAAGCGCTTTACCGCTCAGCCACCGCGCCCTCAAAATATGACTCAGTTTCACTGGTTTATAACATCAATTCAAACAAAAATATCTCCAATGCTACAAACTTGAGAGTGCTTCCCAAAAATAAAAACACATCAAGAGCAGGGGCGGACTGGCTATATGGGTATTGGGGCAAATGGTACCAAAATGGGCCAATAAGGCCATTGAAACAGCCGCAAGGATATCACTATGTATTAAATTGTTTAAGGTTTTATAATATTATTTTAATTCAACCATTTTCAGAAATAATGTGATAGCCTACAACTGTAGACAGTGCTACTAGCAGTAGGCTTCATCCTTTTTAGGGGCTATATACTAAGCGATTAAAATGCAATGTAAAGCCTATATTTATTATAAAATATAGAGCTCAGTGTATGCTTGTAAGCGATCCTCAAACTTAACAATGATTGTAAGGACAGGTATGCTTATAATTGAATGTCCATCAAATGATATGTCAATTTTGACACCCAGTCAGCTGGAAATCCTCAATGCAGCAGATAGAATCTGTACCGACCTTGTTTTAGTCTCTCCTATTCTTGATGCCAATGGACTGGTGAAAACACACAGTTCTTATATTGATACTTTTACAAAACCCTAACAACTTTATTGAATAACCCTGGTCAGAATGGTGGCAGAAAACTACATTGAACTAGACAAATACACACACATTTATATCACCAGTTGCTTAAACATGTGAGAGATCACAAACATGTATTCACACACATAAATAAAATAAACTAATTTTTAAAAACTTAGATTAAAATTTATTTGTTATTATGCCAATAATATAATTAACTAATATCTTTTTAAAAAAAAAGACTGAATGATATAAAATCTTGTATGAAATGAAAAAAGAATCATGCTTGAAAATGTTTTTAAAAAACTGTATAAAAAACAAAATAGCACCTCAGTATAATATAAAACAATTTTTCAATAACAATTCATTTTTGTTCGTTTTCATAAATATATTAGAAAGACAAAAAAGACGAAATGGGAAAACATTTTCAGCAGCTTTGGTTTGTTCATTCAATCCCAATGTACATATTAGATGACTACAGCTTTGGTTAGATCACTCAATCATCATGTACGAATTAGATGACAATGTCAATGGTATAAGATGTGCTAGGATACATGAGAGCTTTGGTAAGAAATTAACAAAAATAGAATGACAGCAAGACACTTGAAAATATATCTTCTTTAACTTTGAGAGTAGAGATGAGATGGCCACTGCTAGATATGTTTTAATATTGCCAACTTTAAAAAAACAATATTACATGTAAATTTGTGTAAAAAATAATTTCATATTTGTAAATGAGAGCAGAAATGAAAATTTCATGAATTATCTTAAAAAAATGAGGAGAGGATACAATTGAATTATACACAAAAACATGATGAATAATCTTAAGACATGAGGATACAATCATACACAAAAACATGATGAATAATCTTAAGATGTGAGGATACAATTATACACACAAACATGATGAATTATCTTAAGATATGAGGACAGGATACAATTATCTAAAGATCTGGAGAGACACTATTATATTGTAGATCTACAAACACAAGTTATGAATCATTTGTGGATCTGGTAGAAAAATGATAATAAATAAAAATAAATGTCATAACTTTTCTTGGGGTAATTAAAATTAAAGAAATGATACAAAAGGTTATGGGTTGGATAAAATAGTAAATGACATGCAAATACTCTCAGCTACATTCAACTATAATTTTTTTTTCAAACTAAATCTATTACATATTAATACTGACTATATAACCTGTTGACATAGAAATGCAATGATTACAACAAGAGTAGACTAAACTATACTTGCTAACTCAATGATGTTCTAGAAATGTATCAGCATGGCACACTGTCAAGTTAACCAACAAAAAAAAACTGGTTTCTATAGGATAAGCATTTATTGTTTAGACTTATTTTTAGACATAATGATACCAACATAAATATATTATTTTATAATAGTAACACTCAAATTTCATGACATCCTACTGACGTATCCCAAAACACTACACTGCTCCATCTCAGCTGTATGACATTCAACATCTAATGCTCAAAAATACATTACAATTGTAAAAAGTATATTGCAACTGTCTAGTTGCTGGATATAATTATTTAGACATGAAAAGTTTGGTCACAGCTGTAATCTTTGAAATAAATTAAGTGACTAGGTTTACTTTTATTAAAAAATTCTGTTTCAGAAAAAAGAAAAATTTCTGAACAATAAAGCATATTCTAGATTTAAAATTAAAAAGTAAAGTGTCCCCTTCAGACCTTGCAATCTATGGGGAAGATGATGTTAAGGTCATCGGTTTCTTTGGCTAACAGTTAACGAGCATGTTGTTATGTGGCCAACACAATGACCATATTATAGATTTACATCTATGATAAACTTTAAAAAAAATTTCTGCAATTAAAAATGTGAATTTCTCTCATATATACCAGCGAAGATCAAATATTTGTTTCTATCAATCTGATCAATCACAAAGTCAGCAATCATACAAGGGCATACAACTCACAAATAAGTGGACTCATTCAAGACTTGCTAGAGTTCATCATGCTCTTTCTCTAGTTTCTCCTGTGCCTCTTTCTCTTTTAACAACTTGCGAGCCTAAAACAGAAAGTATTTATTTGATATTCAATCACAAGGACAGTCTTTACAAATGATGATCATAAAGAAACAAATATTTCTTGTATTGTATTTTTTGTATTTGTCTCTCCTAAGAAATGTAGAATAAGTAAATCTGAAATGCATACTTAAATACTGTCTGTCTAGCACACCAGCACTATGCCTACTTCAAGTAATCAGTCATAAATAAACATAGCTTTGCTATAAGACTCCAAACTTAAAGATTCAAATCAGGATCTACTGAGGTGAATGGTGAATCAGATATCAAAATTTATCTCCTGCAGTCTTCATTTTAAGACCACAAGACTGTATAATCTTGCTATTGTAACATTATTACCATCACAAATTTAATAGCTACTGTGTTGAAAGCCATAAATATGGCCTCTTTCAGTCAAGAAGTGACTTTGGATCATGTCATGGATGATGACATAAATGAATGGGCATAAGCTGTGGTCAGAATAATGTTGCCTATACAATAGTTCCCCCTCTCCATGCAGCTGGTGTATTAAAAGAAACGGCAAGTGTCGATACAGTTTGGTTTCATTGGAATAGCAGGCGCTGCCACACTGTGTGCTGCAAACTGTCCCCAGCTCATATTTCCTCGAGGTTGACTTCCAAAGCCTTTGCCATGTTTGGATATTGCTGCAAGGCAGCAGAAATTTGAATTCTGAGTTTTTCTTCTCCTAGGCAGGTAGCTAGCTATGGCTAAAGAGCTCCTCCTGCCTGAAGCTTACTTAAACATTGCCCAACCAGCTTAGGTGTTCAAGATGTATAACTTTCATATGTTCAAATATGATCTGTATTATAGGCAAATGTATATAAGTAATTGCAAAGTATACTTCTAATAGTTTTATGCAAGCCAAGTATGAAAAAATCTCTTAGTCACAGCTCAGCTTGTGGTTAAGAATCAATGAAGATTCTATGCCAACACAACAAGCAGCCCCAGCTATTATCCACAAAAGATGTCAAATATTAATCTGAGCTGAATAGAATTTCTGTATTTCTGTAAAAAAAAGTCCCTATTTCATAAGAATGGTACACACATGACCTTTGATCTGGCAGTAAAATGTATGTGGCAATGCTTCATTAATGCAAATGAAAGCAGGAATCAATATACTCACCAAGCTGTCCAAAAAAATTTATTTTTTTTAAATTTCTGTGTACACAAGGCAAACTTTTTTTTTTCTCCCACAAATACATATGTACCAAATTGTACAAGTCTGCACAGAGAAAACTAAATACCACTGAAAATACATACCTGATTGTGTGTTATCTCCTTGAAGGTAGGGTTGAGTGTGTACCACATAGCCAGAGCACAGCGCTGTCCTTTCAACACTGCCTTCACACCATGAAGACTACTAGCATTAAAGCCAACCAGAAGACCACATTTGGGATGGATGGACACCTATTCATAAAACACAGTGTATTTTGAAAAAAAAAAATGTTAATCTAAATTTAGATATGTTTATGTTTAGTCTCTTGGTCACAGTGGGTATGTGTTGTGTTATATTCCATACTCTGATGAAGTTGAAACCTTTGCACAATTATTCATTATTGATGAGCACACATTAATAAATCAGAAAACTAACAAATAAGTCATAATTAATTAACTTTCTTTTCTATAACACTTGCAATTAAGAAAGATATGGCAGCAATTGAACAGTGCTCTCCCCAGAAAGCATGAATGGGATTGTTGTCCACATGCAAGATAGCAGATGTGTGGAAGATCAGGGAAGTAACTTATCATTTTCTTCTTATCCTATTGATTACAGATGTAACTTAGAAAGATAAGATAATCAAGTCCTACATATTTCGTGTGTCCATCAGTGACTTAAAATGTGCAAAGTCATTGGTTTTTATGGCTGATTCAGGCAACATATTACATGCTCTAATGGCACTGGGAAGAAGAAGCACTTGTATGAATTTGTCCTAGCACATGGAATTGGAAATGTGCCTTAAGATGGATTCTTTCTGAGTATAGTATTTTTTTTTAACTTGTTACCTGCTCTGTTTTGTTAGGATGGGCAAAGAAGAACTCTCCTCCTTCAAAGTCAGAATTAAGATACAGTAGAGCACTGAAACACAGAGAAGGTTTTTAGACCAAATATAAAGTCTGAAGACAATCCTGGTCTAGTGTACAAGTTATGTATCAAGTCTAAAGACATGCTTCGCTTGAATACAAATATATATTTTTAAAGTCTAATGACATACCTAACACAATGAACATAAACATGATAAATTTAAAGGTGTTGTCTTACCTTCATAAAATATAGATACAATATAGATAAGAAATACAGTTTAAATCATTATACATTTATACTGATATTTAATATTAGATTCTGTTGCTATGTGCTAATACCATGAGTTAGGCTTGTAGAAAAACAAAATATAGTATTTCAAACCAGTACATTACCACAAAATTTAAAAATGCAACAAAAAAAAATGTGTTGAAATTAAAAAAAACATTGTATGAAGTGAAAAGTATGTATCAGACACTTACCTGTAATGTCTCTGAGTGAATGCTGGGAAGTCGTCAGTACAAGTTCCATCAGGCTGTAAGATACAATTATCTCCATGAACTGGGTGACTCAAATCTTGGCGGTCTGTGTTGGAATCTGAAATACAAACAAAGTCAATACACTTGACTCTCATTATTCAGACCACATCAAGACATAATTATTGTGGTCCTAATAGTCACAGTGTCCAATGTCAGGAACATGTTCTGTTTTACAAGAATGTTTTGGTACTTGGAATTCAGTCAGAATAAGTGGTTCATCCTATCTGGTGCCACATACCCAAGGACTTCAGCTCCCATTGTCCCAATGTGGTGCCTCAGTGGAAATGTCTGTAGGTGGAACCTTGTCATTTTCCAGTACCACCTCATCGTGGTTGCCGAGTGAACATCCCGCTCCTTAGAGGGATGGCCAAGAGTACTGGTTGCTTGCAACTGATGAATGAGCAGTCGGCAAGTGTAAAAAGTACATCAAAGCCCCCCCTTCGGCTGATTCGCGGGTCTCTCTAATAGGCAAAATCGGACTGACTGGTATGGCCTTTGCGGGCTGAGTCGGGCAGTTCTTTTGCGTTCATGAGCTAGGCTTTATCTAGCCTGTCCCCCGACATCGTAGTAGAGGAATGCGTCAAGCCCATTGACAGTTCTAATACTGGGGATATCAAAAAATCTTCGTTAAACCACTCCCCATTGTGGGAAACTCTTGCCTCTCAGGTAGGTGGAAACAGAATAACAAGAAGCAAACCTACCCCCTTCAGGTTACCTCTGTGGAATCTGAGGTGGGGATGGAAGAGATGCCTGATGACCCAGTCCAAAAAAATTGTTCTGATTCCACAAGGATGCCTCTTGCTGTAGTGGTGCTCATCCACAGTTGTGATGGCTACAGAATAGGAACATTAACTAGTTCCCTTTAGTTGCGCCCAAGACCAAACGACTTAGCACTATATATATGGCATGACCCAACCGTTGTAATGGTTAAGTCCAAAATGTCTGTTCTGATTCTACAAGGATACCTCTTGCTGTAGTGGCAGCTGGAGTGGTGCTCATCCAGTTGTGATGGCTACAGAATAACTAGTTTCCCTTAGTTTCGCTTATAGTGGGCCCAAAACCAAATAACTAAGAACTACGTATATGACATGACCCTACCGTAGTAATGGTTTATGGCATTGTGAAAATTTATATAGGAATATAGGGAATGCATCATTGACACTCTGATTACCTAATGGACATTTTTGAAAGTGGGGCTACATTTAAGCATCTCTTACTGTCAGCAGGACTCATTATAACGATAAATCAGTGTTCAAATATGAAGATTAAGTAAGAGTGACTGAATAAGTTGTGATGCTACATTTTGACAAAAGAAAAGGAAAATGAAGGCTGAGAACTAAGCCTTACCATTTATAGCTGTTCTACAAACAAGGTGAGTGTACTCAAAGAATAGCGGCTTTGTCAGGTTAAAATACTTCTCAACAAACAGTCTTGCTTCCTCACTGCGTTCAAGTAGCATCCTAAGCCCATACGACTGTACATAGCCGTCTAAAAGCAGCTGGAGCCAGGGGTGATATACAATAAATATAAGCATTGTCACAAAGACGAATAAAAGAAATGTAAGAAAAAAACAACATTTAGTCAATTAACTTTAAATAATTAGCTTTAAATTACATTGCCTTTTTGAATTCTTGAGTGAATATGCTAGTACTAATGATATATATTAACAAATCTATTCTTAATAAACATAATATTTAAACTTTACAAAAATAGATAAAAGTGATACAAGTCCATACACAGAGCAACTACAAGCAAAAAAGAAATGTAAGAATAAAGAGCAAATGTTAGCAAATACAAATAAATGAATCCATGGGTCAGTTTTAAAAGCTATCTAGAAAGGGGGGTAATAAAGCAGGAAAGTGCATTGAAATAAGCCCTTGATCCTGGTTTGATAAGTTGATTGTTATGAACTTTAATCATTAGACAGCTAAATAGTCAATGTAAATTTGAACAAAAATTAATTTTCTGCAATTATGTTACTGTAATTCTTCTAAAAATCTGTTTACCTTTTTTTTCAACCAACATTTTTAACGCAAGCAGTGGCAATGACTGCATATCATGCAAGAGTACAGAATATCTGACCTTTCTGAGATTAACAGGCTGATGGGTTGAAAAAATGCAGACGAATAGCAATTTTTAATTTCTGCTTTAAAATTTCCAAGATAACAGTTTTTATTTGTTTCATTAGGAATACAAAATTTAGTAATGTTTTTTTATTTAACCTTGAGTGTTTTTAATAGTATATTACATACTTAAATAGTTAAAACACTAAGATTTGGTACAAGGATTTTGTCAGAGCAGTGTTGAAATGCTAGACATGTTTACCATTGTGATTTCCAAACATTAGTAGTGTGACATCAATAATTTCATTATCTGAACCAAGAGAACAGTATTCAGCATGGTTTGCTAAGCCCAACATTAAATTCATATTTTGTCCCATGTGATGTAGATGACGCTATTGGGGGTAGGATCAATCAAATGCAAATGCTAACAAATAAAAATAAATGAATCCATGGGTCAGTTCAATTCTCATCACCTGCATTTTGCTTCAACAGTAGCTTTTTTTTTTTTTTTTTTTTTTTTTTGGGTGTGCATTGATTTTGTTATAGCACTTAAGATTTCTCTATGCAAACTAACAATCAGTAATAATTTAAGAAGAAAGTTCCAGTGTAGAAAGGTCAGATATAACATGGTACTCTACCAACATCATCAACATATCACAATCACACACGCAGCATACAAACCTTATTAGCCTTATAAACTGAAATCCCCTGGAGTAGCTCATTCTTCGTGTGGGGGGAGATGAAGGTAGGTTTAGTAGTGAGACCAAAATAGCTCGCAGGAACCACAGTTAGGCTCTAAGACAATGGGAGTGGACAAACTTATCATATTACATCTGTATTGTCCAATCAAAATTCTAACAATGGTGTCCTATTAAATTAAAACTTAATTTGGTTTGCTTAAAATTTCATGGGGGAAAAAAAAAAGAATTGCAAGAAAAATAGTAAATAATAATAATTAAATAATTTTCAATAAAATGCCAATAGAATTATTTTACAGCTATTCTTAGCAATTTGTTTCCCATATTCTCAAAAAATATGTCATTAGTCAGACTGTAAATCTATGTTGCTTTTGTGATAGTCTTTTGCGGTGGTAATATGCCAATACTGAATTAATCTAAATAATAAGATGATGAAACATCACAAAGACTGTAATATTAATTGCTAGAATGTATTTAAATATCTAAAAAAGAAAAAAAAAAGCTTAGCCAAATATTTTCAACCTTCGAGACATCTTTATAACAAAATAAAATGATAACCCTTAAATAAGTACTGTGTAAGGTCACACCAAGGCTACTCTACCTTGCCTCATAGTGGCAACCCGGTGGAATGATCGAAAGAGGAAAAGATTTTGCCAAAAGGCTAGCAAAACAAGACTCCCATAGGGGGCCAAAGATGTGCAAGATCCTTGCATAGGTCAGTGATGCAAAGAAAGCCCTTATATATATAATATATATATATATAGCTCCTCCTTCGTGTTCGAAGATAAGCACATTTCTCATTTCCTATGGACTCGAAGATGGCTGTAAAGTCCAATAAAGAAAGCCCTTACAACCATGTCAGCAATTCACTTGCCATTCCTCAAGGAACAGTTTCACAAATGGTGAATCTTGCAGGGTTAGTGTGGTAAAGAGAAGGAAGATGGCAAGGCTTCAGGTGTGCCTGAGTGTACGGTCCACAGCTTCCAAATCAATGGAAATTGTGATGTGATAGATACATAGACACCAACTTGGATCTCTTCCAAACAAAACACTCTGTTCAGTCAAACTGGTGAAAGGGAGCTCTTATTCTTTTTGATGGACTTCAGCTCCACCTACCAACAGTTTCAAATGGGCATCTGCTGGAATGGATTTTTCAAGTAAGTCAGTAATGTTTGTCAAGATACATTTCAATTGTAATAAGCAGTTAGAGACAGTCATCTTTCTCCTTTACTTTGAATGCTAAAACTGTTTTATGTTTAGCAGCTACTATGCCAATTTCAAACTACTTTCTCCAGACACTTAAATTTAGTTTGGAATATCTCCTTATTCATTGATTGAGATAAAAAGTAACTTTATCAAAATAGCTTTAAGACAATGATGTAATAGTTGATAAATATTTTTGTTTTTTTTTTAGATTGGTACAAACAAACAAAAACATATTTGGCGCCATTTGCTTTTTTTTTTCTCGAAAAACCTCCCATCAATTACAGTAACTGTATCTTCCAGGACATATTTCAATGCAATGCAATGATAATAAATATTACATGGGCATGGTAGTGAACATTTCATGGAATGAATGCAAGTTGGAAAAGAACTAAAAACACTGTACTAAAAAACAAGGGAAAAAAACTATAACCATGAATATTTAAGAACTCCATTTTAAAAGCACATTAAGAAACAAGAATAATAAATAAATAATAAATAAAAGATGTATCCAAATAAAACAACATAGATACACGTTCTGTAATGTGTGGAGTGGACAATTCTTTGAAATAAGACTCCCTTGTATTTATCTAATTTGCTAACAAGTTATTTATAATTATGAACTAATACCATCAACTCATAACTTCAAAATTAAAACTGTATTTTAAATACAGTGGAATCCAGTTAAACAAATGGCTGTTGATTGGAACCAAATGCTTAAGTACCAGAATCAAAAAGTAACAACGTTCATTTTTCTGAACTAAACTATCATCTTTATTTGTACTCCTATGAATGAGAATCATCAGTACTTTGTTTATATTTCATTCATTTCAACAAAATATTTAATGATTGTATAAGTGAAGTTCCCCATTCAGACCTTGCAATCTATAGGGACAGATGATGTTAACGTCATCTGTTTTTTTGGACAACAGTTAATGAGCAGGATGGTATGTGGCCAGCACAACGATTAACCACCTTTACTTGACCCAACTAATGTCAGGTACCTATTACAGTTGTGTAAACTCAGAGGGCCCTAAAAATCCCGAAATTCAAAATCCTTCTTCACTAACAGTCGAACTCAGGACCCCAGGTTTGAAAGCTAACAGCTTAACCACTAAGCATCTGCAAAAGTAAACAAGAGAGTCATGTTGCCAACACAATGACCAACCGACTTTACTTTTCCCCAACTTATGTCAGGTACACTTGGGTGGAATTAGAGGTGCCCTCAACATCCAAAATTTAAAAATCTCAAGTCTTCACCATGTTTTCAACCCAGGACTCCTAGGTTCAGAAGCCAATCACTTAATCACTGAGTCACCACAACTCCTAAAGCTCTATATACTTTTTATTTATATAAAAATAAAGAATGAAAATCTCTAATTATGACAAAATAAAAATGTTTACAAAATTGTTAGCTAATCTCATTGCTATTAGAAAAAGCAGAAAGAATTAATTTAATTGTTATCAAATGATTCAAATGTATCAGAGAAATCTTATTTAGACTTAAACATGTATTACTGCACTTTCAATATAGTACTTGTGCATATATTTCTAATATAGATATGCATACAGTTCAATGCCCTCAAACCATAAGCAGCACTATAAAGCAAGTAAAATAAATTTTAAAAAAAACTACGACATATATATTTTTTGTTTCGATAAACCAGCCAATATTTATTTTAAATAAGTAAATTTGATGTGAAAGTCTTTTGTGCAAAGAAAAAATGTTTTGCATTTACATTAATGTCACACTTTTGTTTTGTTTTTTTGTTGTTTTTTTTACAGCAGGAAGGCAAGGGAATATCTTTTTTTTTTTTTTTTGTTATTATTATCTTTTTCTATTTTTCCATGTTAAGATGTTTTGAATTTTTTGTTACTTTTAATTTTTGTAAAATAGTTTCATACAACTTAATTCTCAAAATATTTTTATTAACAAACTTTCAAAATAAAAACAAACATACTGGGTGCTAAACAGTGTTATATATACTACATGTGCAACATATAAAAACAAAGGTATCGAAGAAAAATAATATTTTAAAAAATTACTTTTAAATTTTAGTCGGGAAATAATCTGAAAATTATTTAAATATCTTTTGATGTTAAAATTGTTGGGTTTTTTTTGTCTCTTTTAATTATATTTTTCAGAATGATTAACCAAAATTTATGTACTAGAAACTGTGTAAACTTTTTTTTTAAACATGTTATCAAACAAATAAGATGCCTTTCCAGGATATTTAGATGCTTCTATTAATAGATACCTTTCTAGAATAATTAGGTGCTTCTATTAACAGATACCTTTCTAAAATGTTCAAGTGTAACACCAACAAATATTTCATTAGTTGTGTGCGGAGACCTTACACCAGAGTAACCATCTCCAGCTCTGCCAAGCTCCTGTAAAATGGCATGCTCAAGATGATAGCAATAAAAGATGACCATCTTCTATACTGAAAATCACCCAGTGACCCTGCGTCCCTTATATACGGTGATGTAGAAGTCATATATGACAGTGAAACCTCAACTACTTCATAATAAATAGTTTCTCAACACTGAACACAAACATTAAATTTAACAAAGAATTTTTAAAAATTTCTCTTTACCTATGGTCCACTAAAAGAAAATCATACACATAAAAAAAAAATATGTTCATTACCACATAAAGACACAATGCAATACATACAAGTTCAATCTTCTTGTAAATTAGAGACATCCCATTAAAAGTAAAAAAAATTAATGACCCCTAACTCCAAAAGGATAGCAAGACCACAATAGTTGTGATCTAAAATGGCAAATCTTCATAGGATTGACATTGACAAGCTTAACAACAAAGTTCTTGTCATTAACCAACTACATCTCTTGTCTTGCCACTTTTCCTGTTCTTAATATTTCCTCCCTGGATAAAATCCCTCCAGTCAGGCATAATGCATGTACATTTTATTTCAGGTAAAGATTAATATAATATGTATCTCATCTCTGCCTGGGGCATAGGCCACCAACCAGCTACTATAATCAAGATTATTTTTTGTAAATTGTCCTTATGTACCGGTAAGTGAAATGAACAAGTGCATTAGAGGGGGAAAAAGTAAAGCTTGAGCATCTAAGCAAATACAGAATAATATATTCCGTAACTAAATTTCTTTATTGAGCATTATAATAGATCACTTGAAAAATGTGACCTAATAATAGAAGTAAATGTTTTAAGATGAAAAACAAATAGACTAAGGGATTGTATAGTCTTTAAAAAAAAACACATACAACTTTAATTCCACTCTTTGTACAGCAGAACAACTTGAGTAACCCAAGTTTATATTTACCAATTTACTTATTAGGAAACTCATTTATGTTTGTTTCAAATATTTGAAAGGCTTCATTTTTGGTCACATCAGAATCTATGTATGGTAAAAATTTTAAAAATTAAAAGTTCCCTTTGTAAATATAACAGTCTAAAGGCCATGATGATGTTATATTTAATTTTTTTTTTATTATTATTATAGCTTTTATATAGCGCTACTTTCATGCTTACAGCATGCTCAGAGCGCTTTGATCCAATCTCATTTGTGGACCAGTGGGGGGAGGGGGTATCTAGGAGTTGGTTTCCCGTGCTGCCTTTGGGCGCTCAGTAAACACAACTCTGCCTGAGTCGGGTGTCAAACCTCGAGCCCCCTTCTAGGTAGCCAAGTAAACCAAGCTCAAGCCGCACTTAGCCTCTCGACCACCCTTCTGAGGCTGACAGTTAATAAAATTGTCCTTTGCCAGCACAGAACCAATGGCTCGCACTTATCCCAAATAAGTGAATCAATCACAGAGATTCAAACTCAATACCTTAGATGGGAAGCCAAGTGGTGTGCCTGTCTGTCACCATTCCACACAAATAAAAATATTTTTCTTTGTACGAAAAAAAAAAAACTATAACCAAAAAAAAACCTATTTATTTAAGATCTTAGTGTTTAACTTGATGTCTGTCACTTTTAAATAGGAGACTTTACTCTGTCAATCTCAATTTCAGTAGAGTAAAAAAAAAAACATTTACTCTGTCAATCTCAACTTCAGTAGAGTAAAAAAAAAAACTTTTTCAAAGGTTGCATTTCAAGTCAATGTTTCTTAAAGATGTCCACATGATTCTACTAAAGGAGAGCATAATTTATTAAAAGTCTGGTTCCACTTACCAAGGCAACATTCCTCAATATTTCACACTGCTCATCTGTAGCCAGGCCTTCAGCTGCAAACCTCTCTTCACCTTTCAAATCTTCTGCTGTTTTGATAACTTTGACACCTAAAGAGAGGCAGTTATTTATATCTTTAATATACACATCAAAATAAGATTCTATTTTCTCATGCAGGCATTGCGCTGCTAAATTTTATAAAGCAAAATATTGTATATCCTCAAAATTATTTAATAAACCTTCATAATAAGAACACACTTTCTTGGTGGTATACAATGATATAGATGCTACTTGTGCAACATACACAATACTATACATAGGAATATGTTCAGCAAGATGGTTTTAGAACCAATCAATCTTTTAATCCCAGATTTCAATGCAGCTGAAAAAAAAAAAAAGATTACAGGAAATACCTTTGTCTTCAAACCGTTTGAGAACCACAGAAGCATCCTCCTTGGTTTTGTTGTACCTCAGCTCATCCACTTGGTGCAGCAGCCTTAACAGTTCATGTAAATCCACTTCTATGTCCTCCATGTGTGTAGAGTATCTGTTGCAAATAGAACAAGTTGAAAAGATGACATTTTTAACAAACTCTTTAAGAGCTGATGTTGTGCATGCTTTATTGATTTTAAAGGGTTTTGTTTCTACAATTATTTAAAAATGTTTTGTTTCTGGATTTGCTATTTCTTGGATTTGCATAGAATATGGTTTTTTTTATAACAATGTAAGTTGAAGAAGCTTTAAAAGATGTGATTTATTTTCCACTTCTTAAAATTTTAGAGGTTCACTACAAGAAGGAATGATAGAGACTAGCTAGAAATTGTCAAGAAGAAGAAGAGGAGGAAGAAAGAGAAAGCCATGGGAAGACAAAATCAAAGAATGGACAGGCTTGTCTGTGAATGAAATTCTATCCAAGACAAAAGACAGAAAGGAATGGAGAAAGATGGTTGACAGATCCAACAAACTAAGGGATAGATGAAGGTGAACACATTGTATAATAGTGATTCAACTTAGGGAAATATAGAGTGAATTATACTAACAATAAAATATAATAATACTGCTAGACAAACATTGGGGTAGAAAGTTGTTTAGCTCAAACCAGCAATTTTTTTTATAATGACTCACCTTACAACTAAAGCACATCTCTGTTCCCCTTTTCTGGGCACTTTGACTCTAAGTCTGTCAGCAGAATTGAAACCAACTGTTCTCCCACACTTGACTCCAAATGAATTCTGAAATATTATTAGAAAGAAATCATTCATTGGATAGATCTAATACTTACCAGAGTAAAGGTTGCCAATTTCTTACAAGGAGCAATTTAAATATTATTTTTTTTTTTTGCCATTGACTTTACACTAACCATGGGTTTTGTGAATTTTAAAAATCACAACCTCCCAGTCAAGGTATTTAAAGAAAATTAAATTTAATTAGGAATGTATGGTCAGACTGACAAGGATAAAAATGAATTACTTGTACTACTCAATCAATAGCTGTTGAACTGACAAGGGCTAAAAATGAATTACTTGTACTACTCAATCAATAGCTGTTGAACTGACAAGGGCTAAAAATGAATTACTTGTACTACTCTGTCAATAGCTGTTGAACTGACAAGGGCTAAAAATGAATTACTTGTACTACTCTGTCAATAGCTGTTGAAATGATGTTAGAGTACCATGAAGATATTAAACAACATTCGCCTGACAGTATCTACAAGCCTAAAATTGGAAAGTATTCTTAAACTATTAGGACTTTCCTAGAGTAAACAGTGTGAACTCATGTAGTTCAACCTTTCTTTGAAAGAGCAATTGAGAATTAAACCAATAATAATCATTGGTCAATTCATTTAAGTAAAATATGATGGCTATTTAAAAAAACATAACTATATTTTTAATGATAGTAGAAATCAAAATTACATTCTAACTTACATCGACATCTCCTTTCTCGTTTAAAAATTGAAAATCACCATTTTCAACTGCATTCAAATAAGTGACAGTCCTAATTGAAAAAAATTGTCAGTAAATGAATTATTATATAACAATAATGTGAATAGGTCAACACTCATATAAACAAAAAAGTAAACAGTAGGTTTATGTTTTCTTTAGGTTATAAGATAGGTGCCACAATCTTTGTAAGTCCCTTTAGAGAGTCATTTGTAATAAAGCAAAAATTCTTTCTAATATTTATAACCAATGTTACCAGTAAGTGCTTACGTGAAGTAATCTGGATGAAGGTTGTCTGGAAAATCATTGAACTGAATACAGCTTCCATCCTCTTGAGGGTAACAATCCTGATTGATGTCAGGATCTGAGATATTGAATACATAATAAATAAACATTTTACAGAATGTTTAACATTCAATGCAGTCCAACAGATTTTACAAAGATACTCTCAATTAGAACAAAAGTGGCTGGAGCCCTATATTTTGTGAACATCCAGGGGACTTTATAAGTAAAGTTAGAATGATGGTCACAAAGTCTTATAAACTTTCCCCACAGTTTTTAAGTGTTTTGAAAAGAAATGTGACAGAAATAGGTCATGGGATGGCAGAATCAGTGGTATACACTTGGGCACCTGGATCAAGCTTGAAACTGAGATTTGACTTGAGTTGTGTCTCTGCATACCCAAAAGCACAGAAACATCCTTACATATGGGCTTCCCCATTTTCACAAAAGAGATTGCATTGCAGCTCACTGAGCATGAAAGACACACTATACAAAAGCAATAATACTAATAATAACTTTGGTATATCTTTCCCTATGAATATTAAGAGAGAAAAGTTGTTTAACTCTTATATTACTAAGGATAAGAAACCTTCCACTTCAATGAGCAACAAAAATGAGGTTTTAAGAGCATCTACTAATTTAACAACTGGAGGGAAAAAAAAGCCTTCTTGTGACAAAATTTTTTTTCTTTGCCTACATCCATTTTGATTTTCTTGATGCATGCAATTGCTCTAAAACAAGGCAAAAAGTAACATGAATATTTTTAATGAGATGACATTATTTTTATCAAACCACTTGTTTCTCTGTGGACATAATTGTTTTTTTCTCAATTAAGGATAAATAATCTTGTAATTGTAAAAGTTAGTACTTCTAGAGATATGCATCAAAGTGGAGCCGTATGAAAAGAAAACAATGATTATCTTATTGAGTCCACAATGCCATGTCAAAAACTACAGTTGTTTATAATATTGCCAAAACAGGAAGATCTGGGGGGGGGGGGGGTGTTGTGCTATTGGCATAGGAATTATAAATATTATTATTATTGTTCAAATATCCATGAATTCTTCATAATCTTCTTCCCTGTTCTCATTATTATGTTGGAGTAATCAGATAACTATACCAATATACCATATGAACTGCACAGTGGTTTAAGCAGCTCTCTATATAGTTTTCTTTCTAAAGGGCTGTTTTGGGGCCAGTGTCTTGATCGGCCTCCTGATAAAGAATGCAGTTTTGAAGTACATGGTCAACATTCGCGCTAGTTCCTATTTTTAGCTTATGTTGACTCATTCTGTTGTGTCCAGTTATGAGGTGAAATATTAGATGATCTTGTTGGAATAGCTTAAAATAGGTGTCATCTTTCTTGTTTTTTCAAATGAAATTGTCAATTTCTCGTTTTTTCTATTCCTTTCTTTAAAATCAAGTAATCTATTTATTTCTATCACTTAATCAAATTTACTTCTCTATTAAGTTTAATACTTAAAAAAAAAAACATAACCACAAAAAGATAGTGCCTGCATTCTGAGTGGCTTTTGTTTGAGCTTACCATTTCTATACTTTCATAATTTTATTAATAGTAATTCAACAAAAGTTACATATTCAATAAAAACAAATTGCAAACCTTCATCTTTCCAACAAATGATAGATGTTTTCTTAACGAAAAGAGTTATTTCTGAGTTCCGATAAACCTGTGCATAATGTTGAATATACTCAACAGCTCTGATCAAATGCCTTAATAAGGTTTCAAATTCTTCTGAAGGATTTTCTAATAATTTCTAAAGAAAAAGAAAACAAAAAAAAGGGTTTGTTTATTTAAGACAACAAATTATTCTGAATTATTCTAAAATATTCTTCACATTGTTTTTCTATGTGTAAATCTTGACTTAGGAACAGCTAAAATGCAAATCATGATTACCTTTTGAGAAAGTTTAAAATTAAATTCAAAGGCACCAGATGGTAGTTCTATTACATCCTGGAACAAAAAAGTTTTAAATATTAAAATTATAAGCTTTAAAAATACATTTTATGTATATATATATATATATTGTTTTTTTTTTTATTTTAATTTTAGTTTTATTGACAAATAGCTGTCTGTGAGTTTATTTCATCCATTTTTGTGTTCAATGAATAATACCAAATAAGACCAACTTTTTCATTCAACAAATATACCAATGTACCCTTTCTTACAGCTGCAAGGTTCGAATTCGGGGCCATTGAGATGATAGCCTTGAGCGCAGACCACATGACCAGGAAGCAATTAATATGGAAAGAGGACAGCAGACAATAGTTTCATATGAATATGATATGGCAAAGATAAGTCACAGCTGGGTCTTTAAAGCCAAGTAAATTTTCAAATGCTTCATTTTTTGGGGGTTTGATTATAATTAATAATATTTTTTTAAGTTACAATCATAAGGCTATGCTTATGAAATGTTTCTCCCTGCTGAAAACTGTTTAATGAAAGAACATACAAATTGAAAGTGATTGAGCAGAGATTTCATCAAGTGGAAAAAGCCTATACAGTAAAAATATGTGGTGCAGGAGAGGCTTTAGTAAAAGACTATGATAAAAACTAACAAGATGATCTGATTTGTATCTAACTAACAAGATGATCTGATTTTTATCTATCTCCTGATTGTCATTTTACCAGCCATACCTGTTAAACATTATAAACTGAAATGCATTTTCTTGTTGTTCGTACACACTTATTAGACATTTATATTTATTTACAACAGGTAGCCTAATGTGACACAATATTAGTGAGATAGTATGTATGCATGCATAGCAGTGAAACTGGTGACATGTAAAGAAGAGACAGTTATGTACCACATAATCTATATCGTGACCCAACAAAAGAGGGACAACAAAAAAGTGCTTACAAAAAACACCAACAAAATAGCGCCCATGACAAAATAACATATTAAATGCATACAGTCAATGTCATTTTGTGTCGCACTATTTTGTCATGTTAATTTTGTTGGGTAGCCAGTCATATATATATGTGTGTGTGCAGCCAGAGGTAATGGGTAACAGAAAATGTATGTATTCAGGAGAGCGATTTGATGGCAGGGTGCAAAGAAAAAAAGGGGTTCCAAAAAAAAAAAAGCATAAAAGTATAATATATAACATTTTAATTTTAAAAGTTTTAATACCTGAATAAGATTGAGTGTTTCTGTACATTGATTCTCCTTCAGTAAACCGTCTATAACAAATCTCTCTTCCCTGTTAAGGTCTCCAGATTTAGCTATGATGTGCATGCCCAGTTTTTCATATTTGTCTAGCCAGTTTTCACTCTTACCAGAGGATGGTTGTTCCTGTCCTTCTGAAGATTGCCTAGAGTCCTGTTCTTCTTCTGTGACATCAAACTTAAACAATACATTCTAGAGTTACTTTTCTGTGTGCTTAAAGTCTCATTACTTGTTATTTTACTAGAGCCAAGAAGTGTGACAGGTAAGTAAAATAACATTTGCATAGAAAGCTCTATATGGATGACACAATATTTAAAATAAAAACAATACTATATAACTACAGTTAATTTGCTAAGTCATTAGTGATTTATTTATCCACGATAAACTGATGTCATTAAAGCTGCTATACATATGTAATGTTTTTATTCTATAACTTTATAACACTGTAGTCTGAAACTGTATTCAGTTGATTGCTTCTTTTGTAAATTTATACACTACTTCCCCGGCACTTGGAAACAAAAGCCAGACATCTTTGTATGTATTTGCATACAAAATAGTGATCTTGTGCAAATAACCAAAAAGAAAAAAAAATATGTAACTTACTTCATCTAGACGGTCAGAATATTTATAATTTTTCACAAGAAAATCCATAAAATCAAAGGTTTCCTTTCTTCTCTTGACATAGTCAGCTCCATCCTGTTAAAGAAGAGTGCATATTTACACACAGAACTAGTATTAATCTTCACAGTATTTAACTAACAATTATTTGACTTATTTTTATTTTAAGTAAACTAACAATTATGCAGTACATTTTATTTTAATTAAAAACTTCTAAACATAAAACTTTTTCTTCAAGAAAAAAATTTGTTTAAGCCTACAAAATGTGTTTGGCTGACATAATAAGATGCCTGGTTTCTAAGCTTGGTGAAGAGTGTCATTTCATACAAGAATCGAGAAAGAAATGTGACAAAATTTAAACAGCACTGATGAGTGACTGATTTTATTTCAAAAGTAATTTAAGTTAGCAAGTGCAATCGCCTCCATAAGCTGTCCTGAGATCTATCATGCGTTAAATATCTTCAAATGGCATAGTAATTTTTCTTAATCACCCAGACCATTACATGCTATCTAAATGACTTTAATTGAACTTTATCTACTACTTGCTAACAAGCTACACATACTTGTCTGGGAGTAAAATCAGAATGGATCTGATCTAACTTTTGTTGCAGCACTTGTTTATTTTTCTCCATAACTTCATGAGAAGGTGAAAACAGAAGGAATGTTTCAGATGCCTCTGCAGATTTCTCAAACTCACTTTCTGTAATGGGCAAACTAAAATGATCATATATCAGAACACTGGAATATATTTATTTTCAACCATTCTAGTCTACTAATTACAAGGAAAGTCAAAACTAACTTTTTTTTTTTAATCAAAATGTTAGAGAGTACATTGTTAATAATACTACAATATCAGTAGTGTCTATGAATACAATATATAAGTAAATAAATTCAGGCTCTTTCTTTGCTTGTCAGATCAATATACATTTACCCACCTTGAAAATAACTAAACTGAAGGTAATGATACAAGTCACGCAGGAAAAATGGAATAGGCTCTGTGTACACAGTGCTGAGTTTATCTTCACACTGGATGCGACAATTTAGGAGGCCAATAATCAAATCTGTAACAAAAAAATGCATAACTGACATGCATGAAGACACAGAAATAATGTTAAAACAGAACAGAAGAAACTATTTATAAACTTCTCAAATGTATTGTTGCACACCAGTATTTACAAAGCATATAATGCACACTAGCCGCTGTTCAAAACAGGGACAAAACATAATGACATAAAGACTTCTACCCAAGAGTTAAGGCAGAGAAGAAAAAAAACAACAGTGTTAAAGTAAAGGTTCAGGGATGAGGTGATCTTTGTTAAGACATTTTGTGTATGGTACATTTTTTTTTTAAGTCATTCAAGGTAGAGGATACTTGTGTAAACGTAGCGTAGGAGCCTAGGACACTCATTCCAGATGACTTCTTAGTCACATAGTATCTGCTATGCAGGGCATTTGGGCTAGGATTTAATAATCTTCAATTCTAAAGGAACATCTGAAACAATTTATTTTTTAAAAAGCATTTATTGTGTGGTAGAGGAGGAAGGCAGCCAAGATATAAAGACTGAGACCTGTTCAACCTGCATGGCAGAGACTGGCTACTATATTTTTGTTTTGTTTCCAATGAACTGAAGATTATTACATTTTAGTCCAGACCTCCTGACTAATGGCAGGAAATGGCAGCGGGGACAGGTTTCAAACTCAGCACCAATGTGATGACAAACCTGAGCGCATACCACATGACCACGTCTTATCCTCATCTTATCATCACTCTCCTGTTCAGATAATTGTCTAAACAAAGAATCTATTTGTCCTATATTTACAACTGGATGTTCTTTTAATTTTTGTATTTAGTAAAAGCAGTGTTAACACAAGACAACATTGCAGAAGACAAAAAAATGCATAACCAACAAGAAGGAATGAATGGGTCACACAAGTAAAAGTGATACCCAACAGGTAAAAGTGATACACTAATGCTGATAAGACATTGTCAAATGTGGAACAAAGTTAATAGGACACTTGGTACATTACAGACTAAAGCAGATGTCATTAATTCTATTTCTATTAAAAAAGTGTGCTTATTAGTATAAAAGTAAAACATACTAAATGAGATACACTAACAAAAGATCTATTTATATAAATGAAATCTTTCCATTGACAAACGAACACAAAAAATAACTTTTTAGAATAATTTACATAATATTTACTTTCTGTCGATTCACAAGTAATCAAAATGGTAAGAATGTATATCTTGATGTACTTTTTTTTTAATGACATCTGCTAATAATTCTTAACAAGCATATTAAAAGTCATATAGCCCATCTTTCATGATATAGCATGTTTAGTGAACTATGATCCAATCTCTTTTTTGTGGATATGTGTGGGGGGAGGGACTTTCTCTGAGAAGGTTTCTATGCTGCATATAGATGCTCAGCAAACACAACACTGGGATTCAAGCTCAAGCCCTTTGGTAGGTAGCCAAGCAGTTTATGCCTATCAGTGCTTATCACAAAGAGAAGGGAATTTATTAAGGCTATACAAGATAAGAGAGGGCGCGGTGGCTGAGCGGTAAAGCGCTTGGCTTCCAGACTGGAGATCCCGGGTTCGAATCCTGGTGAAAACTGGGATTTTTATTTCGGGAATTTCCGGCGCCCTTGAGTCCACCCAGCTCTAATGGGTACCTGATATTAGTTGGGGAAAAGTAAAGGCGGTTGGTCGTTGTGCTGGCCATATGACACCCTCGTTAACTGTAGGCCACAGAATCAGATGACCTTTACATCATCTGCCCTTATAGACCACAAGGTCTGAAAGGGAAACTTTTATACAAGATAAAAATCTAATGAGATATTCTCTTACTTGCAACTGTTGTAGCAAAATCATGACTGGTAATCTCCCCATGAGCGTCACAATCGGCATTACATTTTTCATCTTGTTTCCAGTAGTCATCCAAGCACTGCTCTATCCAGTAAATCACATCTTTCCACTGCTCATTTTTATAGGCATGCAGACCTCGTATGTAATATTCCTTGTAAATGAAACATGTTATATTAGTGCAACATTTTTCAAAACCTTCTGAAATCATTTTTTTCTAATTTGGGCAAATGATTTGCAAAATTTTAGAATACATATTTTTAAAGGGACAAAAAAAAGGGGTGTGTCAAAAAAAATTTCTTGAATAAAAAAAATATTTGTTAAATTTGCAGATGAAATAGATAACTTATTTTGGCGTTTCTGGAGTGGGCTAATTTTGAACAGCATCTCACCTATTGGTTCTATTATTAACTGTGTCTGCAGTTTGGATTTACTTTTGTGAATTTGTAAATATAAAAATGAGATTATGAGAAACAAACATCAAACAGGTTAATCCTATTGCGTGAGGTGTGGGATTATTGTTAGAGAACACGTCTACTACTGCTAGCTGTGTTTCAATTTAGGTTATTGTATATTTATAAATAGAGCATTTATAATAAAGAAAAAGTAAAAATAAAATTCTAAGAGTTTATATGAAAGCAAACAAATTACAAAATAATAGCTTAATCAATCATAACTCTTTTTTTTCAAATTATTATCTTAAATTATTATTTTCAGCAAAGGAAAATTTGAAAAAAAAAAAAATGTTTTTTAAATCAAGCATTATTATATTACCAAAGTCTCCTTTAACCCCAAGTCCGGGGTAAAGAGACAGAAAAAGAACAAAAAAGAAAGTTTAAAGAAACAAAAAATATATTCCTTTAATAAAATAATTTTTTTAATGTTATCATATTTCTTAATCATTACCACAGTAATGAAATAGTGATCCTAAAAAAATGTTCTTTTCTTACTTTGTAAGGTAACATTTCTAAGTCAATAAAATCATCTTCTGGAACTTTCACTGTATCTCTATAGAACACAATATTCTTTGTTGTATCAGGATCATCAGGATTTGCTAAGTAGTATGTATAAGCAGCAGAAGCAGCTTGACTGAAGCGATCCAACTGACGACAAAAAAAAAACATGTACAGTTATAAATAAATAATAATTGCCTAATGGTAAAATTTTGTTAATATGATGTATTCTTGGGCATTTTTACATTAAAAATTAAATAAAACATTTAACATTCTATATAATTATATAGAGTTTTACCTAAAGATATGTTTAGGGAGAGTTGAGTTTTCCAATTATGTAAGAATAGATACAGCTTTGCAAAAATATCAAACTATCATTAAACACTGGCTACCCCCTTGATTTGTTACCAGGCTTAATATTGGTAATTATGGTAGAAACATCTCTTCAGTTTTTTTTGTAGCTTCCTATAATGAAACATTTTAACGACCCCTTCTAACATACTTTTTAGCCTGCAAATCATTATATCTGTTACACTGAAATGAAACAGCCTGCTCTCTTTCTCTCTCTCTATCTCAAGAACTCCAAATTCAGACCACCATTTTCAGGCCTGGAGTGAAAATATGCATTCTCCAAAGGTCCCAAGTGAATTCTCCTTTTCCATTCCCACACTAGGCTTTATTTTGGAATCATGTTCTCTAACAGTTTATTCGACCCTTTTATAATCTCAAAGAAAATACAGTGCTAAAGACAACAGTAAACTTATCTAGATATGTACATGCAAGATATTATTATCATTCCTTTTTCTCTCCCTCTCTATAAAAAAAAAGAAATAGACTCTTTATGATGCAATTAGGCTAAGTTTTGTATTTCAATTTAGACTGTGCCTAAAAGGAAACTGAAATGATGTAAGGCAAACTAAAAATAAGTTGACTTGGGAAAAAGAAGGAAAATAAATTTGGCTTTTAAAATACAGGAATTTTGAATTTCTTTGTTATTTTTCTATTTACGTTTTAAATATGGACTGCAGCTTATTGGGGAAAAACCTAGAGATAAAATAAAAAGATTTCAGAGAAAGCTTTTTCACAAATTGTGGTGTTAAGTTGTAAATATGCCAAAACCATGTGTTAGTGAGCATTAAGAGGTAAAAGGAGCCTGTGTATGAAATTTCATGTGAATATGTTTGACAGCTTTAAGAGATCTCTTAAATCAAAGTTTTTTGTTGTTTTTTAGAAAATAAAGCAGCCTGGAATTGTGCAGGCTGCATAATAACCTCAAATAGTTGAAAACCCTTTGCCTTGGAAATAAAAGGTCATCTTAATTTACCTGCTCCAAGAACTTAACTTTCTAACAACATTACATTTTGATAAACTTCACTTCCTTTTTTTTTTCAGTAATAACCCAAACATCCTCCTGTGACATTCAATGAGGCATTTTATGTAAAAAGCTCAGACTCATTTTCAAAAAAGTGAATTTTTAACACTACTTTTCTTAGTAATTCACTATTTCTCTTTATTTGATTAGATCTAGTACTGGCATGACAGCTGCCTGTTGTGTGGTAGGCACTTTGGACTGTTGTCTCGATAGTTCTGGGTTAGAATCCTGCACGCTGATATTGCAGGAGGTTTGGATGTAACAATCTTTAAATCTGCAGGAACATCCGAAACATGTTAGCAAAACAAAATAATAAATTCTATTCAAACAGTCTTTAGAATGTAAAACTAATCTATCATACTTCGTATCCTTCAAACTCACCTTATAATTACAATACTGCAAATACATGTAAGGTTTTCGTAACTCAAAAGCAGTTTCCAACTTCTTTGTAATTTTTGGATGTGTTTTTAATGTTTCATTTTTACATCGTCTGTAACAATCTGCTAATGTCAGAAATTTAACATACGAAGCATACTCTGGAATATTAACTGTAAGATTTGCCAGTTTGTAGGAGCGCAAACCTTTGCTACAATTAAGTCTACAGTTTGTTAAAACTGATTTGTAATTTTTATAATCTTTTATAGCTCTTTCTATTTTGCTTGCACAGGAGTACCAAAGCTGATCTTCATAAGCTATTACACCATCTAAATAAAGTTTATCAAAAGATAGTTCTGTTTCTTGTAAAACTAAAACAGTTTTTACTTCATCAATGTCTTGATTATCATTCTGATTCTGTATTTCATTGTTTACTTCTAAACTCTCAAGATCGTGGTTTAGGTCTCGATCTGCATTTTCTACTATTATATTATTGTTTTGTTCATCTACTTGTAGAGCAACCTCATCTCCTAGTTTATCTGTGGCACCAATGCCAGTTAAATCAAGGTCTAGATCCGTCTCTTCAACTTTATCAGCAAGCTTTTCAACTTCAATTTCAAGAATTTCTTGCTGAGGTTCGTGCTGTTCAACTTGTTGGTCTTCTTGAATTTTTATTTTAAGTTCTTCGTCTGCTGCCAAGACCGAAGAAAACACAACCAGAACAAAAAAGACAGAGAAAGACTTAAAAACAAACATATTTAATAAATAGATTTAGATTCTAGATCTCTATTTATCTATTTGTATAATTAAAATAATATTGATAAGATCTAGATTTGTTCATTTAGTCTAGATTTAAATTTTAACAAAAAATCACTCCTTTTAGAACTTTCCATCGAGACATTTTTTTTTCTATGGATAGTCTCCCCTTTCAAAGCCCACGTCAGCCACTCACTGACATATGCAAAGTGTACCCAAAAAATCACACCTCTAAAAAAAGGTATCAACACCCACTGACACTTAACTCGCACTGGACAAGGAGTGTTTGAGACTAGATCTGTTAGTCTAAGTACTCTAATAGATCTAATAGACTAAGAAATATTGCGACACTTTAAGAACCGCTAAGAATAAAAACACTGATATATTCAAAGTAATATTAAGTGCTTCCCCCACACACACACACACTGTCACATTTATTAATCTAGAAGAAAAAATATATTTATAAGCACCGCTGAAACACGTTTGTCTTTGGCGTAGATCTTCTCGATATAGGTTAGCCTTTTGCAAACAGTAAACACCTTAATTTTTTTTTTAAAATTAAGTAGATGAATGAATTTTATTTTTTATTATTTCTTAAATTGCAGCCGTAAATGTTTTCTTGATTTGATGGATCCCAACCAGAGGAGGCATATTGTAATATTGGTCTAAACGAGGTTAAATAGCTTCTCGGTTGTATTATTTGTTAAGTAAATGTTTCTTTTAGTTAACTATGTAGCTTTGATGTTGTTTATTTTTTAATTATTTCATTAATGTGGGATAACCTCATCATTTATTGTAAGCACATGAAAGGCCAACATGAACATGTATTATAAACCCCTATATTTTTAAAGTATGATCTTTTCTCAAAGATATATTAGATATATTGGAATACCTTGTTGTTGTGGTATTTGGAGCCCTATTATTTATAAGGCCGATTCTATTTTCACTGCATACCTTCATCGTGTGTGAAATTAGTGCAATAAGGCAAAGGCTACCTCCTAGTAGCTATTCTGAAAAAAAAAAAAACACTACATATTTTCTGAGAACGCATGCATAGTAGAACTACTGTATGATTAAATTTTAAAAGTATAAAAGTGATAGTTTCGCCATTACATTGTCTTGTATTGCTATTACGTTTTGTTGTAGTTTTAAATATGACATATAAACGTAGGCCTATGTAAAATTTGTCCATATATATTGGTCTTCAGCAGGGGCGGACTAGGTGTCAATATCGGCCCGGGCATTTTTGTATAGGCCTACAATCCACCCCATAAATTGTGTATCATATAATGGGTATTTAATTATAACCAACTGAGCTAAAAGTCATTAGGTTTAAGTTCGATAATGTATATTTAAGGTTTAAGTTCGATAATGTATCGATAAATGTACGCATGCATACAGTGAACTATATATATATATAATATATATAATAATAATGGATAATGGATGCGCCCAGATGAGTCACTGGTCCTGGTTTAATCTTGAGACGGGGCAGAATCTGGAGGGGCTAATCAAACCAATTCTAGAGCGGCAAAGTTTGCCACAATTCATGCATGTGTATGCATCAGATTCAGGGCTTTCTTTTTTCTCCCTCTTGATTAAGGCCGCCTCAATTAATTCTTTTGTTCTCAGCGAGGGTTGTCCCAGCACGCACAGTCTGTCTCCATGCATTCCGGTCCTTGGCTGTGTTTTCCCACATATTTTCGTTGATGCCTGTGGCTCTCATGTCTCGCTTGCAGATCTCTATATGTTAGTTTTTGGGCGGCCCTTGGGTCTGACTTTTTCCACGAGCTCAGCATATAAGATAGGGGAGAGGCTTGCAATATGGACCATGATCAAAAATGGACCACCACGATATTAGGGAAACTACACTATATTGACAAAAACTAAATATTGAATATTCAACAGTAATCTCCCTTAGTTGGTTTGCATACATCAGTACATAGAAAACGAAAGTATATTTTATGAGCTAGGTGATTTTTTGTTTTCGCATATTTTTTTCTAAAATCTTTTCCTCGTTTATGGCTTGTATGGAGAAGCAGACTTACACGAGAAGACTCAAATAAATTTGTTCATGTTTTAGGACCACTAATGACTTTGTGAAAGAATGTTCAACACAGTAATCGTGTTATTAACTTTTTAGTGACAACTTTTGCTAAGCCTATCATTTTTCTAATATGGACCACGTAAAAATTCTAATATGGACCAGTGGTCCATATTTGATTCTCGGCCATATCAGTGGTTCATATTAGATCACATCTCTCTCTCTCTCTCTCTCTCTCTCTCTCTCTCTCTCTCTCTCTCTCCTCGATATGTAGGCTATATATATATATATATTGTAACGAATCTCACCTTCCAGGCTCTCTTCAAAATGCAACACACGACACCACCAACTTAAAGAACTTGATAAATCGATGCTCCAAAATAACGCAACAGTTAAATGTTAAATAAATCATAGCCTATTCTGTTCAATTGGCTACAACGTAACAAGGACTGTACAAAATCTTCACACTCTAACGTATCAACTCTGCAACTCTGTATCAACTCTCTGTATTCTGTATTTTTCATTTTATTTATTGTCATTAGCTGTGAATATTAGGTTTTAGAAAATATCGTCAAGAACTCGTTAAGAAAATGGTCACATAGGAGCTCTTGAAGCTGTGAGGTGCCTTGTTCTCATCAATGAATTTCTCTAAGAGTGTAAAGCAGCGTTTCTCAAAGAGAGAGGGGGGCGCGACGTCCTTACATACAATGCATACAATACACGGGTGAGGCGAAGCCGGTCAGTAAATTTGTCAGGGTAATTTCCATTGCAACTATCAATTTATGTTTGAATATTAACCAAGTAAAAAAGCATATTAATTAAGTAAAACAGTTTTATTACCAAGATTTAAAAAATTAAAATATTTCAAGCTAGACTGCTAGAGATATCTTTTTATCTTCCAAGTAAGCCTTTTAAAATATAAAAATGTAGGCATATAACAGTCTGCATCAATATCGACTCAAAACTATTTGAAGAAGACATTTAAAACGTCTCCGCTAACGCGATTCTTCTCAACTTTAACATGATGATGATTTTGCGACGATCAAGTCTATTGTAGACGTTGCGCTATGTGTAACTCAAATGTAGCTCGCATAAAAGTATTGAGTTTTTTCCTCCTTTTTTATTAGACTTGATCTAAGACTTTTTTTTAATTAGGATGAATTGAGCACTCTGATTACAGGAAAACACTTGCATTATTAAATATAAATAAATTGAAACGTCACAAAATTTGTTTTTACGACCTATAAATTTTGTTACATAACTATTTAGCACTAATAAAATTTTCATGTCTAATGTAAAACAGCAATTAATGATAATGACAAATGAAAGTGCTTTTAATTGCATAATTAAAAAATAATAAAATCTTTAGTTTTTGTTCATTAACCTATGTATTTTTTTCTTCATTACCTTTGGTCCATATTGAAGTTTGATGTGGTCCATATTAGAAAACTTGGGTTTCAAGATGGACCACTTTGACATTTCTTAATTTTATTTTTAATTTTATTATTATGCATATTTATATCATGGCGCGTTGGCATTATGATAAGAATGATAGCCTCTATATACACAAGAAAATTCCAGTTTGTAGGATTAGAAACTTTTTTTTTATGAAGGGTCAAAAAAAGTGGTCCATATTGGAAGCCTCTCCCCTATCTTTCGAGATTCTACCATCTGACATGCGGGTGTATCTTTAAAAGAAGCATAGGCCTTATATGTTGCTTTTTAATCGATCAGTGTTTATAGGCCCTAAAATGATTGAAACAACAGTGTTATAGTGGTATCCATTCTGTACTTTCGGTGGCCCACCGGCCCGTTTGGGTACCGCTTCACCGGGCATTTGCCCAAATATCCATATAGCCATAGTGCGCCCCATGTCTTCAGATGAAACACTCAGATGAAAAGACACAGATTTCTATTCTCTATTACTGGTGCTGTGTCGGAGCATGAAACTATTTGTCAGAATCAACCAGTTTTTTTTTAGTAGTGTATAATTAGTACGCGCATATATATATATATATATATAGATAGATAGATAGATAGATAGATAGATAGATAGATAGATAGATA
>JADKLZ010001483.1:7790136-7823752 GCA_021533235.1 Biomphalaria straminea
CCCCCCCCTGGATCCGCCAGTGCTTGCACCCCCCTGGAAAAATTCCTGCGGGCGCCCATGCAGACTGGCCATAGACACATAGTCTATCAATTAGCGTCTCCTTGTGCTTTTTTGTTGGGTTTTATTTGTACTCTGCAGACTTCTAAATCTAGTGATTTTTTTTCTTATTTCGTGTAAAGCTGGAGTGATTGGTTATAGTTTGCAACTTATGTCGCAAAAATCATTAGTGACATTATTTTAAAATGTGTACCTGAGCGAAACTGATTTCGTCTTCTTCTAAGTTCATTTATATATATTATATATATAGTAGAGTCTTATATATGGCACAGCTCATCCGATTCTCCTTCAGTAAACGAGTCTCTTTTTTTTTTTTGCTTGTAACTTTGTTTTTATGTTTGGACCTAAAAACGATGTATCAGGACTGCAAATGTCCAATTTTAGATAAGTTTCTTTATTTTTGTTCCACTTTTCCAAACCAGAGGGCAGTTTTTGAGATTTTCGGAAACCATGTATGTTAAGCTATTGTTTTAACCTCCCCGGCAATTCTCCTACCCATAATGCCATTTAAGAGATGAAGAAATATTTATTAGATATAATTTATAAGCAATTACATAGTGGTGTTTATTGACGGTGTTCACCGTGCGCTAAAGGAGAAAGCACAAACACTGCGTGCAGTATAAGAGCATGAAGTGATGTAGTGCATTTTGAAATAAAATCTTGACTATGAGTGGTAATTCAAAGAAACACTTATTTTTATAGTCCTTTAGTTGCAGAATAAGAATCTTCTTTCAGTTGTTTTTTTTGTAAGTTAAACCTTGATGAAGTAAAAAAATAAAATAAAAATTTGACCTAGTTCACTAAGTCGGTGTGCCTTATATAAGAATCTACTATATATTCCTTTACTTTCTTCTAATTGTAAGACGGATATAAGTTATCTTTGTTTTCAAAATTTTTGTTTACTATACATTTATTTAGCTAACAATAACCAAAGGTAATTAAAACTATGCTATAGTTCTAGATCTAGTTACTGGTAGACTTATACAGTGACTTTAAAAAAAAAAAAATTCTTTTTTGTGTTTTGTTTTGTAAAATGTTTTACATATTTTGGAAATTCCTTCAGAGTAGAAGATAGTTATTTCCTAGTCCAAACCTCCCGCAGGACGACGGGGGATGGGAGCGGGCAGGGTTTGAACCCGGGATCATCGGTAAATCGATACGACAGTCCAACGTGCAAACCGCTCGAACAGGCAGCCATCCTGTGTGGGAGTAGTAATAGGGAAAACATGTCATAATTGTCTAATACTTTCCTCGTTTTTCTTTTTAAATAGACAACATGTTTGTTATATGTATGGCATAGATCTCTTTTGTGTATTTGTATTATTATATGTCAATAAATTATTGTTTTCTTTTTTTTTTTTATTCTTTAACAGTTTTTAAAGTTGTGGGAAACACTAATTAGAACAAATAAAAAGAGAAATGGACTTTGAAAGTTTGAAGAAGAGTTGTGAGGCTGCAGGTCAAGGTCATCTCCTTCAGTTTTGGGACAAGCTAAACGAAGAGCAGCAGCAGTCTCTGGCATCTGAAATATCTCACATCAATTTAGAAGTTAGTAATACATTATAGAATATAGTGCTGTTATTTTCTTGTTTCTGTTTTTTTTTTAATCCTAATATACAAGTTTTGATGATGTAATCTGAATGTTTTTTCTGAGTTTTCAATAATATTTTATTTTATTTGATATTGAAATTTTATATTGATATTGATATTGATATTTGATATTGATATTTGAGATTGATATTGATATTTGATATTGATATTTGATATTGATATTTGATATTGATATTTGATATTGATATTTGATATTTGATATTTGATAATTGATATTAATCTTTGATATTGATATTTGATATTGACATTTGATATTGATATTTTATATTGATATTTTATATTGATATTTTATATTGATATTTTATATTGATATTGATATTAGATATATATATATATATATATATTTGATATTGGTATTTAATATTGATATTGATATTTGATATTGATTTATTTGATACTAATATATTTGATACTGATATATTTGATACTGATATAGTTGATACTGATATAGTTGATACTGATATAGTTGATACTGATATATTTGATATTGATTTATTTGATATTGATATTTGATATTGATATTTGATATTGATATTTGATATTTAATTAATTAATATTAAAGAAAATCTGCGCCGAGGACAAATGCAGATGACGAAAAGAAAATCTAAATCGACCACCTGCGGACAATGGTTTTGCTTGCCCTGGATGTGTCAAAATATATAGGTCACGGCAGGGGCTGCACAACCATGGGAAATACTGTTTTCCTCACTAATCTTCGGACTTGAAGACCAGCCTTATATTGATTTATGATTTTTATATTTGATTTGATATTTGATATAAATATTGATATTTTATATTGAGATATTATGTTCACCAGGAGGCCAATGAATACTTCCAAGAAGCCGACCAATCCCTCAAAGAAAACAGTGAGAAAATAGATGAACATCTTCAACCCTTGGAACCAGCTGTCTGTGGCAGTGTAGCCAGAAGTACAGACGAGGTCTTAGACAAATACAGAAAAATTGGTATGCTCATTTTCAAGATTCAATCCAAAAAAAAAAAAAAAAAAATATATTTTAACAAGAATTCTAAGTACTCTTGGGCATGATGGCCAAGTGCTGAAGTACTTGGCTTCTGAACTGAGTGTGTTTCAAGTTTGAATCCCAGTGTGGACTTCAATTTGATTCAGGATTTTTTAGGATGCCACTAAGTCTTCAATACCTTACATACATTGGGCTCGTATTAGTGGTTGGTCATTACAAACAGATGAGCTTTATATTATCTTCCTCATAGTTTACAAAGTCTGAAATGGGTTCCTTTACCTTTTTACTTCTAAGTAATAAAATTAATACACCCAAAGATCATCAGTCTTGGCACCACTGCTTTAGATGTTATGGAATAAAGTGTAAACCTAAAGGAATTCATTAGATATTAAACATGTTTGACCCTAGTCTCTATTTTACAAAGATAATGATGTTTTAGAAATAAATTAAAAGTTTAAAAAATGACTTTTCAGACCTTACTATCCATGGGGCAGATGATATTATGGTCATCTGTTTCTATGGTCAACGATTAACGAGCAGGGTGTCATGTGGCCAACACAACAACAAACTGCTTTTACTTTCCCCAGCTAAAGCCAGGTACCCATTAGAGTTGGGTGGACTCAAAGGTGCCCTAAAAATCCCAAAATTCAAAATACCATTCTTTACCAAGATTCGAACAAAGGACCCCAGGTTCAGAAGCCAAGTGCTTAACAACTCCGCCACTGCATCCCCATATGTTTTAGAAGCTATGTGTAAATAGGTAGCCTATTATTTATATGCATTTTATATATACTTGAGAAAGAAAATTGATTTAGTTGCTTCAGATTATCACTCAAGGTGAAATATGATATGCAGAATTAAGGATTTGGGTCCTTATTCACTGTTGTAGGTCTGACAGCTATAGGCAACAATGAAGTTGCTGTACTACTGTTAGCTGGAGGTCAGGGCACAAGACTGGGAGTTCCATACCCAAAAGGAATGTATGATGTGGGTCTCCCTTCTGGGAAAACTCTGTACCAATTACAAGCAGAAAGAATATTCAAGCTGGAACAGCTGGCCAAACGTGAAACTGGTCAAACTTGTAATGTCCCTTGGTAAGCTAAAAACTTGTATCATTGAAAATTAACCTTTTGTGTAGTTTCATTTTATTTCAAGCTGCTTATAGTAAATTTAAAAAATGTGTATATTTTTATGCGCTTCCACACTTTTTCACGGAGAGAAATCAAATGGACGTAACACTCAAAATAACTAAATCAATATAAGATAGGCGACGCTGATAGCAAACGTCAAACAAGACGTTTAATAATAACGAAAGGAACTGTTGAATATCCTCATTCTAAATCTCTACTTTAATTACTAAAGCCGACCTTACTGCCCAAAGTATTCTGTTTACTTCCTAAATGCTAGTCTTGTTTTTTAATTTGTCCCATCATTGTCTCTTAGGTCAAAACTTTTATGAAACAAATAATTCCCCCCCCCCCAAATTCCTAATCACGCCATAACAGTTTATACTGTGCTGCTAGATTTAAGTGATATTTATATGAAAGTTTTCACAAAGAATTATCTGTTGCATTTGTTGTCTTTCATTTGTACTAGTAAAAACTTTTAAAATAGATTTCTCATTATTTTATTTCTGGTGTTTCCACTGTAATGGGAATTGTGAGATTTTCAGTTATCATTTGTCATTGTTAACTCTAACAATTTTCCTTTCACCTTAAAGCCTAGTAGTAACATGTGGATGCAGCTCAACAAATAGAACAGCTTATAACAAGAAGGATTAGCATGTTTTAAAATATGATCAATTGACTGTCACTTTCTTATAATAGTCCTGGCCATCTCCCTATTGTTGAGGGGAATAAAAGTTGCATAAAAACAAAATAGACACACACACACACCCTTTTTACCCTAGCTAAGCCCTTGCTGGTGATAGCCACAAGATACACACTTTGATGAATCAAACAGAAAGAATAAAAGTATTTGTTTGAAGCATGTTAATAACTCTCTTGCATCATTTTTATTGTCATGAAAGCCTCTTGATGCAAACTAACTTTAAAACTACTTATCGAGTAAAGACATGAATGTTTATCAATGTTGAACTTCCTTCTTCAGGTACATCATGACCAGTGAACACACAAAAGAAGCCACAGAAAAATTCTTTCAGAAAAACAATTACTTTGGTCTGCAGAAGGAAAACATTATCTTATTTGAACAGAGTCTGCTCCCTTGCTTTGACTTCAATGGGAAAATTATCTTAGAATCTCAGTCGAAAGTGGCCCTGGCACCAGGTATAGTATAGAATTGTGAAGTACATTATTGTTCTTCTTAAGATCCACACATGACAAAAATACTAAAGACTACTTATCCAAATTAAGCAAATAGTTTTTATTTGGTTTCTTCTCTAAGCCACACCATCATTTGTGAGTTCCGATAGCTGCATCTCATATTGAGGAAGGAATTAAAAGGGCTCCCACATACCTAGATTTTAAAACATTTTTAGAAAATCATACAGAAACTACAAGATTTCTGCTAAAATGGTTAATTTCCTGAAGCTATATACATTTTTGTCATCCTTTCCCTTGAAAAAAAAAGCACTAAAATTTGCCCTATTTTCTTCTTTCCCATTCCCCCCTCTCCCGTTTCCCAAATAAAAGAGCTACACAAATAGTTATGTGGTCCTGCACTATACAGTTAGTTGTGTGGTCCTCAATTTTATGAATAGTTGTGTTGTCCTCAATTTTACAAATAGTTGTGTGGTCCTTAACTACGCTATTAGTTGTCAATGCTCTATGCTTAGGATGGCTGCTTGGTCATGCAGTATGCATGCTGGACAGTTACTCAGACCTCTCAATGGTTCTGGGTTCATACTCTACCTGCCGCCATCCCTCATGGTTTCTGTGGGTTTGGGCTAGGATGTAGATTATCTTCAATTCTGAAGGAACATCTGAAACATGTAAAACATTTTACAAACAAATAGTTGTGTGGTCCTTACCATAAAATCATTTGTTTATACTTTTAATCAACTTCTAATTAATCATTGCAATTATCTGTTCGTTATCTCAGCTTAAAATCTCTCTAAAAACATTTGTTGATTTGTAGTTACTTGTCTATCAACCTTATTGAAACACAAAGCTTTGTTGAATTCCCGACAGCAAAAAAATAGATAACATGACACTTAAGTTTACTTTACCGAACATAAAGATTAATCCTATTACTATTTCTATTAGCTCATCAAGTTTCCTTAAAGGTGGGAACATCTGTTTATAGTGTTTTGAAGTCAAATGATAAAGCTGCTATAGAGAACTGACTTCTTCAGTGTTTGTGATGTTATAGTCATCTCACATTCTCTCATTGTTTCTCTCTTCAGCTGGTAATGGAGGCTTGTACCAAGCCCTCAGGAACCAAGGAATGCTTGATGACATGTCTGCCCGGGGGTTGAAGTATGTTCACGTTTACTGTGTGGACAATATACTGGTCAAAATGGCCGACCCGGTGTTTGTGGGCTTCTGTCTGTCAAAAGATGTTGAATGTGGAGCCAAAGTAAGATTCTTTGTTTGGAATTTGTCTGTGTGTGTGTGTCTTTTTTTTTTGGGGGGGTACACATTTCTGTGTGGGTCAAATGTTGAAAAATGTTAAAAAGAATTATTATGTAACTTAGATTAGGAAAATGCAAGTAATATTTTTACAAAAAAAGATTGTTAAACATTTTCAGAACTTATATTGTAATATATTATTATATATATTGTAATAAAAATTAACAAAGATTTAAACAATAGGAATGGATTTATGACTGTTGGGGAATAGCTGAAATGTAGTCCCCGTTAAAAAAAAAAGGGGTATTCATTTTGGAGCTTACAAGATATGGGGGCAGATGATGTAATGCTCATCTTTTTATGGCCAGCACAACGACCAACCTCCTTTGCTTCCTCGATGTATGTTAAGTAACCATAGCTCTGTCAACTCAGGGGCATACTAAAAATCCCAATGCTGAAAATCCAACTCTCCACTGATTTTCAAATAATGACAGGTCAGCCATCATGAGTAGAGAAAAAGATAAAACATTAAAATGTCAAAAATAAAAACATCCATCAGTTTTGATGTTGATGGTGATTGAATTGAAATGATACAATGATGTTTTCTGGATTGTAATTTAGCTGACTCAATGTTTCAGGTAGTAGAGAAGACTCTACCCAAAGAAGCTGTGGGTGTTGTGTGTAAAGTGAATGGCAAGTACCAAGTGGTAGAGTACAGTGAGATTACTCTCAAGACTGCTGAGAAGAGGACAGCAGACGGCAGACTTTTGTTCAATGCTGGAAACATCTGCAATCATTTCTTTAAGGTGGATTTCCTAAAGTTTGTTTGCAAGTAAGTGACCATGATTAAACTGTCAAATTAGATTAACAATATTTAAAAAAAAAAAAGAGAGCCTTGACTTTTAAGTTGTAGAAATAAAGCTCTGGTTATGAGCTCTTAAAGAGACTAGAATTTTGAGTTCAGACTTCTGTGGCTCCTGATTAAGACTAAGACTGCTTTATTGATCCTTACGGAATTTTGTTGTGATTACGGTAAGAAAGATTAAAAAGAGGTTGGCCATTATGCAGGCAACATGACACTTAGTAATTGTTGGTCATAGAAATGTCACCTTTCCACCTAAAATCAGTCAATAGATGGCATTAAACCATGAACACTTGCTATAAAGGCTCAAGCTCTAACCCTTACTGCCGAAGAGTATGTAGTGCTAAACCTAAGCTGACAGCTGTGTGTTTCTCATCTTAATATAAATAAAATGTGCTCGAGCATTTTGGAATCCAGTTGTTGGTTTCATTATAATTTTTACAGATATAGAATAAAACCTCAACATAATGTTATTTCATTGTTCCACTTTTGCTATTGTTTTTTGACATGAATTGATGAAGAAGGAGTGTTGACCTTTGCACTTTGTACTCCACAAAATTTAGTTATAGTAAACTAAATCTCTCTTTTTGTTTTTTTGTTTAATAGCAAATTAGGAATGGTTAATTGAAATTGGTTATCAACATTAAAGTTTAAAAAAAAAAAAATAAAGAATATTATGATTTTATATAAGTTAAAATTGTGAAATATATAAATATATATAACATTAGCCATTAATTATTATTTTTATATATTATAGAAAAGAAAATGAATCCCAGCTAAAACATCACGTGGCTAAAAAGAAAATCCCATACATTGACAGTAATGGCCAGCTACAGAAACCAGATTCTCCTAATGGAATAAAGATGGAGAAATTTGTCTTTGATGTTTTCCATTTTGCTCAGTAAGTTTGAGGCATAGTTTAATTTTGAAGTTAAAAAATAGGTACATTTTGTTTTAGGCGTCCCTTAGGCTTGATCTTTCATTGATTTCATACTATCCAAACTCAAAGCATATTTCATCATCATCTGTAAATAAGGCTTATGTAATTTCTAGTTGTATGGTGATTTTTTATTGTCAGGAATAGCTTAAATTCCTTGGCCTCTGCAGACTCCAATATAAACTTAAAATAACATTTACACCCATTCTCACCTTGTGAGTTTCTGCAGACTGCAGCCAGTGAGTTATTGCCCTTGATTTTTTAATCCCCCCTTTGTTATATAGTTTGTAAAAAGAGCAATTCTAGTAAAAATAAAATTTAAAAAAAAATTATTTTAAATTTATTATTTATGAAAGACATCTAGACTAGAATTTTATTGACAAATAGGTTTTGAAATTTCTTCTTTAACAGAGCTTTTTATATTTGCATAATATGTCAATTGATTGAATAATATAATTTATTAAATATTTGTTTCACATCTGGATTTACAGCCGAATCGCAAATACAAATGATTTTAGGTCCCTGAAAAAAAAAATGCTGCCCTGCCCCCTGTGGCAGAAATTTGCACCCCACAGTTTGAGAAATGCTAATGTTAAACTTATCTCCATAAAGATATTCTTCAAACTATCGTTTAAATAAAAGTAGATTTTTGAAGGTCCATCCCCTCAAATAAAAAGAGTAGTAGATCTACAACACATCTACATCGTATTTAAAGATAAAAAACATGAATAGCTTATCACTTTTTTTTTTCGGGTTGGGGGTTTGTCACTGAAATCAACATTGCAACTGCTTTGAGAATTTAAAAGGTCACATATTATTTATTGGCCCTCTTTGAAATATTATTGATATACATAAATCTACTTTTATGTAAACATAAGTTTGGTGAACGTTGAGTTGGCATAACTTTATATATACACATAAATATTGGTGAATTATAGAAAATGGTAGCATGGGAGTAAAATTGTTTTTGTAGTTTGTAGTATAATAATTTGGGAAGGAGTGCGGCTTTTCTGACACATTTTTTTGTATGTAGACTTCTCTAGTAAAACAAAATCTCTATTATGAACATATTGATTTTTTTTTTCCTCCTTCTTTTGATTTAATTTCTTTTTTTTTTTCTTTTATGATATTAAAAAGAGAGGGAACAAACTCAGTTAAAATAATTTTGTCTCAGAACATAACATGTATTAAACATACATCATATGAGCTTTTTAATACATATATGCTTATCCATATAGATAGATAAATTGTTGATTATCATAGTTAATAAAACAGTGGTAAATTTCAGGCATACAAAATTTCAAGTTCAAACTTTAACTATGAAACATCCATGATAAATCTGCTGTAGTTACCACTGTTTTGCAATGCTTTCATTAAACATTCATATGCCTTTTTAGCTGGTTTATTTTTTTACTAACGGGGTTTTTTTCTTTTTTTTTTCTGTTTGTGTGTCTTTGTGGTTTGTTTTATGTTATATCTGCATTGTTGTTTTTTGTTGTTTTTTTTTCTCTGCTTAATTTTCATGCCTGCTTGTTCTGCATGGACCACGACTAATTACTAACTCATCACCTTCTTATCTGCTAATATCACAAAATTTGATTTGATGCTTGAATTTGAATCCATTGTTGGTTGGTGGTTGGTTTGTGCTTGTTGGTGAATTTAACTTTCTTTAACAATTTTGGAAATTCTTTTTTGTTTTCTAACCCTGCATAATCAACCACTAAAATTTTTATTGCTTGCAACTTCTTTTTTTTTTTAATTTAATTGATGTTTTAATTTAAAATAATTTTTTTATTATAAAAAAAAAAATTATGATATTCGTAAAATATTTGCATTTTGGTCTTGTCTGTTGACTCTGCTAACACAACAATAAATGCCGACACCTTCTGTCTCATTCTTGTTAACCCTGCCCCACCCTTTCCACCTTGACCTTGTTGCGCTTGGTTTTGTTTTTGTGTTTGTGTGTTTTCACCAATGTGCTAGGAATTTTGCCGTCTGGGAGGTGCTCAGAGAGGATGAGTTCTCTCCCCTGAAGAATGCAGATGGCCAGCCAAAAGACACACCCACGACATGCAGAAATGACCTAATGAGCTTGCACCACAGGTTTGTGCTTGCCGCTGGAGGGACATTTGTCCATTCTGATGGAACACCCTATGCAGACATACAAAGGTTAGCTATTATTTTTACTGATTCTTTGTTGTATCTGTTTCTCTTGTGTCTTCATATATTAAATGTCATTTCTGAAAAAATCTAACATAATAAATTTGTGTTTGATCAACACCTTATAGCTTTTAAGTTAAGAAATTATTCTATTTTTTCGTGTCATTTTTGTTGTTGCTTAATTGGTACCACTAAATATTTTTGTTCATTTAATTTTTTTATTTCATTTCTAAAATGTTTGCTAAATACTTATAAATTAGTAGTAAAAATTAAGTGAAGCAACAATTATTAAAGAATAAAGAGTCCCTGTAATAAATCAGGTGACTTATAGAAGTGGCTGTGTGTTATTTAGTGCTATAGATCAGAACATTTAGGATATGACCCATATTTTGTTTCTGTCACTTCATATGGGATCAAAATTCTTTTTAATGGCTTTATGGCTATATTAATTATAGATACAAATTCTTGCATATTAAGTCATTTAATTTTAAACTGCTATCACTACCATTCCAACATCTAATCTAAATTATTTTTTTTTACATATCCCTTTTATCTGCTGTGCCAAAAATGTAACTTTTTTTTGGATTGAACAAATGTTTTGCATTTGATGCATTCTGATATTGAAAAATCTTTATGATATAAATATATATAATGTTTTATAGAAAGAATAAAATAAATGGATATTAATGCTTTTGGTTTATTTATTTTTAAATATATTAAAAGTGTATAGAAATGGGTTAATAAATATCTGCTAGCCATTAGATTAAATTTTCAAACAAAATGTTTTTATGAGAAAAAAATGTTTTCTTTAAAGTTTGCTTTAGTAGACAAAAATCAAAAGATTACATAAAGCAATAAATAGTAGATTTATGGATGAGTAAATTACACAATTGGTTGAAGAAATGTGATCCTTTTTTTTTTCTCCTGTGATATGCTTTCAATGAGAGCCAAACAATGTTGGAAGTTTCTATATGTTGTTATTTCATGTCTTTCAAATTGTTAGTATACTAGATCTCTATGTTAACTTTTCAAATTAACTATTAACTATTAGAAATGTGTTTAAAGGACCCAACTTTTTGTTTAAGAAAACTTGTGCTTATCATTTAGAATTTATTGCATTGCCCAGTGGCTAATTACAACAGGACACATAATAAGTTACTACTTGTTCATTAGTATAAATCAAAGCTGCTATAATGGATTGATTTACATCACATCTAACTTCCTGTAGTTTAAATGTTAATTTAATACAAGACAAATGTTGACTATTACCTTTTAACCTTGTTGTAATTGATAACACAAAGGCATGTGCATGGTTTGTTGTATATTTTATTGTCTTGATTCTTCAGAAATAATAACGTTGAAGAAAATGGTTGCAAGAGGTAAGTATCTCTTCAGTTTTTCTTATAACATGTGATGCTCCCCCAAAAAAAAATATATATCTTGTGTGTTGTGATAATGGAGTTCACTGCCATAGACTACAGAGATGTAATTCAACATTAAACAGGTTATTTGTCCATCAAACTTGAACAGTGTATAAGACTGAGTATACTGAACAAAAATACAATTAACTTCTAACCTGACCATTTATAAGCTGGTAATATTTATTTATTTATTAAGTTAGGATTATGGTTAAGGTTTATTATTTTGACAAATTTAATAAAGATTTTTTTAATTACTCTCTGTTCTGCCCACTTTTAACATCGAAGAAAGGTTCATGTAAAACCCACTTTAAATAAATGAGAGAATTTACACACATATTTATTTTTTCTAAAGCAAATTTTACTTTTCACTAATTATGGCATTTAAATAAGAAAAATGTGTTTGTCATTAAAAATGTGCATGTCTTTTAAGAAGTATTACATTTCTAGAAAACATTGACTTAAAAATTAAACAAAATACTTTTAATGATGTAAATTGTATTGTATTGCTTTGAATTTTTATAAAGCAATTAAATATTTAATAATGATGATATATAAATGAAATAATTGGTAAATTAATTATAAAATAAGAGATGCTATTGTTGTAATGTTAACTGAACTCAACATATGCAACTCTCTAAATGTGTGGATATGCAGTCATGTCTCACTTCTTGACTTTTCTTGTGTGCATATACAGTCAGCAAAGTCAAGATGAAGAAGATACCATTATAGTTGAAGTTTCCCCACTGGTCTCATGTTATGGAGAGGTTAGTAATGATCCTTTATTCTCTAATTGTAGCCACGAGTTTTCCAGACGTTTTTGATATTGTAAGGCATTTTGAAGTGTGTAAATTCTTATACGGCTGTCAATCCAATCGTCTTGATTTGGAATCAATCATATTTCAATTTGAAACATAGATGTCTGTCTTAGTCACCACTTCTGATACATAGCCTATATGAGGTTGGTAAGGGGAAGTAAAAGGCTGCCCATCATTAGGCTAGGCAGCCTGATTAACTGGATGCAGTTTAACAAAATTGTAATTATAATACTGAGACATGAGACTCAAGTCATCTTCAAGTCATCCTTTCTAATGTTAAGTCAACACACAACAGCTGGCTTGGATTTTATGATTCGTTTAGTCCTATTTTAAACATATGCAAATGTTCAAAATACCTTCAATGCTAATACATTTCCTGGCTTCCTCTTCTGTAATGTCAAAATGTGCATTAGCACCACTCTACATTCACTCCACACTGTACACCAAGTGTGACATTTAATTCTGATTTACTCAGTGCTTTTTTTTGTAAAGGAATGGGTGCCGGTAATCAGTGATAGATTGCCTAACTTTTAACTAATAATAAATTAATAATAAACGTTAAAATACAAAAAAAAAGTAATAATTTTTTACCCACATTAAAGAAGGTGCCGGTATTCTGTAACAGTGTGTACCGTCACAAAAAACAGACTGGATTTACTTATGTTATACATATATCACTAGTATGCATTAATCAAGATTTTGATACTATCCATTCATCTCTACTTTATAGAATGTTTTTCATTCAGTACTTTCCCCTTACCTTTGAATTTAGTCCTCTCCATTCTACTCTCCCTTGCTTGAGTCCACTTGATAGTCATTCTTGCTACTTTCTGTATAAAATATTTTATACATTAATTTGTATTAAGTGAATTTCCCAAATAGTACAAATGTATTAATTAGTAAATAGCCCATCTGCCATAATGCCCATCTAAAAAAAAAGGAAGAAACAGTAAAAGTATTTAAAAAATTGATTGGGTTTAAAAATCTGCCCTTTGGGTTAGGAAATGATTATTCCCTTTCTTTTTTTTTTTTTAAATACATTATTACTTCTAAGCCCAGACTTCCTGTGGGACTGCGAGTTGTGGTGGCAAGCAAGTTTGATATTGGGAACCCTTTGCATATATGCACCAAGTGATAAAGATTATCCAGCCTTGGGGTCTAGCTTTAAGATATCTTCTTAAGTATTGAGGGGGGGGGGGGTAAATAAAGATCCTGAGTTAACTTAGCTGGCATCAGGTACCTAGCCTCATCTGGGGAAAGAAAATTCAGTTGTTTATTTTGCTGTCTGCATAACACCCTCAAAAATAAACATCATCTGTCATGTAGACCTCTATAGGGCATGGGGGCTGAGTGGTAAAACATTTGGTTTCTGAACCAAGGTGCTCCTGATCCCACCCAAATCTGATAGATACTTGTTAGTATTTGGGTAAAGTATAGGTGTCGTGTCATTGTTCTGGCCGCGTGACACCCTCATAGAAACAGATAACATTATCTGCCCTATAAATCGAGGATCTGATTTGTGAGTCTGTAGTTACGTACTATTTACACTAAATTTTTATCAAATATTTAAAGTTTTTACCTGTACTGTTTTAACTGTAAATAGACCTTGATTTTAATGAGCTAATTATATGGACTTTGGCCCTGTTTTTGTGGAGTGAGAGTGGTCCTTAAGGGACTGCGGGCACGACATGGCCTATACTGTGCCGATGTGCCTAAAACTAAACTAAAAACTAAAACTGCCCTATAAATTGCATGGTCTGAAAGGAGTACTTTTACTTTATGGGCGTATCTCAAATGAGATTCAACATACATTATACAACATATGGTAGTTAGTGAATTACAAACATTTAAATGTCTTAATTCAGTCTCAAATAAAATGCTTATGTTGTCAAATATATGTCTTCAATAAATTTTTTGTCTCACACAGGACTTGGAAGAGATAGTTAAAGGCAAGCACTTCAAACCACCACTAGTCATAGAGCTCGGTGATGACAAAAAGGTTGTCATTAAGGAAGGAACAAGTTAACAGCGTTTGGATATTAGATTTCATTTAACTTGTACATGTAGTAGCATCAACTAATTGGAAAGGAGTTTAGATTTGATTGGTTCAGTATTTGGCTACATTTTTTGCTTGTTATTCTACCATTGTTGCTTATCAAGTTATCCTAAGATTTACAAATATAAATGTATCAGTGGATCATTACATGAAAGTGTATCTTGCTTTGTTCATAAATTTCTGAACTTAAAGTATTAAATTGACTAATTATGCACAATGATGCTGACCAAGACTGCTGTATTTATTTATTTATTGACTGTGTATCACATTGATTTTAAATTTGTCAAGAAAATCTATTTGGTCAATTATACATTGTACCTGATGTACCTAAGGCAGGGGACGTTTGTGATCCCTGCTAGGTTGTCGAGGCCACATTAATTGAATGATGCCACTTAAATAGCTATTTCCACATTTTATGTATGTTGAGTTCCAAAACAGTGTTAAAAATGTTGAACTTTTATAGATAAAAACTATATGAGATTATCAATTGTATCTAATGGAAACACTATAGCAGGAAGTTTGTATCTATAGTGGTGTTTCTGGTTTTGGTTTGAAACCTATGTTCAAATTGTCCATGTTATGCTTAATATAACTAAAACCCATATTTATTATTGTACCTTTAATAATTTTCTTTTGCTATTTTAGAATATACCTATCTGTTAGAGTCAAAGATAATCTTTAAATTTTTTATAGTTAATCTCTTCTTTTTATCTCTTATCAAACAAACAAAATTGTTAGTAGCGTAGAATAGAAGTTGTATAAATTCCTTTTATTTATTGATCTCTGAAATTTTTCCAAGTTTCCATTTTACCTTCATTTTCATACTGACATCTATTTTTTTTATTTAAAAAAATTAATAATCCTTTAACTAATTTAAATACCATTAGCTAAATCATTTTTTATTATAACTGGAGCTATGCATTAGCCTGTTTAAATGTTGAAAATCCTGGTCTAGAAAAGATTAACTAAACAAGTTCTGTGGAACATACTTTCAGTAAACTGCTTTATTTGGCACTGTTTGAGACAAGACAGTGGTGTTGACTTTCCTCTTTCCTGCATGAGGTTTGGGTTATATGGTTCTGCCATCTTTATGTTGTAGCTTGGCTTTGGTGGTGATAGGAGACATTGAAGTAGTAAATTTTATCTTTTTTTTAGGAACAATAGAGTCAAGGGAATTTCCTGTCGATTCAGCTTAATGGATTTCCACTGTCTATCTGAGATTGTAAAAAAAAAATGGTTGGAATTTTAGCATGATTTGCTTTTACTTAAAACACTGTCATATCAAATTATTTCTCTATCATTTCAAATTATTAAAAATCCCCTGGCATTTTTATATCACAAATGTAAAATATTCACTATTAAGCTTAGCTTTCAAGGCTTGGTCGTCATAAATTTTTTTAAATCAGAAATCTACATTCAGTGCTCATTGCTAAATGTATGCTGCAAGCCCATCTCTTCATTTAAGACAAAATCTTTGACTATTTTCTCACCTAATGCTTAAGGTCTCTTATAGGCCTGTCATCCAATTTTTTTTTTATAAGTCATGGTATTTATGGTGTACCATATGGGGGACCAACTGTTGACTATTTTGTTATAATAGCAAAGAGATAAATCTGCCTTTGACCACCAGCATCTGGACAATTATTAAGATTTAATGTTACTAATTGCTGTACATAGTAATCAAGGACACAACATGACCTTATTATTTTCTTGTATGTTACATTTTTAAATGTTTATATTTATATATATTTATGATGAACCATTTTTTAGTTGTTGTTTTTTATAAAGGACTTATTTTGGCCTAATAAGTCTTAATATATTTTTTTATTTAAAGATGATTAAAAAAATTATTTAAAGCCTAGCAGGAATGCAATATAGTTTGCTGCTGGTTTTTTTTTTTCAATATTTATTTTAAAAAAAAACTCCATAGTGCTATTTAAGTTTAAAAGATATATTGTTAAAGTAATAAAAAAAGGGCTATAAAATGCTTTCTGTGTTAGAAGTGTATTGAATTGAATGAATTGTCATTTTGAGAATACAAATCTGATGACAATTTAAAAAAGAAAAACTTTATTTTAATTAACATTTTATTTAATTCGTCAATAGTTAATCAATAAATAAAAAAATTGACTGACTTTATTATTTATGTGGCATAGACCTGCTGCAGGCCAAGACTAACGTTACCAGGCACATTTGTAGAAACTTATTAAAGCCAAGTTTTTTAAGATTTTTAGTTTGTTAGGATTATTGTTTAACCTTTGCTCAAGTCAATATGTTGCTTATGTGTAACTTAATATGTATCTTTTTACTTTAAAAGACAACAAAAGATCAATATCATAACAATAAAAATTACATAAAGTAAAAGATTTGTTTGTTTTAAAATTCATAACTTAAAGTATTCCACCATCATTGTTTTGGACCATTGAAAAGCTTTTTCATTATATAAACTCTTCTGTTCTTGGGTAGAGTTCTTAAGGTCAGTGAGAAACCTGATATAGTGCAGTTTTGATTCCATTCATCAGTACATGTAAGGGGGTATTACCATTTAAACCTGATGTAAAAATCTGCAAAATGCTACAGTGGGTAAATCACATGGCCTTTAAATTGAAAAGGAATGTTCTAATGTGAATTTTGGTTATCAAGTGTAGAAATTGTGTTATAACATCAGGAAAAAATTAAAGTATCTTAGCTACTTTGCAAGCCACACAATCATAAGGACTTCTAGATGGATTGACTCTTCACTCCATGGATAAAACATAAAATCTTTTCTTTTTAAAGACTAGCATCTTCTCACAAATTTAGAAAATGACATGCTAGATTGGTGTTCACTCTTCATTCAATGAAAATAGAAACATTTTATTTTCATACCAAAGATTTGATAAGTGTTTTAAAAAGTTACTTAGAGAAGTTTCTTATTGTTGTTGTATTTTTTTAACTACTTCATCCTGCTTTTTGGAGCCTTGGCTGTATAAAGTATATCTACTAAATAACTATTTCTATTTTGTCTTTGGCATAACATGCCTGAACAAGGGGTTGGTGATACTTTTGTAGCAGTTCAAGAGATCAGATGTAAGCTATTGTGTTTGTTATTTTTAAATTGTATATTTTTGAACTGTGAAAGATTTTTTCCCCACTTAATTGTTTGATCTGTATTTTGTATGATGTTGAAATACATTTTGTTTCCATTTTTTTTATTGATAATTGTATTTATAATTTTGTGGGAAAATGATTAAACTATAAAATTATTTATAATTTCTTTGAATTGTATTTCTAAATTGTTGATGCTTGAGCTTATTTCAATGGTTCATTGTTTGAAAAGTTTCTCATTATTAACCCTTAAAATGCTGATTTGTTTTACAATGAGTGAATAAAAAATGTAATCACAATTCTGATATTTAGAGGCTAAGCTACCAAGCGCGTTTTAAGGGTTAAATAACAAACAAGTGATCTGTAGGTTTCTATGGCCAACTTGGTGTCATGTAGTCAACACAATGACCAAATGCCTGTACTATCCACAGCTAATGTCAGGTACCCATTAGAGTCGGGTGCACTCAGGGGCATCCTAAAAATCACATATTTAAAATCCCAGTCTTCACTTGGATTCAAACCCAAGACCTCTTGGTTCAGAAGTCAGGCACTTCAACACTCAGCCACCATGCTCCTTATTGCTAATCTAAAATATTTCAACAATTTAAATCTAGTGATCCATTTGATTAGGAACTTTATCAGGATCATGACTAACTAGACAAAGAGGTAATGAGGGAGTGACTTACTGTGGCATCATACTTTGCTCTCCACTCTAGAATGTAATCAAAGTCCAGCCAACTAGAATGGATTAAGCCATTGTAAACTGTTAGCCACATAAAACTCTTTAACTGTTTCTTAAATCCAGAACTAGATGATTTAAGATCTTTACTTTTTGAAAGATGATTATGTCACGAAGTACCCTAGAGAGCAGTTTAAAAAAAAAAGTTGTCAACTTGTCATCATACTGATGTTTTATAGATCCTGGTATTGGTCTTTACATGTGTGTTGATGTAGCAGTGCCTAAATCAAAACATTTTAAAGTCCTACAAACACTAGGAAAATTGAGTTCTGTCTTCTATTGAAAAGTAAAATGCTTTGAATTATTCACAGTTTTCAAAATTAAATGTTTGAAATAAAGAACTAGATACTCATTAGCAGATAACTTACAAGATACTTTTTCACCTAATGTTAAGTTATTTAAAATTACACATGAATCTCTGATTTTCCCGATGTAAACAATACTGCTAATGAAATTATTTCAAAATTAAAGCTACTGGTACAAGTCAACGAATTTGTAATGGTTTAGTTTCATTCTGTGGATTATTATCACATTTTAAGATAAATAAACCACCTTCCTTATTACTGGATCTATGAAATGTAACATTTTTGTCAACTACACTATCTTCAGAAAAACTTGATAATACACAAAATATGTCAATATTATTTTAGGTTCAATGTCATGTATGCAAACTTCCAAGCTATATTATAAAATAAAAAAAAAAACAAAGAAAATTCATTTGTAACTTTATTGCACAAAAGATAACAGGCATTCATCTATTAAACCAGACTAAATGAACAAAGTCCAGTCACTCCAACAGCACAACAAAACTCGGATGAAATAACTACTTCAATCACACCATACAACAACAGACGAGGCTTCCAACATGCCTACTTCTATCACATGAAGAGAAGGGGGAAAAAAAAAGCTTTTTCTGTACAAGACAAAAAATATAACAAACTGATTAGTGATGCAAGTTGTTCACTCAGCAATAACTTTGCAAGCGTTCAATACTTTCAAAAAAAAAACTTTTAAGCATGTACAATGTTATTTTCTTGATCTGCCTTAAAACAAATACTATGTGTTAGGATCATCTATGCTAGAAGCATAGAACATTTCTAATTGTATTCTAAGGCATAAAAAACCTTCACAACATTAAAATTTATAAATTCATTTCTAAGTTACTCAAGGGCTTGTATCTCTTTTTAAGGTTAAAGGAAATGACCCCAAAAAAAAAAAAAAAAAGTAAAATCCTTTGAACTACTAGAGAACAATGAAAGTTTTACTTGATATGGAATGTTTTTACATTGAGTTCAGTCATGAAAATTTTCAGCATAATAGTCATCATTAAACAAAAATACAAAACTACTACCAAAACCTTCCTCCTTTAATCTGATAAATTACATTTTTTTTATGGGACAAGCTATGTGGGACACTAAAGCAGCTCCAAACTGAACCCTGTATTTCATGGAAGAACTATATACCTTAGTTAACTGTCATTAATGACAAAGGTCAAACATGAAATAGTTCAAGATGAAAACATCATTTCTTGACTGAATATAGTCAGATGACAGTTAGTTACATTTAATGTAGAGAGCACATTTTCTCATTTAGGTCCACAAATACATACTAAGCTTAAATATAAATTATAAATATATGTGCTAATGATCGACAAATATTGAAGATAATTAAAAAAAAAAGTGAGTGAATCGGTGCCAAATGTAATGCTTAGCTTTTTTTTGAAACACACCAGCAGGGTTAAGAGAGAGACCATGACCCCTTAAATCTCCTGAAGAGGAATCCTTTGGGTGCATCCATTGTCTCTCTACACAGGAGCAATCATTTCATTCATTGATGAATTCATCTACTTCTAAGAAATCAGAACATGAACACAAAAGATCCAGAGAACAAAAACTTGTACACAGTTCAAAGTGAAAAAGAAAAAAAAATGATTGCATACTTTTCTAAATCTAAAGGTCTTATACAAAAAAAACTGGTTGTGATCAGCCACTTAAAATGATTATTAAAATGATACAATGAAAAGCATGCCTAACATGAGCAAAGTTTAATCAATGTTAGATTTTAAATAAAAAGTAAACAAGTGCCTTTAGTCCCTAGTTCTTGGGCATTTGTTTTTTTTTACAATTCCTCTATTCAGATAGCAAATTCATAGGTGAAACTTGGGTGGACATGTTCTCAAAAATGGCTCAGAAATGAATTACTAGCTATTTGGCCACACTTGGAAAACTCTTTAATTTGACTGTTATAATTTTTCAAAGTAAAAAAAAAATTTGGTTACTCATATCTTTATCTTGATAAAGAGTACTATGAGTTCAGATATTTCTACATTTAAGAGATGAATTAAATAATAATTTATTTTTTTTACTTTACTATCAATATAATTTTATATACTCCGACTCTGAATAAATGTATACATCTCTTAACAAGGATTTTGTTCATGAGGAGAAGGAATTGGGATGGGATACAAAATATTCTATTTTTGTTTATCCTTCTTTAGTCATTAAGAGTAAAATCTTCCAAACCAAAAGTCATCAGCTTCATAGAGGAATTGTACTTTTTATTATACTTGTTTATTTTGTTAAGTGGTCTAATCATTTGTTTTTCTTAAGTCTTTGAAAAAAAATCTTTTTAAAATACAAACACTGCAAGGTTTCTCTTTGAAAATGTCAAGACTTTTTTAAATTTTATTTGCTCTCCTCAAATTGAATTCTTTAGGACAGTGGTTCCCAAACTTCAAACTTTTCCTAACTTCTGGCTTTTTCCAAGGAACCTTTTGTTTTTTGGCGTCAAACAAATCCACACCGATAAAGTTTTTATTTTTTTTTTTAAATTGGTGCAGTCCAAGGTAGTATGGTGCATTTTGGAAACCACTGACCAAGGGGTAGCACATTTACTAACAATTTAAAAAAACAAAACACAATTCTCCAGCAAAAGGTTTTTTATATATATATATTATATCACATTTGTAATAAGAGATAAGATTTTAACTTTTTTTAAAAGTGGTACAGGTTCATTTTTAAATTTTAAGAGGGAAAAACAATTACATTACAAAAACTGAGTTTAAAATATACAAAAGAAAATACAGAGATTTACCCTGGGCTGGGTCAAAGAATGGGTGATAAAAGACATGCAAGGCTTTCTCACACACGTCTATGTATGTCTACCACTTAGAGCCAAATGTAGGAGATACCAACTTCCACCTTTCAGTTGCAAGTGCATTAGAGGAATACGAAAAGCAATCCTCAGGTGCTGATGTTAGCATAACCCACATTGCCCATTTTCAAGTGCTATCAGTAGAAAAAACTCAAGTGTGTCCAATGTTTTCTCTCTGTGCCAACTCATGGTAAACTAACAAATGACCCATGACTATGACCATCAGAACTGGGATCAGTTGGCCCATTGGCTGATGTCAGACAGTTTGCCCATTCACTGTAATCAACAGCTTTATGTAAATTCCAAAAAGATTGATTAACTGTAATGTTTGAACTTAATTTATAAATTTACTTATTGTTATAAATTCTTGCTATTTTATAGAATCACTGTTTAAAAGGCATTCGGATATCAAATATGTCATTGTAGGACAACTAATTTGTATTCAAACAAATGCCCAAAAGCAAATATTAATATAAAGTAGAAAAAAAAATGGTATTGAATAGTTAGTTATAAAACATTCATAATGAGTATATCAGTGTTTATCTAGTGACGGCCCATTATGAAAAGGGGAAAAATAAATACTCTAGAACAGAAAAAAAAAAGGCAACAAAATCTTCAATCTGTTTGATGATTTGACATAAAATTCACAGGACAGAATCATCAAAACAATTTTAAGTCACAATTATAAATTTTCTTTAAAAAAAAAAAATCGCTTATTGAAATAAAAAAAAGTAAATCAGTCATCTAGAATGAAAAAAACATTCTCAAATAGGGAGGATCCAATCAAATTGACGTTATGGAAGAATTTTTTTTTAAAAAAAAAGGTATTGTTACAAGCTCAAGAGTAAAATCACAACAGTAAACAGGGCTAGCATTCATGGAATTTATATATAGGAAGGTGAAAACATTCTTTTGTCCATTCATTTTGTTATGTTATGGTTCGTGTCACACAAACCTTTAACAAAAGAAAACTTATCTATCAAAATAAAACTCTATTTCAAAAAAAAAATAATTCTTTAATAAATATTTGTCTATTTATCATAACCAAAAATACCTTTTTTAAGTACATGAATAAAAGAACAAAATATTCTAACTCTCAAACTTAAAAAACTTTTTGTCTACAAATTTCGCTCTCGGGTTATTACTTAGATGAAAACTAAAAATAACATTTTAAAAGATACTGTAGGAAATGATATATTTTAATGACTAGACCATGATAACTATGATACTAATGATACTCTAGGCTGTGAATCACTTGAGCGTGAAGATCAAAATACAAAACATTGCATTCATAGCATAAAGAAATAACAGGAATTCATCATCATTTCTCTTTTTCATCTTTCTTTTCCGCAGCCTCCTTGCCACCCTCTTCTTCCTCCTCATCCTCTTGGTGCTGTTGATAGCTGGTCTTGCTGTTGCCGCCGCCGTCAGATAATAATGAAGGATTGTGATGTGACAGGGCAGCTTGATAGTTTTTACGAATTTTGTCAGCCCGTCGGAAGATTGTTATTTCCTGTTAAAAGCAAAAAAAAAATTAAAAAAGGTAATTTATATGTTGATCAAGCATGGCTACTATGATTAACATGGTATGGGGTATAGAGAAAGAGCACAATAAGTATTTATAACAATACATATTAAAAAGGGATGTTATTATTTATTATCATAAAAAGTTAACCTATTCAAGTGCACTTTTATAGTTGATGTGAAGATTTCACTATGTGACAAATGTAGCTGAAAATTTAAGTCAATAGCTCAACATTATTTTATAAAAATTCAATTTCACGTCAGCCCAAACCTGCTGTTTAAAGTATCGCCTCTCCTCCTCGTCAACCAGCACTAAATTAAGATAATATCGGACAGAAAATTTCTTGTTGATGTCTCTCATGGTGGGTGTTAACTCATAGCCACTCAGAAACAACCTAATTGGTATGGACTCCCCTGGAACAAACAACAACAAATGTTTCAGAATTTCTTGCAAAAGTCATCAGTATAGAAATCTGGCTAAACTAGGGGACCATAACATTTCATCATTTCACAGATAATTCTAAAATGCTTGCATTTGGTTTATGTAAGTCTGTCATATTCCCCTACCTCGTACTGGTGCTCCGTCCATAATTTCATATTTAGCTATTGTTTCATTCTCATTAAAGGTATTTGGTCCTGATAAAACAAATAGGAAAAAAGGAATGAGCACTGTGAATTTAATTTCAGTCCTACTGTATGGTCCTAAAAATCTTAATGAAATATTATAAACTCTTAAATTTAAAACTAGGTCAGCAATGCTAGGAATAAGCACTGAGAACTTAATTTCAGTCTTACTGTATGGTCCTAAAAATCTTAATGAAATATAAACTACGGTTATTTTGTTTATTTAAATTCAAAACTAGATCAGCAATGCTAGAAAAAGAATGTAGGCATCACCATTAAACAAGTTAACAACTATATTCAAATATATGCTGATTTCATGTTTTAATTTACAAGATATATTTATATGCTTATAAGTGAAAATGAATTTTGTATACAAGTCTGTGAAATATGGTTTTCCCCAAACAATTCCATTCATGAAAGATAAAAGATGAAGGATGTAGAAATTATGTTTGAATAGTTCGAGCCAAATAAATAGTATCTTGGAAACAGATCAGTTATCATGCTATTAAAATTTTCTTTTAACTAAGACTATGTCTTTTTTAAAAGTACTTGGGGCCAAACATAAGACAAATTCTTTAGTTTACACTCACAGATTTTTATTCTATTTTTTATTCTAGTCTTAGTAGCATGATTATATACAAAAGCAATTTTTTTTTTTAATATTGCATTGTGTGAAAACTTTAGGTTGGTTGGTTGGTAAGTAAATATAAGATTTAACAGAAAAATTTCATTTATGTTTTTATAAGTATCCAATAATATAAGTAACTTCATTTTAAGTCATTATAACATGAAAACTAAAATTTTTAGTGTACATAATCTTAAAGAAGGCTAAAACACATAATGTTTCTTATAATTCATGAAAAAAAAAAATTAAAAAAACTTAGTGAAAGCTCTCCATTGCTTTTTAACAGCCAAAAAAAAAAAACAATAAATTTTAATATGCTTTTTTTAAAATAAAAATAATAAATTAAAAAAATAAAATAAATTCTACAAAACATTAAAACAAGCAAAAAAAATACAATGATAAAGAGAAAAAACAACAACCCAATACTTATATATTAGAAATATCACTAACTTAAGAAGAGCTCAAAATTAACTGCTTTAGGCATATTGGGAAACATCTCAAAATCTATAAGGTAAAAAAAAAAAGTATACCTTAGTATGTTGTGCAAATTACCTACATTAGTAAGAGTGTAGGAAAAAAAAACACTGGAATTACTAAACCATCCCCATTCTCTCTGTCCGTTTCCAATTACCATCCTAACCTATCAAAGACAAAAATGTGCATCTTTCTTGTATAAATTGGCTATGTTCCTAAATGCCTGAAGCAGTTAAGACTATGCAGTTTGCTAGAAAGAAGACCATTACACAAAGGCGAAAAAAAAAAAAATGAGAGCCATCATGCAGATGTAGAAGAGAATCGGTTGCACTAATTCCATGGCCACTAGGGTCGCCATTGTGTGTGTGAATGAGTGTACCTGTGAAAGTGAAAGTACCTGTGCCTGTGGTCTCACGTTTTATCACTTGCAACTCCATATGTTTGATTTTGATTCGCACCAACAGGAAGTAAATTTTACCAACTATCACATCTTTTAAATGGTATCTGGAGACCAAAGGAAATGAACAACTACCTAAGACATTGACAATATTTAGAAAGAAAAGTTGGGTGCAGGAGATAACAGTCATGTTATACTACGGGAAAAAAAATAGTAAAAATCTGTTTTAACTTATTGTAAAAATGAATTTTACAAAAAAAATATTTCATTTCCTAACATTAAGTGAACCATCAAAACGAATATTTCCATTCATGCAGATAATACCAAAAGGTCAATTTTATAAATTAGGCAAGAATTGATAATATTTATAAATGATTGGAAGTCTAAATTTACTATTATAAATTCTCTTCAAATTTTAATGCATATTTGAAGAAGATGAGGTAGTTTTTTTTTTACTTATCTAACCAATTAATTAAAAAAAAAAAAACACTTAGAAAAAAAAACTTCCCCTGATATCTTCTACGATGAGTCATGTTCTTATTTGAATTAATCAATTTATCTAATAAAAACGTAACTTATGGTTGAAGAGAGAAAAGAAAATGCCACAATATCACACAGCTGTATGGTTTAAGAAAAAAAGTGAATTCATTTCTCTTTTTTTTTTTTAGTGCTTCTGAAAACATTAAAAGCACACAGAATGATAAAAACAAAAAACAAGTGACACTGGTGAACATCAAACATTCAGTGAAAGTCCATTTAGTCAGCGTCTGATAGCACTAGAGCCCATCTCATTACCTGCACCAGTGGTCTCCCTTCGAACTATGGCCAGCTCCATGTATCTTATTTTGATCCTCACTAGCAGGAAATAGATCTTACCAACAATCACATCTTTTAAGTGATATCTTCATTCATGGCAAGCACAATGAAAAAAACATGTTTTACTTTCATTGTCGAGGTAGCTTTTTTTTTAGTGAAATAAGTTTTTAAAAAATCTTTCAGTCCTGACATTTCATAAGAATGGTATAACCCGAGTTTTCTAAAAGGCTTTATGACATCAGCTAAACAACCAAATACTTACTGCCCCTAACAGATGCTTGTGTAGCCGTTTGTGTTAGGTAAACTCAGTTAGATCCTCAAATTCAGAAATTTAAAAATGTATCTTCACAAGAGGCTCAAAACTAACGCTAAGTAGCCTAGGGATCTAGTATGTGTACCATTACATCCTTAACAAAATAAATCCCACACACCTACCCTTCTATAGACCCAACCTTATGATACCATAAGCAGACCCTACTACTACTACAGCCTAACATAGCCAACACTCTGTGTGGCAGTGCTGAACAACTGAAGAAAACAGCACACTATTTTTCCTTGGCACAGTCTAGAAAAAAGCTTACAGTTCAGCAGCAAAAAGCTGGCTAGAAGAAGAATACCATTACACCTTAAAGATTTTTTTTTTAGAAATGGTATTTAAAGAGGGGATCAACACTGTAAAGGTATTTTTTTTTTAAAAAAAGAGACGCCCCCCCCCCAGCTTTAATTCACTTTACTTAGCTCCACTTACTTGGACTTGTTATATTCAAATTCAATGTGTAAGCAGTCTTCAATACCAACTTCCATTTTGATGCTTGAGTTCATCTCAGGGTACTGTGACAAGGTGTGAACTATAATGTCCTGCTCTTTGACAGTGTCAGATATGCGTTTAACAAGTGTCACCCGTAGAAAGTATCTGAAGAAAAAAATGGATGAAAGTATTTGAAGTGCAACATCCTTTTTATTATATATGTTAATATTTATATCATTTTGTTATATCAATTAATTATTTTTTTCATTAATTTACTTTTCCTACAAACAAATAGTCATGCATTTCATAGTTATCAACTATCCAAAAATGAACAGAAAGACCTTGAAACAACTTATAACAAAAAACATTTTCACAGCTTTTTCCACAAAATTTGGTGAATAAGCTAATAGCTTTTATGAAAGTGGCTAGTAGAATTTTTAGTGAGTCTAGTGAAAAATATTAATCATATTGTCAAAATTTAGTAAAAACACTTGAATAGGATTCATAAAGCAAGCTGCTTACCGTAATCTAACATTTGCTCCTGTGTATGATTCATAAGGCTTTTCAACTTGTGAAAATTCAAAATTATAACTTGTACTTTGAGTAAGTTCCCCTGGCCTTGCCAATTCTTTGACCAGAGATGTAAACTCTTGGTGATTTCCTCTGTCATAGTACAATTCTTAAAAGACAAGGGAAAAAAATACTGTCTTTTATTATACCCAAAATATAAACTTTTCAAATTTATTTTTAATTTTAATAAGTATTGAACATTTTTAAAAAAATGGAATTGATGCAAGAAGTCACAAATACAATGAAATTTTCTGACTTTGCCAGGAAAAATAAAAAAAAAAAAACTAGCACAATTTCAATCTTTCATTAATATGAACTAATTTAGCACATTCATAAACATAGGAGGAATAAACATTAAACACTAGTGCTGTCATTAAATGTTAATGTTTTTGCCTTTTATTTGTTTCAGCACTTAGCTACGAGACATAATTAATTTTTCTAATGGAACCTCAGTGCATTTAAAAGATAAGATAAAAAGAAGGATGCACTATAATTTTCCAAACTTGCAACAGAAAAATTATCTAAAAAGCAATCCAATCTATATCACTCACCTATTTGTCCAATAAATTCAATTTTTATTCCTTGATGTTCTAGCTTACTTCCACTTTTCCGCAAATTAACATTCACCTGGGAAAAAACATGCAACTTTCATTTTGACACAAAGCAGACAATATTTTTGGAGAAGTTAAAATTATTTTTATTTACGCAAGCACCAAAATTTATTATAAATCTCTTTTTTTTTTAAGTAAAAAGAATACGATCTAGAAATAAACTCTGGCTAAGTGGTTAAAGAAGGCAAGTGTTGGAATCCTGACAAGATTAAAAACTGTCTCTGGATTTGATGCTCGTTAGTTCCCCTAAGTCTAATGTCATAATGTACCCTGAGATGGTTGAAGGTTATGCAGACCTAATTAAAATTTGGGTTCAGAAATAGAAGAAACAACCAACCTGCAGGGAAACATAGGATATAGGAAAAAGGTTAATAATTCAATTGTTACTAAGATAGATATAGTAGCAGCAAAAAAAAAAAAAAAAGTTAAGCGTCAGGATGACGATACAGATTGAGAATAGAATCTTCACAAATGAGTCCCAAATGAAACCCTAACCAAATGAGATTGTGAAAGTGTGACTTATGTTGCTCCTATCCCCCACATACAGAAAAGCCTTAAAAATGTGTAGGCCAGTTCTACATGGATAAGTATTAGCACAATTACTACTATTTAACTAAGCTAATTTCTCACAATCCTATATATATATATATAATATATATATATATGTTAGTCAACAATCACAGAGAGATGTGGCTCAACCAATTGGCATCAGGAAACACAGGCAGAGCTATGTACAAAGAAATGACTATGCCTAACAAACTGGACAGTATTAACTTCCACCCCTGCAAATAGCAATCTACAATCTTCCAACTAAGAACAGGACACACACCTCTGTTAAATTACCAAATTAACAAATTAAATTCCACACAACCCCCCCTTTTTAAACACTGTACCCACCCTTAGAAACTGTAACCATATCCTCTTTGAATGCCCCTTCCTAAACCACCTTACGCAGACCCAACTACCACTACAGCCCAACATAACCAACACCCTGTACGGCAGTGCTGAACAACTGAAGAAAACAGCACACTATTTTTCCTTGGCACAGTCTGCAAAAGAGCTCACAGCTCAGCAGCAAAATGCTGGCTAGAAGAAGAAGATATATAAATATATATAATGTGCTAACTTCCTCAGTGAGATTATAAATAGCATTTAAAACAAACAGAAGGATAAATAAATGGACAATGGACCTTGCATTTGTTGCATATATGCATAATCTCTTCACCTACAGATCATATGGTCTTAGAATTTAATATTAAGAAAGAGATCAGTTTAAATGTAAATTACCAGCATTTTTAAGTATTTCATATTTACTTTGTTTTCTTTCTCACAAGGCTATAATACTGTGCCGTTTTATGTCTCAAAAGACAATCTTTTCCCACTGCAACTTCTTAATGACTAAGGAGGCCAATTCTCGAAACACATCTGCGGTCACAGATTGGGCATTAGTAATCACCAGGGGCCATTGCATTTTCTCCCTTCTTTTTACTACTGTTGTGTAAGGCATCTACAATCAGGGACCCTTCTTTTATGCTTGCTCTCTATGTGGATTTATCCAGCGCCACTTTTTCCCAGCAGCTAGAGTTTGAGGAGCTTCCTATTGCATTTGCATACATCTACATATTGTAAAAGTTGACGACAAGTGGATCTCATGCCTTCTGTTAGATCACTTAACAGAATGTCTTGTGGAAGATTACCTTCTGACAGTCTACAAACGTGCTGATAACACAGCTGATGTCCTGGCAACCTGCTCTTCATAGCACTTCCTCATAGGTTATTTTATCTAGCCACTTTATTTTAAAGATCTGACTTGGGCATCAGAGCTTTTTTTTCCTGCCATGAGTAGGTTTCACCCTATTTCACTTCCATACTCATCACACATGTCCGGTAGACTATAATATAATAAGTGCACATTTAATCACTATCAATTCAAACACACTACATGCCACTTTAACTTGCAGGTTATATAACCTACCTTCCCCGACACTGTTTCCCCATCAAAATACAGATAGTATTTTTCTCTTTTCCCATCTTCTGTCTTGATTTCTGCTGTTCTCCTATTTTCTTGACCATCTAAGACTATGTCAATTTCTGCACTCTGGCCAAAGCCGAAAAAGCTCTGAAATTTTGAATGCAAGAAATAAGAAATAAAGTACAAATCTTCAAACAGTAATACTTTAAATGTTTTAACTTATCAAACAAAGCAAATTTTTTAATAATGTTTCTTATCCGGCAAAGTGTTTAGCAAAGGTGACAAATCATGGAATCAAATTATACAACCAATTCAGTTTGATAAATTGGGTTTTTAATCTTATCCATACTTGCATACTGGTATACTGGGCAATCGATATTTCATTGATTTATTATTCTCTACCTCTATAGTCTACATCATTCTCCTCTCCTTCCTACAGTCTACACAAATTCCAATAGTGTGGCTGTGTGCTGAGTCTGAATTAAAACTCCAGGCCTTGACTCCACGACAGAAAGCCAAAACGCTAGCCACTGAGCTATACAAGTACTTATAAAAACAAAATGTTTTAAGGTTATCTTTTGTTAGATTCAAATTTTTAGCCAATGACCTAATAAGGCTTATTTCCCCTTAGCTAGTTCTGTCTCTAAATAAAACATAATGAATTTAATTTTAAAAAATAAATTGACACAATAACTGGCCAATTTTTCGATTGATTCATGTTCATGGACAATTGTGCGAGGTTTCAACTTGATCCAAGAATAGGAAGTGGGAGAAAGAATGTGTACAAGATTTTGTACCAGACAGACAGAGTGAGTTGATATTTATTCATTATTCTATCACAATCAGCTTAAAATAGGCAAATAACCAAAAAGATTGCATTCCCTTCATACTAGTACTCAATAGGAACTTATACATATATATTTGGGTGCACATATTATAATTATATATGAATGTTTAAATCATTAAAACAAAGTTGTTTTTTTTGTTATAAATGTCTTTATATGGTAGTTGTTAAGAGATACATGAAATTATATTTCTTTTTTTAAATAAAATAAGAAGAATTGTTATTAAAATATACAGATTACAAAATGTCATTAGTTTTTATCCCTATTAAATAGTTTTTCTTTAATATCATATTACCGGTACCTTAAATTTTTAATGGCTATACACCACATTTTTTAAGACCAACACTAGATAATCTCCCTTATTTGAGCTTTTAGTACTTTTTCAGTGGGTTTTTTTTTAAAGGAAATTTGGGTTTAGGGTCAGATGTTATAAAATTATTAGATCTGAATTAGCTATAGAGTCTAGATCTATCTAGATAAATACATCATAAATGGATTATTTATAATTGACTATATTGGCTATATAATATAAATATATACCGATACTGTAATTATTATTAAATATAGATTATAATACTGTAATAGAGATTCTAAATTATTCTAGATTGGTCATGTTCATGGAACATCAAATAATTTTCTGATAGGTTAAATTACTATAGCAGTTTAAAAAGAACTTAGACTGAAATGATGTCAAAATGGCTGACATTGATTTATTTATGCAGTTACGCATTTTGAAATAGATGTAGATTTAGATCTAATGAGCATATAATATGCAGCTTTGTGTTCATGTATATTAATAACAATAAACTTTCATTTGAAATATGTTTTTGGACTAGTTGTTTAATATATATATGAAATGGCAAGCATATTTATTCAACACATTCCACAATCTCCTCACAGAGTGCCCAATTGGTTGCTATGATAAGGACAAGCACACATAAAAAATTTTTATTCTTTCAACCAGGAATCATACATAGATCTATATAATTCATATAAATTTAGAAGGCTCTTTCAAATCTACAACATACTAAACAACAGGATTCTTAAAATAATTTTTCTGAAAAATATTGTAACAGCCCTACCCTATGGTTAGAAAGCTAAGAAACATCATGAATGATCATGTCATGACTTCATGGTATTGTAACAGTAAAACAATTAATACATAGTACTTAATACTTATGACTATGTACTTAATACTTATAGTCTGGATAATAATTATAATATTATTAATATAATAAAAAGATGCATGACTGAGCTGTAACTGACTGAAAAGAAGAGACAAGAGTCACAAGTCACAAGACTAAAAAAAAAAAGGACACACTGGGCCATGTCAACAACAGTCTAACTCAAAGTCAAGGATGTGACAGAAGAGTGAAAATGTCAAAGAGTGTAGTTGAACTAATAGTTAGACTAGATCTTAAGATTGCTGTGATCTAGATATAAGGTCCATCTCTCTAGTCTAGATCTATCTATACATACAGATTAAGATACGCAAATGCACTTTTAACTTTAATGACAGTCACACTACAGTGACAGTGACTATGATTAGTTTGTTGTCATTTGTCTTTTTTTTTCGCCCTCCCCTTTTTTTTGTTTAGTTTTGCAATAAAGGAAGAAACGAAATGTCAATTTTGGAGACGTAAAAATAACCAACCATTGCAAACTTTATATGATTTTACTACAACGAAGCAGATCTATGTGAAATAGAAGTATCAAATCACAATTTCAAAAGGAAGTGTATATCCAAAACAAGCGCTACCATTTTGCAGGGTCCTCCTACTGTGTAAGACGTAAGGGAATAATGTCGAAGTTTTTCTCGTTGAATACGAGATTTGCTGAAACTCAATAAAAGTTATCTAGATCCTCTAGATTTGTAGAGTCTAGAATCTAGATCTATAGAATTTAGATCTAGATTATTTTTAATGTTAGATCTAAATAGCATAGATCTTTTTTTTTTTCAAAGTTTTTATTTTAATTTTGTAGAATATTTTGATTGCAGATTTAAGAAAAGATACATTAGAAATGCTTGTCTATCTTTATGTAAATGTTATTGTTTTCACAGCTTTTGACTAAATAAACTACCAAGAGAGAGAGATGGGGGGAGAGAGAGAGGGGGGAGTTAAGTTTAGAACAGTGTTTCTCAAACTATGTGCCGCGGAAGATTTGCAGATGTGCAGTTTCTACAAATATTTGAAATTTATGCAGGTTTTGAGATCGTAATAATAACAAAATTATCAATAAGCTTTATTCATTGTTATCCATGGAGAAATATGTTAGCAAGAAAGAAACTGCGAAAGCGTTAAATGAAAACTAAGTAGATCTAACCAAACAAAGGTACAAAGAATATTACATCGGATATGGTTTCATATCTTCGGGACCTGAAGAGTCTCCATTGCCATTTGTTCCAAGCAAATTGAAGAGACACTTGGAAACAAAACATCCAGCTGCAAAGTCGCAACCGAAGGAATACTTCGAAAACATCGGGGTTCAACAAAATAAACAAGGTTAGAAACTTACGAACTACCTAATGCTGCCAGGGATTGATTGCAAGTTATAAAGTTGCCAGTTATTAGCAAGAAAGAAAAAGAGGCTGAATCAGTCATTGCACCAGCTTTAGCAGAGTTGTTGAAACTATCTTAGGACCCGATGCCGCCGAAAAAGTAAAAAAAAAAAGTGCCTATGTCAAATGATACTATCTCTCGCGAATTGAATACTTATCGTCAGATTTACAATATCAAATCTGCGAACACTTCGATGTGACTGATCATGAAGTGTCTCTGCTGTGGTCTCTTCAAGTTGATGAGTTCACTGACGATAGCGGCAAAGCCCAGCTGCTAGCTTTTTTTCGGTTGATAAAAGATGAAAAATGTGTCGACGAATTCTTATTTTGCAAAGACTTACCAACTACGACCAAAGGTGAAAATATTTTCAATAAGGTGAACGAAAATATTTTGCCCTTCAAACTACAGTAGAAAAACTATGTCAGCGTTTGCACCGAT
>JADKLZ010001483.1:7823762-7837392 GCA_021533235.1 Biomphalaria straminea
GTAATAATTTTAGGCCCAAGTTCAGCCCGACAGTCACACCATACACACTCAATTATATATATAAAATAATAGACAATGTGTATGATGATTTAAATAAAATTAAAGAATTTATTCTAATGAAATATATATATATATATATATATATATATATATATATATATATACAATGAAATGGTGTCTGAATCAATGATTATGATAATTGAATAAGTATAAATAATATAATATGCACACATACAATAATAGAAATAAAATGTGATAGCCTATAATGTAATCACCTTGTACAATATATAGATCAATTAATCCTCAACACACATATGATCTAACGTTTAAGTACGATGTCACCAACAGTCAGCATCAGAGTTCACAACCATAAACAGCTCAGCAGTTCATAACATCACTCTTCTTAAAACTTCAATAGGTCCGACAAAAGCAACCCACAGTCTGGAATCTGTACCCTCAGACTTGCAACGAAATCTAAAACCCAAGACCTAAAACAAGAATCTAAGACCCCTAAACAGGGGTCAAGATAATCCTATTCAAGAATCAATCAAGGAACAACAATAAGGCTATCCAGTATTCTGTTCAATGAAGAATTCAAGAGCTCTTAGAATCACGTCTTGCCTCTAGATTACAAGATGGAAGAGAGAGAGACAGACGATCTATTACGTCAATCGTAGTGCTTGAGCACAACGTCACCAGAAAAGATGACAAGCACACAAAAGGAAGTCACCTAGTACAAATAAGGGATAATGACGTCATCAAAAGTGTTGAACGCGGCATTATTTGAATGTGATAAACTATGAAGTTAATTTAATAACTGCGACAAGAACTAACATAACTTAGCTATAAATTTACAAAAAAAAAATCTGAAACCGTTGTGTTCAAAATATGGTAAATAGTCATCTCCCTTACTAAATAGCCTCCTGTATTTGTTACTATTAATAGTGAATAGCTGTAAAAATTAAAATTCTAAATTATCATGGTGTCGGATTTTCAATATCTTTTCTAGTTTACAAGATCTAAATGGGACATGCGGACAGACATTCCACACAAAACTACTAGCATCTTTTCTCCTTTCGGGGGCCGCTAAAAAAAAACTAGAAAATTCAAAGGGTTAAACCAAAGCCATATATAATATACTAGTCGACCGGCGGCATAGCATACGCCGCTATTTTGCAGGGCAGACCTTAGGCACTGCAACATATGCGACCGCAGTGGGTCCCGCACTTTCTTTGGACCCGTGCTACTTTTTAGGTGTATAAATTATTAAATTAAACCATATTATAACATAACAGATTTCCCGCTACCTCTTGATTTACCAGGAGCTCCTGTGGGAATCTAGAAGGATATGAACAGGAAGCCAGTGAAATTGTTATTTTAACTAATTTGTGATATTAATTAAAGTACTTCCAGTGGCGTAGCTAGAGTAAATGATGCCTGGTGCGGTACCTCATCTTGGTGCCCCCCACCCCCCACCAAAAAAAAAACCCACAAAAAACTAACAAATTAATAACATTGCAAAACCTTACTTTTTTTTTAAAATTAATATGTATTCATTAATCAAAAATTGTTAATTAAAAGAAAATCACCTATACATAAACATACTATAAGTGAATTTTACGCTTTCTTGCTGGCAAAAGTATTAATAATTTTATCGAAATCAATTTTTTTTCAATGGACAAAATGACCAAATTAGTGAGTCGTAAATTTGTCATCATCGATCGCAAGTAATTCTTGATCACTTTAAGTTTAGAAAAACTTGCATGTAGCGACGCTTATCGCAATAGTCAAAAATATGCGAATCATGATGACGATATTGGGGATTGGATCATCTAGCTGATATTTTTTAAATAAAATTCAAGAGCTCGACGGGTCCTTGTTTTGGAAGTTTTGAGGCTTCTGATGAAACTGTGACAAACCGTTGAAGCCTCTTTCGCTCCAGCAGAAATTCGTTTTTTATCAATGTCGCTAGGAGTACTATCGAGATTGATTTCGACCTGAGGATTTATATTTATCTGCTACATCATGAAGTTGCTCGAATCGGGTGATTATTTCTTGAACAATTCTGTCCAAGGTAGAATACATTTCCCTTCGTAGCTCTTCTTTGTGTGTAAGTACAGAGTCGTCACTTTTCTCACCAGGCATCTTTTTCTTATGGCCAATACTTTTTTGAGGTTCTGTACTGATTCTCAGACCTGAGCCCACGTTTTCAGCAAAGGTAATGCTGGCTTCAGCGATGTCCTCTCGATTACTACTTAAAATGTCTCTGTTTTTAGTTTGAGTGAGCATGCTCGAATAGACAATCCTTGTTTTTGAAGATAGGCTTGCACATCATTTTCAATTAATACAGGAGCACAAAATCCAATATAGGTGAGAAAATTAAAAGACTGAATAGCAACTAATAATTCACCTGCTTCAGATCTAGTCGATGAATTTTCATCTCTGATAGTTAATGTCTCAGTTTCTATAATTTTAGAAAATGTATCCCTAAACATCTTGACGGCTTTTCCTCTGGCGCTCCAGCGGGTTGCAACTAAACGTTTAAGGCTAGCTCCGGTTATTTTGATGAGTATATCCCAGCGGTGTAATAAAATGCAATGAAGTTGAGAAAAAGGTGTGTAAACGGTCCAGTGTACCAAAAAATGTTAACGAATTGACTTCAGCTTCAGAATTTCTGCTAAATTAAGAGAATGGTTTGAGCAGGCAATGAATAGTGCTTTGGGATTGACTTCTAAAATACATTTTTGGACACCGTAGTTTTGACCTTTCATGACCGCAGCATTATCATAGCCTTGACCCCTGCAGTCCATTATGTCTAAGCCATCCGAACGCAGTTTCTCTAATATCATCTCAGCGATTCCAGCAGCATGCTTGTCCTTTGTGTAGATGTAAGTCAATAAAAGACTTACGAACCCCGTCATTATCCATGACAACGTACCTTAGAATGTGGGAAGTTTGATCCAGCTTTCAGATGTCAGGTGTACTGTTAAAAATAATAGTGAAATATTTGGCTTGTTTTACTTGCTGTATGATTTGTTTTTAACGTGATCCCCCAATATTGCAATAAATTTATTTTGTATTTGTGGAGACATGTAGCCTATGTATTCGGTCTGGAACAAAGCTTAGTTCGAAGCACATGTTCTCTCAAAAGTGGATCGTACTTTGATAATAATTTTACTAACTTCAAGAAATTGCCTTGATTTCGCCCTTCCAACACTTCTTCAGCTCGCTCGCGATGCCCACGAAGTGCCAGATTTTGCTTTGAGAAAAAACGAATGATGTCCAAGATTCTCTTCAGGTAGTCTCTCCAGGTAGTCTCTTGTATAATCAAATCTTGGGCCTTGTTGTCAATACTGTTCCCTACTCTCAGGCGAACTTCAAGTTTCTTTCAAGCCAACGATGACTTAATGTGAGCTCTGCTGGTCTCATGTTTTTCTATTTTCGGGGATAACCTCCACCACTCACTGAATCCATCTTTGGATTTAAATGAAGATTTGGTACTTGATCTTGTTGAGAGGAGTATGCAGGGGAAGCAAAATAAGGATTCTTTTTTTTGGCGAATAACACGTCCACTTTCTAAGAACTTTCTCGCCGTTTGACATTTGCCGGAAAAAAAAACAAGCCTGTGAAAGCCTTTCCTTTTGCTTATTCTTGATGTCTATACACCTCTCTGCATTGACTGTCCATACGCTGAACTGTTTCAGATCCTTGAGTGACAATGTGTATGCGAATATTATCTGTGATGACATCAGGCCAATCTCCTATGTCGTTAAGTCTAGAGTTATTATCCTACTTTCTGTATTGTTTACACTGTCTGATGGTTCAGCTTCTTCAGTATGTATTTTTGATGAGTGTACTAAAGACATGCTTGTGTGATGAAGTATTTTCTTCTTTTTCGTCATTCAGGATGTCAGCCTAATCATTTTACTGGATTCAATGATAACCGTCAAGTAGATGAAATAAAATAGCGACATGACTAGTTTATAAATCGTTAGCTCATTTTTAAAATACAGTAGTTTATGTTTGTTCGTATTCATACACTTAGTCGATTTTACTGAAAAGCTCAGGGAAATAGGAAATTAATACACACTGGGGGATTTTGGGGCCCCTCTCCAGTTGGTGCCCTGTGCGGCCCGCACCACCCGCACATTGGTAGCTACGCCACTGAGTACTTCTAAAGTCAAACCTGAGAGTAGACTCTATCTGTGTATTGTCGTTCTAGTTTCGAGAGTCTTACGACACAATATAATCTGTAAATACTTACTTAATATTATTAAAAATTACGTATAGACATAATAATTTCATCTTCTCTTCCTGTTCATCTCTTCCGGCTTCCACTTTTTAAACCTTCTATTCACTACACAAATTCACACCATTTTCCATTCACACCATGCTGCGCCATGGGATCTTCCCTTTTACTTGTTGCTTGCTTGCTCAACTGAACTTTTGAACTTTGTTGACTTTGAGTATTATATATATAGATAGGCCTATATACTATATACCCTAATATATATAATTATATATAGGTCTGTGTACTAAACCTTTTGTAATGTTATTCATCATGATCTGCATCATCTCATTTGGCAGAAAGTTAAAGTTATTGTTATAATATAGACTCTAGAAACAAATTACAATAAGATCTAGAATCAAGACACTAAAAGACCTAGATCTAGCTAGGAATTGTCTTTTTTTAAATAGGTCGTTTCTTGTTTGTTTGTGTTTTTTTTAAACACAACGAGCTAATGGTGAATCCAGCCGGCATCTTGCTGAAACAAATTTGACAAGTTGGCAGCAACAAACAACCGGAAGTGAAAGTAAGTGCAAACTACAAACTGAAACGATTATTATTTATTTTTATCAGGTATCTAGAATCTATCAGTAACAATCTGTAAATGTGTGATTTCCCGAATTCTTTCTTATATTGTAATTTTCTTTATTTGGTTATCATTCTTAAAATCTACATGCTAAGATATTCATTAATGTACGCTTGAGTGATAAAAAAGCTAGGATAGATTCTCAATCTGTATTACTATATACTATATACTAGTTACTAGTATATTACTATAAGTTACTATAACTATAAGTAGTGTATATCTAGATTACTAGATTCTAGATGATACTAGATCTAGATCTATTTTTAATAATCTTACTAATTATATCTAGATCTAGAGTCAAGACTAAAAATTTTAATAATATTTTATTATTTATGTATTATTTGTGTTTGAGTATTACCAAGTAGATCTAGATTCTAAGTCTATATATAACTATAAATACTATAATTATATCTATCTAGTCTAGATCTAGAATAGGTACTTTGACAAACCTTTCTCTACTGACCTATAAACTGCTAATTGGCAGCTATATAGTTTTGAAACAGAATGGCTAGACTTCCAAACCCATGGTGCTAGTTGATTGATTGTTGTTTTTACATTTGCTTCATTTTTTAAAAACCCTTGTGCTAATCTTAAAGGAGGATTCCTAAGCTTTTGAATGATACCACATTGTCAATAAAAAAAAATTGTGTTTATTTAGAAAATTTAAAGTAAAGTCATAGGCAAGAATGATTTTGCATTTAATATCATTTTAAAGCAAGGTAGCTATTTTTTTATTGAAGTTAGTCCTAGATTTATGCTTAAAGTTTTTTATTTCATCATTTTTTATTGAAATTTTGCCCCCAAAAATTAAAAAAAACCACCCCAACGCGTTAAAAATGATGCCAAATTAGGCTATTTTTCAAAATGGTTAAGTAGAATAATTATAATTACCATGACAATCTATGACTATAGTATTAAAATCAATATATATATTGAAGAGTAGTGTTAGAAATCTTTTTTTTTTCTATACTTAGGTACACAAAATATAAAAGGAAATCAGATTATTAGGTAAAATTGGGCCCATCCTGACGATGTTTAATGAAGTCACTCAATGATGCAGCGACGTGTGGCGCCAGACATTACTAATTCTCGTTGATAATATGAAGTATAAATGATTTATGTATTGTTTAACAGCTTATCTTTGATTAACCTAGTGGAGAGAATGCTATCAAGGTGTTATTTTACGTTATATTTAAAAATATTATAAGCTGGGGAAGTTTCTACCAAACGACATTCTAGAAAAAGGATCGAAGTCAATTTTCAAACAATCGAATTAGCTGTGAATCAATGTTAGCTGCATGTGAGGTGAAATGATCAAATTAAAAAACATACAATGGGGTAGATGTGTTCCAAATTTCAAGCTTCTATCTATTACGGTTATAAAGTTATGATGAGATAAAGACGAAAATTCATTTTTTCGATCACAGTTTTTTGGATATTTTCTATAGTCCATTTTTCAACACATAAAACTGCATAACTTTGCTCCTATATAACATAGAAAGATAAATTTGGTATCATTGTAATCCTCTCAGCAAGCTCTACATAACTAGATAGTTTCTGTTGTTATATATTTATTTTGAATTTTTTATCAAAGTACCTATCTAGAATATCTAGATAAGTCTTAGTCTAGAAGTCTAGAGATAGTAGAGCTAAGAGTAGTACTAGTAGTCTAGTAACTAGTAACCTAGTAGATGATATAAATATAACTAATATAAGACTAATATAAGTGTATATCTAGATTACTAGATCTATTTTTAATAATCTTACTATTTATATCTAGATCTAGAGTCAAGACTAAAAATTTTAATAATATTTTATTATTTATGTATTATTTGTGTTTGAGTATTACCAAGTAGATCTAGATTCTATCTTATCTTATCTTAGATCTATATAATACAGACGTTACTTCAAAAAAGAAGATGATTACGTCCTACGCGTCATGCATTCAGACTTTCAGTCATGCATATTTACCAGTGACTTAAATTCTGCCAAGTCACTGGTTTTCCTGGTTAGCTCAGGCAAACCATTCCATGCTCTAACTCTAATGGCACTAGGGAAGAAAGAGCATTTGTACAGATTTGTCCTAGCATATGGGACGAGGAATGTGCCTTTATCTTTGTGTCTTTCTGAGTATTTTATTAAGTTTTGTTTTTGTATTTGGAGATTATGGTTCAGTGTTTTGTGTATAATTGCTACTTTACTCTTAAGTCTTCTATCCTGAAGGCTTTCTAAATTTAGTGATTTTACTAAAGGTGTTACTCTAGTGAAATGTGAATATTCGTTTGTTATGAATCTCACTGCTCTATTTTGTGTCTGTTCTAGTTTCTTAATGTTTTCTTGAGTTGAGGGGTCCCAAACAGAGGATGCATATTCTATTATTGGCCTAACCAAGGTTAAATAGCATTTTAGTTTTATGTTCTTATTTGATTTATAGAAATTTCTTTTAATAAACCCTAATGCTTTGTTTGATTTTTTTATAGTTTCATCAATATGGGGATTCCATGACAGTTTTTCATTTATTATAACACCTAGGTATTTTGCGGTATTCCTAGGTATTCTAAGTCTATAACTATAATTATATCTAGCTAGATCTATATATACTAATATAGTTCGTCCATCGTGGTTCGATGATGACCACTTTGTCATCCAGTGGGCTGAGGGCTTTGCACTGGGGTTTTGTGCCTCCTCATGTGGCTGGTGAGACCTATGCGAGCCCGGAATGTTCGGCCGCACTCAGGGCAGGTAATTCCATCTGGAGCTAGTGTTGTTTGCCTTGCTTTCCTTCTCTGGCGTTTTTCTTTCGCCAGCGTTGTTCTTTTTTCCTCAGCAACCTGTGCGCCGGATCTCACAGCGCGCCGCCATGATACTCTGTCATGTGCCTCTGTCTCCCAGGTGCCTGGGTCAATGTTGAACTCCTTTAGAGAAGCTTTGAGGGTGTCTTTGTAGCACTTTTTTGACCACCTTGCGAGCGCTTGCCTTCTCTTAATTGGCCATACATGAGACGTTTTGGGATGCGGTGGTCCTCCATCCTGCACACGTGTCCTGCCCATCGCAGCTGGGACTGCATCAGGATTGTGTGGATGCTTTTCAAACCCGCTCTTTGAAGGACTTCAGTATCTGGCATTCTGTCTTGCCATTTGACATTTTTAGTATTTTTCTTAGACATGTCATGTGAAAGTGATTTAGTTTCTTGGCGTGTCTTCTGTATACTGTCCATGTTTCTGAGGCATAGAGCAATGTAGGTAGGATGACGGCTCGGTAGACCCCTAGCCTACGGGCCTAGCTTAGTGTTTGTGGTGATACCACGTCTGTTCCAAACATTGTTTGATAGTCTGCCATATGATGCACTGGCCTTGGCGATGCAAAGCTAGATCTAAGTCTAGAGTAGTAGATCTAATCTACTAGTCTAATCTAGTAATAATAATTATTAATTATTAATTAATTATAATTAATATTATTATAATAATAATAATACTAATAGACATAGACTCATAGTCATAGATCTAAATTCTAATAATAAAATAAATAATTAAGTTATTTTTTTTTATAGTTATACTGAAATTTGAAATAAAAACATTTTAGATTTAGTTATAAATTAGTAATATTAAAAATAATATTTAGTATTACTAATACTAGTAGATCTAAATCTAATACTAGAGATTCTAAATCTCTATATGAAATAAAATATATTATTTTTAAATTAGTAATATACAAATAATATTATTCATTAGTATTACTACTATTACTAATCTATTAGATTACTAGAGATTCTAAATCTCTATGGCTATGGTTGTCAAAATATATTATTATAATAATATTGTTAAGATTTTCTCTATCAGGCCTTCTGCCAAACACTGCTTAACAACACTACAGCACATCTAACACAAGAACGTGACAACAAGAGCTTCAATAAACACAGTGGCGGTTTAATAACAAACACATCAACACAGCCAATACGACACAATTGTCTACACTAACTTCCCCCAATGCTTACCAGGAATGCAACTGCTTAGCTAACACAACAGTCTCTATACAGCGCGTGCATGCTACATTTTCGAAGACTTATTCTAACACCCAGTTCTAACTGCTTCTCTCTGCTGGACTGACACTCTGTCAAAACACACTGCTAACACATCGCCCTCGTCTGTTAACGCTCTAGGGTCATGCGCAGAGCACAGGTCACACTAGGGACAGTCCTTGGTTGACCTGTGTGACTTGTCGCCTAAGCCTGTATCAGTGGATCTCACACATACACACATTTCAGTCCGCCACTGGAGTTACAACAATAATAATATATTTCTTTCATAATGATAATCAGATAATGTTTACAGTTATAAATTATGATAAATGGTCACTGAAACTAAAACAGGACAGGCTTTGCTTTTTATACTAGTATTTAAGTGTATAGCTCTGGATTGCTGTGTTGAATTAAATTAGTCTGTATTTAGAATTCAGAGATATTGATCTTGTTTTGTGATCTTTTCTGTACTACTAATTCTAGAATAGAAAAGTCTCTAGATTTCTTTCATATTGTGAACTTTATTGGAACTTGTAACCTAGTAAAAAGGCTAAAATTAAACTAAATCATATTCTTTTAAAAAAATCAATTGCATATATATATAAATATAGAACTCTTTCATATAGTAGAGATCTAGCTAGATTTTATTTGTTTATTATATATATAATGCCAATGGTAATTTTATGGGATCATTAATTGATTCGTTACTAGTTGTTTTTTTTTTTATTTCAGTCACAGATTAAAGAGTCTTCAGAAATGTCCATCCACCCTAACCACACAATCTATATCAATAATTTAAATGAAAAGATTAAAAAAGATGGTAAGCATTTCTTTGTAATTTTTTTTTTGTTTGGTAATTAACTGCTGAATAGAATCAGTTAAAAGTTATTGATAGAACCTGACCATAGAATGTAGTGTTAAATTTTGCATATGAGTTTTATTATGCCTATAAAATTAATGAATTTTACCTTTTTTTTAAAAAAAAAATGCTTTTGTATGGGATGTTTTTTCACGTTTATTGTAAACCCAGTGCGCTATGGTCCAGTCTTTTTTGTGGACATATGGGGGGGGGGGGGTATGTTGGCTAAGCAAACACAACATAGTTCAAAATCCCTTTTTGGTTTCAAGCCCCTTTGACAGTTAGCCAAGCTGTTTTAAACCACTTGGCCAAACAGATCACTTTATTTATATTATTATTACCATGTCTGTATTTTAATATTTTCTGCTTAAGTATTATATTGGTACTGCACATGCCTTCATTTTTTGACACATTTTGGTTTGGTTTTTCTCTTGAAAAGCTCTACTTATGGTCAAATTTCTTTACTTCCCTAGAAAGTTCCCATGTAAATGTAACATAGATCTGGCCTTATTTAAACCAGGAATAGTGATGTATTATAACAGATTTTTTATTATAAAATTATTGCACTATGATTGTTTCAAGATAGTTTCATTTTCTTCCAATGTTAAACTAATACTGAGCCTTAGAAAAAAGGAACCATGTTTGTCAATTTAACAAATTGTGTTTAAGAATGTCTACAGATGATTAAGAAATTTAAAAACTTATTTTATGCTTTTTTTTTCTAACAGAACTCAAAAAGTCATTGTATGCTATTTTTTCACAATTTGGACAAATATTGGATATTGTTGCGCTAAAGACATTGAAGATGAGAGGACAAGCTTTTGTTATTTTTAAAGAAATTAACAGTGCTGCTAATGCCCTGAGATCCATGCAAGGTTTCCCATTTTATGATAAGCCCATGGTAAGTTGAAAAACTAATAGAAATGTGACATATATGCTTTAAGGGCATTTGTCTAGCTGAATTTAGTTGAGTTCTCCTGTTTCTGTTGCCAGTAATTCAAGCTGTTATAGGGCTAGCAACTAGGGTACTTCCTCTCAAAATAATAGTGATATGTATTTGAAAATGATATGAACTTGCTAGCAATGCAAAGCATTGCCTAAATGGCTAACCTTCAAAATAAATATTATTATTTTTTTTTAGAGAATCCAATTTGCTAAGAAAGACTCTGAAGTTATTGCTAAACTAAAGGGAACATATGTAGAACAACCAAAAAGACCAAGAGAGAAAAATGAAGATGAAAGTGCCAAACGTAAGAAGAAGAAGTAAGTACAAATTTATAAATGTTTTTAATTGTTCATTATCAGACAAATTATTTGTAAATTAAAAGGTTATATGAATTGTTTTCTTAACTTCTAAATATTGCTAGACTGAGGGCCAAAACTAAAACCAGAACAACCCTCATAAGAGACATGCTCTTCGCGGACGACGCATCGGTTGTGGCACATTCACAAGAGGAACTTCAGTTACTAATGTCCCGCTTCTCTCAGGCCTGTAAAGAATATGGCTTAACTATTAGCACAAAGAAAACAAATGTTATGGGACCACCTTCTACAGCACCACCCTCCATCCTCATAGATGATAACAAGCTGGATGCAGTAAATGAATTCTGCTATCTGGGATCCACAATTCAAGGTGACCTTTCTCTAGATGAGATAAAAAACCGTATAGGGAAGGCTGCATCGACCTTCGCTAGACTCAGGTCAAGAGTTTGGGAAAACCAGAAGCTAACTACAGCGACCAAAATGGAAGTCTACAAGGCATGCGTTATGAGCACGCTGCTGTGTGGCCGTGAATCATGGATCACCTACGCAAAGCAAGAGCGAAGACTGAACTCGTTCCATTTGCGATGCCTTTGTAGGATCTTGAAAATCACATGGAAAGAAAAAGTGTGCAATACTGAGATCCTTGCACGAACAGGTATTCCCAACATCTTTACAGCCCTCAGACAACGCCGCCTGCGCTGGCTTGGACATGTTCGCCGGATGGAGGACAATCGCATACCGAAAGTCACTCTACGGACAACTTGCAACTGGCTCAAGAAAAACTGGTCGCCCCCACCTCCGTTACATAGATGTAATAAAACGCGACCTCAAATCAGTGAACATCAATACTGACCAGTGGGAAGACATAGTTCTAGACCGCACCAGGTGGAGAGAGACAGTGACCAAGAAAGCTATGGACAGCGAAAGAGCATGGGCCTCAGCTCTGAAAGAAAAGCGGACAACGCGGAAAATGACTAGTTCCTCTACCAGTGTAGGGAAGACCACCTTTACCTGCGATACTTGTGGACGAAAGTGTCTCTTCAAAATAGGGCTCCACAGCCACACGAGGAAGTGTGCAAGATGAACCAAAGTCGTTCTACGACTGAAAGAGGCCAATGATGATATAGGAATTGTTTACTTTTGAGTGTTAAGGTTTTATGGTTCACATAGAGACTAATAACTTTTTATTGACTTGTTATAAGATATAATACCTCAAGATTCACAATGATTGTTATTTTTGCTTGTTAAGGTCACAAGGAGCATCAGATGGTGGCTCGGCTTCACTACCTCCACAGATAACACCAAGACGTAAGTATATTCTTAATAAAATGATGTGTTTACTATCCTAATTAAATTTAAAAAAAACATGGACAAGAGTTATTCTGAAATGTAAAGTTAATACTTTATGTAAAACAGTTTAAACAATGCATACTCTAATGACTATAGTTTGACTCGTAGTAGTTGGGACCAGTAGGGGATTTCCTTTAGTGACCTGACAGCACATTAAAAAACGGAAATTGATGAAAGATAGAATAAAGGTAGAGACTCACTTCAGCATGGCTCAGGACAAGACATTCTTTTAGTTGTAGTGACATTGGAATATGCTCTTCTTTTTGGAATAAATAGTTTGGATTTTGAAAATCTGTTTTGTTTTGAGTGTTAACTTCATCATAGATTTATAAAAAAACAATACTTGAACTCTCTAATATCGACAGTCAACAACATAACACATAGTATACATTAGCAATTTCATTTTGTTTTAAATGTACACTTAGTGTAAAAGCATCTATAAATGAAACAGTTAAGTTTTTCCTTAAGAGACTGCTCTGATGTCTTTTATCATTGAATAACCTAGGCAACTTATCAGAGATTTGATCAACTTAGAAATACTTATTGCAGCGACTACTACTCATTTGAAGCAGTTTCTTAAGCCATCTAGACTGGCATTAGTTTCTGTAAACTTATTGTTTTAAACTTCTTTTTCCCTTTAAAGCACCACCACAAATCAACCCATCAGCACCAAATGCTCCATCATTGCCACAGACTGCACCACCATCTATTAGTGCAATACCAGAGCAACCCCCCAATCAGATTTTGTTTATCACTAATCTGCCAGAGGAGACAACAGAGATGATGTTGTGCATGCTCTTTAATCAGTAAGTGGATTTAGTTCAAATAGAACATTTATTTTAGAGGTTGTATTAATACCTTTAATCTTAGTTGGTTATTCATTTAAAGATCAATAGTTTAAAACTCCAAGGAGCTTCAAAATGTTTTTGTTTTCTCCTTTAAGTGAAAATAAAATTTGAATGTTGAAAAGTGAAATGCAAGAATAGCCATCACAATTAAAAAACATTTTAAGCATTGTTAGGTACCTTGCCCTGAAATTTCTTTTCATCTTTGATGCATGAACCTAATTTTTTGTTTCATTTCAGATTCCCAGGCTTCAAAGAAGTGCGTTTGGTGCCAGGTCGCCATGATATAGCTTTTGTTGAGTTTGAAACAGATGTTCAGGCTGGGGCAGCTAAAGATGCCTTGCAGAGTTTTAAGATTACACCCACCAATGCAATGAAGATTACATTTGCTAAGAAATAGTTTTAGATTTTTTTTTCTTTG
>JADKLZ010001483.1:7837402-7857778 GCA_021533235.1 Biomphalaria straminea
TTTTTTTTTTTCAAATGTCTGTCAATGGACTAAGTGTTACACACAAGTACGTGATGAGGTTAATAGTATAAGTGAAAAGGATCCCCATAGCAATCGAGTGGCAAGTGAATTACTAAAAGTACAACTGTAATCAATTAGAACATTTGGGTCTTTTCAAAATGCAGTCACTTGTAAACTTCTCTTTGGATTTAATTTTAAAGAAATATTAAATAGGCTTAATGGCAACTGTGGAGAAAAAAACAAACACAATTTCATCTATCCCTTTGTATGGGCACCAAAGAAGTCTTTGCCTTGTGCAGAATTGTGTTGTCTTGCCTTTGCTTTTTCTTGGTACTGTTCCCTGAAAGGTCTTTTTGTAATAAGGCCATTAGTGGCCCTGTTACAGATTATACGTATACAAATTTCAAAAATGTAATTTTAATTATCTAAATAATTTATGGAAACTTCTTATTCATTTCAATTATGATTCAGAGGCTAAAGAAACAATGTCTCTGCATGTTCTTAACAGTTTAAAGTAAACGATTTATTGGCATTATTTTGAAACAGTCAACCCACACAAACTCAGGACAGTATTTTTTCAGTGGTGCTTCAAATCAAATAAGTTCTTTTAAAATAAAGAACAATCTCCCAGTCATAAACTCTACACGGGAAACTCAGGGAAAGTTTGTGCAAGGATGCCTTGAATATCAAACATGTTATTGACCTAATTATCTTAGTGATCAAACTCGCCATGGCCCTAACCACGGGAAGCTCCAAGAAGTACCTGAAGTTTTGGAAGCAAACATTTCGATGTCAGGTACCACAAAATAGAGCAGTGAGATTCATAACAAACGAATATTCACATTTGACTAGAGTAACACCTTTAGTAAAATCACTAAATTTAGAAAACCTTCAGGATAGTAGACTTAAAAGTAAAATAGCAATTTCTACATAAAACACTGAACCATAATATTCAAATACAAAAACAAAATTTAATAAAATACTCAGAAAGACACAAGATAAAGGCACATTTCTCGTCCCGTATGCTAGGACAAAGTTGTGCAAAAGCTCCTTCTTCCCTAGCGCTATTAGAGCATGGGATGAGTTGCCTGTGCTAGCCAGGAAAACCAATGACTTGGAAGAGTTTAGGTCATTGATTAATATAAATGACTAAATGCATGACACGTAGGAAGTAACCATCTTTTTTGAAGTAACGTCTGTAGCATATAAGTTATTATAAGATAAGTAGTATCTGCTGGCTTAGCATGGGCAATGTAATGAGAAGAATATAGGATCCCAGGAAGAAATTATTTTCCTTGAAGGACTTTGATTGTGATGTTGTTATTAATATTTCTAATGAGAGTGGATGACAGACTTCACGTTTTTCATTGGAAGTGTTGCATAAAATATATGTGCATGTTGAAACGTTTCAAACAAAGCTTTCCCATTTCTCCAGGCAAGGAAGTCGAAACATGTTTTGTCATTTTTCTTTGTTGAAAGGTGAAACTATTTCTTGTGAATTGGTTGAAAATTACCATACTTATTTGGATTAGTTGATTTCAATACCCTTAGCTCACAATTTAGTGCAGAAGCTGATTCAGCTCCAGAGAGGACATACCTCCAAGCAAATTATGACCTGAAATAGAAGTTCCAATCAGTTCTTCCGATGAAGTTTTATGAGTGCCAGAAGCTGTATTTTTACACTTTAAAAAAACTGTATGCTAAACATTAACATTAGGCCTACTTGGGTCCACAAACATTTGTGAACTAGCATTTTCATGTTTGGAACAAAAAAAAAACAAGTGTTAAGAAAAGGTCGATGCCGATTGCTTGTAATTTGACAGCTCTCTCTGTGGCATTTTACGTCTCGAGAAACGATCTTTTCCCCTTGCAAGCTCTTGTGTGACTAAAGAGGCCGATCCTTGATACACAGCTGCGATCGCAGGTTGGGCATATGTAGTCACCAGGCGCCGTTGCATTTTCACCCTTCTTTCTGCTTCTGTTGTGAATGGCATCTGCAATCAAAGACCCCTCCTTTATGCTCTCTCTCCATGTGGATCTATCCAGTGCCACCTCTTCCCAGTTGCTGGTGTTGATCTTAAAGAGCTTCATGTCCCATTTGCATACATCTGCATAACGTAGAAGTGGGCGACCAGCTGCTCTTCTGCCTTCTATTAGATCGCCATACAGAATATTCTGTGGGAGTCGACCTACTGGCATTCTACGAACGTGGCCAAGCCAGCCAAGACGTCTGCTGCTGATAACAGAGCGGATGTCCTGGCAACCTGCTCTTCGTAGCACTTTCTCATTGGTTATCTTATCTTCAGGCTTGGACTGGGCCGCCGGGACACCGGGAAATTCCCGGTGGGCCGGCGGCTGCCAACTGCCAAACGAAAGTTATTATATTTTTAATTTTAACTGAAATTACCGTTGATTATATGATAGCTTTAAATAATAGTTTGTATTGAAAATAACCAAACTGAAACAGCAAAATCATTACTTTACGTTACGAGGTTGCTTGTGAGAAGTCGTTTTCAAAATTGAAATACATTTCGAATAGATTTAGAAATTCGCTTAGCCAGTCAACTTAACAATCATTCATGCTGATGTCTTGTCAGAAGGACCTTCTTCCAAGAATCAATAACAATGAAATCATTGATGTTTTAGCATCGACAAGTGCAGGTCTGGGTAAATTACGAGCGCGGGCCACATGCGGCCCGCCGAAGTGTTTTATGCGGCCCGCGAAAACCTAAATAAATCATTGTAAATATTAGAGACATTATTGAAACTTTTGATTCTTATCATTTGTAATGAAGAGGCTAAAGAAACATTGTCTCCAAACGTCTTTCTAAAGAGTTTTGAAAAAAAAAACTAGATTATATTCAATAACAATACTATATAATACTATAATATACAATACTATATAAATTCAGTAAAAGACCTAAGTAAAGGCCAGTATTATTCAATGCTATGGAGAACTGTGTAGAAAGAGTTGGGTTGGTTTGTACAAGATGGTAAGGGTAAAAACTGAAGGAGCTTTGACTGAGAAAAACAACTTTTTAAATAACATAAAGAAAATATTCCAAACATAAACTAGGAACTGGAATGTTTACAGAAAGCTACATTTAAATTCATTACACTCTCAAAAAACAAAAGAGCATGTTGCTGCTAAGGTCAATGATTGTTAAATGGCTCGCACATGAACTACTGTCTGATATTACAGAAAAGGAATAGCGAAACTTGTACTCCATGTTATTGTTCGAAGTACATTAGGTCTTTAATAAATTGCAAAATTTATTTTTTTCCCCTTAATTTTGTATATTCTTATTTTATTCGGGGCCACCAAATTCACTTTGCCTATATCCTCCAATTCTAAAAATTCTAAAAAAAATATTCCCGACTGGCAGTTCCGAAAAGTATTTAAAGATTTGGAATTAAAACATTCTGATGTTTGGTAACACAGTTGTAACACAGGTCAATCATTAGATCAATATGGAATTTAAAGGAAAAAAATTGTTAGGTTCCTTGATGGACATTGACTGTGACCCATTCCTAGTATCTCTAATGAAGAGTTGAAGACAGACTTCATGTTTATCATCGGAAGCATCATAATTTGTTGTTTGTTCATGAAATGTATGTGCATCCTTCATCCTTTCAAACAAAGCATACACCCCTGCACTAGTGATACGATTTAAAAAGCGTTATACTAGTTAGTGGTGTATTGAAATTTTAGACTCTCTGTTTCTTATGTTTAGGTTGTTAAAACTAGGAGTTACTTAACTGTTTAATGTTGTTTCTCATAATTAAGAATTTCAAAATGTAACAAATAAAAACATTCTTACAACTTAAAGTAGTGTTTTTGAACTTTAAAATGTCATTATTATTATTATAAATATGAAATAATTAAAGAAACTAAACAAAAATATGTTTAAATTAAATTAAATTAAAAATAAGTAGTAATATTAAATTACTGACAAAAATTATATGAAGCTAATAATGAAATGGGCCGCCGCCATGACCAAATTTCCCGGGCCGGTTTTTTAAGCCAGTCCGACCCTGCTTATCTTGCCACCTTATTTTAAAGATCCGCCTTAGGCATCGGAGGTGGAAGACATTCAGCTTTTTTTCCTGCCATGAGTAGGTTGACCACGTTTCACTTCCGTATAGCAAGGTGCTCAATACACAATGCTCAAGACAGTAATGTCTTTGAAATTTGACATCAGTCACAAGGATAACAGCTAGTTCCAAAAAGTGTAAAAAGTTAAATACTTCACGTTTAGTATAATTTTACATTTGTGGTGACGGGCTGTGAAGTAAAATAATATAGATATTTAAAAAAAAAAAGCTTTTTAAAAATATTCCTAAAATTAGTTGAAGAAATTGTTAACTCGTTAGCATGTGATAGCGTAAGTTCCTTGCCACACTAGCTACAGTTCACACTTAAATTCCTTTTGTTCTTTTAAAATTGTTGGTAGGCCTATCTGAATTCACAACTCCGCTTTCTTTATTCATGGGCCATTCAGTTAGCCTACTACTTGTTAAGGTCTAAATCTGGTTTTCTAAAAAATCTTGCTCGTGTTGTATCATTATTCTGCCACCAACTATCCTTTTATTATGAAATCTCTTAACAAATCAAATTTTGCCTTTGGTTTGATGTCAGTGACAAAGCAGTCAAATGAATCTCCTTCGTGTTTACATCGCTGGAATATGTATTTCAAATAACTTTCGATGGTAACATTTGACAGAACTTCTCGAACTTATTAAGAATGCAGTGAAGTGTGTGGACGGACTTGCTAATCTCACATTCATTACACTCATTATCCGCCCATTGGAAAGTGTTAGGCCTATATGCTTGCACTGCTTCTTGGTCAATCACATGTAATAATGTCATAGACTGCACTTATCTGCTTTTTGTATCCAGTCCACTTGCTATCGTATATAACTGAAAGGATTGCTTGAACCTTTTCCAGTTTTCTGCTAAGTTGCCATTTAATTACAGCGGTTGTGGCAGCTGGAGTCTGACACCATGTAAAGTTCCCTTTCAGACCTTGTGGTCTATAGGGCAGATGATGTAAAGGTCACCTGATTCTGTGGCCCACGGTTAACGAGGGTGTCATGTGGCCAGCACAACGACCAACCGCATTTACTTTTTCCCAACTAATGTCAGGTACCCATTAGAACTGGGCTGACACCAGGTAATAGACTAAAACACAAGAGTCCCAATTAACACATTGCTTTTTAGTCGTCTGTTCGTCTCCTTCACTTCAGCATCCTGTTAGCTTTCTGACCCATGTCCAGACAGACCTGACTTACAGACTTTCTTCGCTGTTCACTCATCCATGTAAAATGAAGGTCAACTGGTCATTACATACAGTCACGCACAATACACCGCTAGCCACTCGTCACAAACACACTTACTATCACAGTAGTTCAACTGGGAGTGTGAAAAAAGAAATGTAAATGTATAATAAAGTATACATTTGAATTAAAAGACGTTTTACACAGCTGGAGTATTTTTTAAAATTTACATATTATATATAAGCAGCCTCCATTCCCAAATTTTTAATATGCGGCCCTCAATAGAAAAAGGTTGCCCCGTCCTTGCCAAACAATTTGAATTAACGTTTTTAGACAATAGTTAGCAGGTCAGCGTGGGGCCCAAGTGCTGTATTTATCCTGTTTCTAACCTCTTCATTCGCGGTGCAGTATTTGTGACACATAGGATCTTTCTGTAGCATCTTAGCTCCATTGCTAGAGTCTTCTTCTTGAGAAATGCAATCAGCTTTTAAGATTCACAAGCATATAAGAAAGAATGTGGTCGTGACCAGGGAGCGCTTCAGTCTGATTTTAGTGTCGAATGATATGCCTGTGTCTATCAAGATTTGTTGTTGTTGTTGTTTTGTTGAGTTTTGCAAGTGCTGCGTTTGCCTGCAATTCTGGCCAGCAGTTAAGGTTTGGTTCCTTCATCTAAGACAATATCTTCAAGGTATTTGAAGCTACTGACACATGTCAGCTTTTCGACACCAATGCTGCTGTCCCTTTTAAAGCCCTGTTGGCTTATGACAGTGTTTTTTTTTTCGGCTTTGATTTGCAAGTTTGTAATTTTTCTTCCTCTAATGCTTACTGAACCTTCGTAGCTTTCGAGAGCATCTTCCATAATACTTTCAAGGAAGATATTGAACAGAGTTGGTGAGAGTAGGTAGCTTTGTCTCACTTTGTGGGATTAAATCAGTCCCCAGTGTTATTGCTGAATTTACCTTTACCTATCCCTTAGTCTGTTCGACTTTTGGGGCACCAAGCAAGGCCTGTCGACCGTCTTTCTCCATTCCTCCCTATCTTTTTTCCTTGTTTAAAAACTCTTTTAATGGTAGGCCCGTCCATTCTTTTATGTTGTCCTCCCATCGCTTTCTCTGTCTGCCTATTCTTTTTCCTGATACTGTTCCTTGAAGGAAGGTCTTTGCAAACCCCCGCAGATCTTGTAATGCGGTCATAGATTTTAAACTTTCGTTCTTTACAATAGTTAGCAGGTCATCATAGGTTCCGATCGCAGCAGTAACCCTGTCTCTAATCTCTTGGTTTGTGATGCGGTCTTTGAATGTGATGCCTGGGATCCTTCTGTAACATCTCAATTTCATTGCTAGGATCCTCCTCTCTAGCTCTGCAGTCAACGTCCAGGACTCGCAAGCATGTGGCCATGACCAGGGAGCGCATCTTATTTTGGTGCCGAGGGCTAATCCATTGTCTTTCCAAATTATTTGAAGTTTTGAAAGGGCTGCTGTGGACTGTGCTATTCGTGCCAATAGTTCGGGTTTTACTCCCTCATCTGAGACAATAGCTCCGAGGTATTTGAAGCTGCTAACACTAGTCAGCTTTTCACCTCCAATACTTATGCCCCTTTTAAAGCCCTGTTGGCTATTGATACAAGGAAAGCACCACACAATTACTGTCATATTCCCCAGTTCTGTGTGATTTATCTCCCCTTTATATGTTAAAAAAAATATATTAATGATTAATTTTTTGATTGATATCTTCAACTATGAACAATTGTTTAAAATTTCAAACATATCAGAAAATAGCCAAACTTCTTAACTGCTTGCAGATAAAGGTATCTTCTAGATCTAATTGGACTGACAATTTAACAGAAATGCTCTTTATTTTTCATGAAAACAAGTTTTTGAACCATAACTTACAATGTTTATAATCTCTTCATTCGTGATGCAGTCATTTTGTCTCGAACTTTTTCACCATCAAACACCAGAAGGTGTTACAAAACGAGCACAATAAAATAAAGCTCATAAATTCCCTATTTCTATATCAAAGAAAATTAATTACCACTGATTTATTGATTGATTCAAACTATGTTTCAATTTGATCAGAGAATCAAAATGGGAAAGGGGGGGGTGAAACAACTACCAGGTAGACTAGGGGGTTCTCAACCTGTGGGTTGCAACTTCCTTGGGGAATGAATGATGTTTTCTAGGGGTCGCCTAAGACCAGATGTTCTCAACCTATGTGTCGAGACACCCTTAGGGTCGATTGACGATTCGCCAGGGGTCGCCTAAGACCATAAAAAATATGGATTGTTATTGTCTATTCTTCTATTGCTGTAGGCCTATGTGTGTGTGTGTGTGTGGGGGGTCGCGCAGTCTCGTTGATATTATTTGTATGGTTAAGATTTACACAAGTAATTGAAAAGCACATCCGTTTATTATTATTAATTTATAGTCCTTGCTAGAACAGGTAATAGTTTCATTAATAACAGCCCAAGAAAATGAGTGTTAATAAAACAAAATATAATGACTATTTTTTAATGATAAGTTTTTACTTCAAAAGAAGGTGTGTCATTTGTAATGAAGTTCTATTATCAGAATCTATGAAACTGATATAACTGAAATATCATTTTGATATTAAACATTTGCGCTTTGCCTATTTTAAATGTAAATTGAGTCAAGAAAGCCAGACTTAACTGCAGACATATTCCATTAATAAAAACATAGCAGTTGTTAAAGCTTCTTATTTGGTGGATCTCAGAATTGCTAGTGCAATGAAATCTCACACAATTTCCGATGAGTTCCTGTTACCAGCAGCCAAATAAATTGAGCAATGATTGGATAATAATTTGTTGAATCTACTGAATTTAGTGCATTCTTCTTATCTAATGACTGCTCAGAGAATAGCAGACATATCTGGTGATTTATCTCATCTCTGCCTATGGTCTCATCTGGAGCGCTAACCAACAACCAGGTTTTTTCAGGCATCTTGATTCTGGGTGAGTCTCTCCAATTGTCCCCACTTCCTCTTTCCTTGGGAGTTCCAGGTTAGGTGCAAAGTGTGTGTGGCTCTTCAAATATGTAGAATCCATCTTGAAGAATTTACAGATGCTGCAAAATTTATGTGAAGATGGCAATTTTAAAGACAGAGTTTCTCTTTGCAAACCTCTTGAAACTGCTATAGCAAATGATGCATTGACAAAATTTGTTCATTTCTAAAAAGAAAAAAAGTTTAAGATCTCTTACAAAATATTTGTAAAGTCTCCAAAGATGCTGCTCCAAGTATGTTTGGATTTCAACTTATGCTACAAAATGAGTTTTCAAAACTTATTAGTAAATTCCACAAGAATTACAAGATAAATAGGAAAAAAAAAGATATTTAAGTGCTTTCAATTTTTGAAATTATAGGTAATTAAATTATAAGCCGAAATATTTTGAGTTTCCTGATAAAAAATATGCAGCTTTAGATATTTTTACATTTTGATTAAGATTTTATAACACAGCAAAAACAATCGATTGTACTGTTGGCGTTGCCACATAGTAAAGGCTTTGTAAAAAATAAATTAAATATTCCTTCTTTCAGACCTTGCGATCTATGGGGCAGATGATGTTAAGGTCATCTGTTTCTTTGACCAACGGTTAACAAGCAGGGTGCTATGTGGCCAGCACAATGACCAACCGCCTTTACTTTCCCCAACTGAAGTCAGGTATTCATTAGAGTTGGGTGGACTCAAGGGTGTCCTAAAAATCCTGAAATTCAAAATCCCAGTCTTCACCGAACCCAGGACCTCAGGTTCAGAAGCCAAGCGCTTAACCATTCAACCACCGCGCCCCTAAATTAAATATTAATATATAATAAAAAGGCTTTTTTGAAATAAATTATTTTATTGCACGTAAGATTAAAGTTGTAAAGGAATGTCGGGTGGTTCTTCATCTGAGTCAAACTCTGCTGTAGCATCCTTGATCCAACTACCATCCCAGTCTCTCTTCCAGCCAGAACTGTGGATAAAATAAAGACATATATTAAATTATAATCTTATTTCTTGTATTTAGTGTCGAAAGAATCAACAGCTGAAACTTTCTTTCAACGTCATATGTTGGTTAACATCTTAATTCAAAAAATTTTTGAATGAAACTAATTGCTTGCAAATGGGAGTTTGTCTAATGCAAGAATCTTTATTAGGTAGCTTGCATAGAATAATAAATGTTTGCAGTCAGCCACCTAAAAATAATCTGTAGAGGGTATTTTCAGCAAGTTACCCATGACAAGGTGAAAAGTATGAAATCAACTTTAATAAAGTGTGCCAACAAGTGATGATGCATTTTCTTTCCAAATACCTACTTCTCATCCCCAGAAAAAAAAATGATAAGAGATAAACTCTTAGCAGGTCATAAACCAAGGTAGAATATATAAAATGAAGATTATTATGTGAACAAATTTCACTTAACCCTTAAAGTGCTGAGCTGTTTTAAAAATGAATGCGTACAAAATGGAATTACAATACAAAACATGTTTTAAGGGTTAAACATCTATATATTACTACCAAGACACATACACTAACCCTGAAAGTTGTTTTAATTTGTTCGTTGAATTCTGACATTGTGTTGTAGCAAGATTAGTCTTTTTGACTTGTGTTTGAGACTGCTTAGATTTTGTGATTTTTGTCTGGGGTAAAAGTTTAGTATTTGGTGTGTTACCAAACATTTGCATAGCTTGGTTAGATGTACTGGAATAGGCTATTTTTCTTTCATCTATTAAGACTTTACTATCAGTACTTTTCACTGTGTCACAAGAAATCGGCACTGTGAGGGTTGTTATGGCGGGTCTGTATTTTGATTTGTAAGGATCACATCTGACATACTCCTGGGATCTGTCTCTCTCTGAAAAGATGTTCTTTAACCTGTGGTCATGAGTGACTGGAACAGACATTTGTTGTTGGCACATATCTGACCAGTGTGAATGACCTGGTAGGTGAGATGAGTTATCTGCAGGTGACATGGACTTTTTGAAACCAGTATTAGTCAGAGTGGTTGAGACTTCATGGTCATTCTTTAATTTTAATTTCTTCACTCTAGGATCATAAGGCTGGGAGCTTAATATACTTGTATGTTTTGGCTCAGCCTGGAAAAGAAAAAAAAAGGAGATTTGTATTAAATGAACTGTGCAACATTGTAAACATGAGTGCAAAACAATGCTAAAGGTTCTGAGTTTAAACCTAGTGACAACTGTGAGTAAGGTACCAGGAATTTCAAGATGATCATGAGTCTACTATTTATACAGTACTTGATAGCTTTCTAGACAAATGTTTGGGAAAGTAAATATATAGTTGTGGAGTGCTGCATGGATCACAATAACACATTACCAAAGAAATAAAAACAGGAAGAATAGAAACTTTTTAAAGTCCCCTATCACCAGTAAACTAATCTTGAAGTAAGATTCAGGTTAAAGCAGTAGTTATATGAGAGAAAAGAAATAGACCTGTACAAATCCCTTAAATAAAATGATAACACCATAATATTTTGTAAATATTTTTTAAGTTCATAAATATTATTGAGCAGCAATTTTTAATTTTAATGTGATGATTTGGGAAAAACAATAACAAATTATTGAGATGGTGCACTTTGTGTTAAACGTATAAAATGTGGCTGTTTTACCTTATTTATTAGTGGCTAATGTGTAGCGTTTACAGTTACTTATATTACACATGTAGTTTAAAAAGCGAAACCATCTTTAAATGTTAGTCTAGAAATTATTAATAGTTCTAGATGGAAATAAAACCTTGGCTCAAACCTAACCCCATCTGCTCCTACCTTTGGAATATAAAAATAGCAAGCTCTCTGATTGATGGACCAACGTTTAAGGAATATTATAAAATAAAGGCAAGAGAAGAAACAATGCACTTGCAATAGACAGCTTCCCCCCCCCCTCGTTTGGGGAGGGAAGCAACAGAGTGAGATATAATATACTGTTTTGTTGCACAATGACTGCTAGGCATTCACCTTCTTCTAGCCAGGCTTTAGCTGTTGACCTTAAGATTCTTTTGCTGTCAGTGCCATGAAAAAGTAGTGTAGACTACTATTCTCAACATTGCTGGGTATAAAAGTGCTGTGTGAAGCAAAATCGATAAAGAGAGCATACAGTGAACTGAAAAATCCAGATGAGTAGACCTACCTGCTTAAAAGCAATAAAAAAATAAGATGAATGCACAATAAAAAGCGGGAGTGGCAGTAGCCTTAATCATCCCTCTTATTTATTTCTCCCCTCCCTGGATCAGCGATGCATCTACACCTTTATTACCATGCCTTTGAAATTAGTCATTCTATCGTTTTTGTAGTTAGCGCTGAGTGAAAAATGTTATTAGCTATAACTTAATTGAAAATAAAAAAAATCCATTCATTTTAAACAGCAAAAACTTGACCTAACAAAGCCCTCCCCACTGGTTGAGCTGTTAACAAGTGAAGGAGGCACTCTTCCCCCTTGTGATTACTTTGCCTTCAATTGATAAACACTACATATTACACACTAATAAATGAGGCACACATCCTACATTTGGTGGCATGTTTCAGGACAAATGTAATAAAGAAGTTCGTTATAATAAAGTGTGAGGCAAACAAATGGTTGGTAAAAATAAAATAGTGCTTCTACAATGTAATGTTGTATAAAGAGTTAATGCAACATTCTAATATTCCTTCAAGATGAAGTTAAGATTTAAATTGTAATTTTTACTTTCAGGCAAATTAGATTTTCAGAAAGGAGTTTCCTATTTAGTATGTGCACCAAACAAACCATTTTAATTAAGGTTGTACCATCCTTAAGATACTGTTCGTGTTTGCGAGTGTTGATGAGATGCATAAGCTCTCTCTTCTTGTTTAAATATATTTCATTATCTGAAAAATGAACAATGAATAAGCTAAGTTATGAAACAGAAATTCACACAAAACTTACTTCCGTTAATTCAGTCAATTAGCCATTAAATCAAGACAGGTAAAAAAGCTTTTTTTTCTCTCTTATTTATTTGGGATATATATTCTCCAAATTTTAATGATTTGAAGGACTGGCAAGGACAATGGATAAGAAAATGATGAATAGTGTTGAAGCCAAAATGAATCCTTGTTTCACCCTTTACTCTTGATGGAAAATGGCCTAGAGGCAGACTTTTTTAAATACACAATGCATTAATGGCATTATAATATATTTTAATGGAAGTCTGACAAGTGTTTGTTTCCTTTGCTAATTTGGAAAGCCAATTGTCCCCAATGTGACACACCCCTTCTTCTGATAAATTAAAAAAAAACTTGGCCAAAACAATAAAAGGAAAAGGGGGCTGTTTTTGCTCCCCCTTCTTTTCCTTTAGCTGCCAAAGTTGAGAAAAGTCAGAGTTGTATTTTAGACAAACTTTTTTTTTGTTGTGTGTGTGGGAGAAGTAATACTAGAATATACAGGCCAAAAGAATGTATATTTGTGGCAGGCATTATAAAGCAGGCTGTTCTAATTCAAGTCAAGTGTCTTTGCAAAGTGCATAAAAAAAGGGGGTGGAAATATGGAGAATGAGAGAAAGGGGAATACACAGGGAGAGAAGGAGAGAGAGAATGAGAGGGAGATAAGGAAAAGGAAAGAAATATCAAGAAAAATATAAGGGAATAACAAAATGATCCAATTCAAGTTATAAGTCTACATTGCATAGGGTGCAACAAAAAGAGAGATGGGTGCTGAGAGTGAGAGAGGATGTGAGGTACTGAGCGAAAGGAGAGAGTAGTAGAGAGAGAAGGAAAGAGAGAGAAAGAGAAGGACATTGAAAAAAAAGAGAGAAAGAGAGTGGGCTGCTCCAATTCTATATAATAGATGCTAGAATTCAAGGTCTAAAAAAATTTGTCAGAACGGATCTTTGAAATGCAGCTTGTTTATTGGAAGTTCAAAAGAAAAAAAGAAAAAGAAAATGGGTGTGCTGGACCTTAAAAAAAAAACAGACAAACAAAAAAAACAACCAAATACATCCCAGATACAAATCAATTGACATAGCCAATGTGTAATGCTAGTGCATTAATGAATACTCACTTAAGAGATGTTTTTTCCCATTCCTGTGAACGCTAAGCATGCTAACTGTATCAAATATTGGTTTGTGATGGCATACCAAACAAGCAAACCTGGCAACAACAAAAATTAAAAATTTATAAAGTAGAGGCTACTTGAATATCACTGTCACTACACAAGTTCTTAATTGATTGTAAATTAATTGTAAATAAAATAAATGAGAAATGGACGAGCTCACATCCAAATCACAAGAATGATGATGCTTACTATAAGCTATCCCGACAAGATCAATGTCTAATCTTTCGACTTAAGACTGGACACAACAGAATGCGACAACACATATACCAGAAGCTCAAAATTGGAACCTGTGACATCTGCCCATGTGGAGTGTCACCAAGAGGCCCGTATAAGATACTGACTCCAAAACACCCCAATAGAAAGAAAACTATATGGAGAGCTCCCTGATTTGGAAACCACTGCGCAGTTCATCTCATATATTGGTGAAGTGATCTGAACCCTCCAACATAACAATGAGAACGAAGAAGAAGAATATCACTATCACTACACAAGTTCTTAATTTATTTTAAAAGCTTGTACAGGGGGATTCTGATGACCAGTACCAAATGTTGAAATCCAATGATACTAACTAACTTGTGCAGACATCGCTAATATGTATTATTTCCAAGAGATTATATACTTTTTAAAAAAAATGAGCCAACTTTCTCTTATACATCACATGCTGTTGTAGTTAAGATTTGCAAAAAAAATAAATTCGTCTTAAAATCAACATCATTTATATACATAACCTAACCTCTAAAATACTGGGTATCCTTATCTGCGAATGTAGGATGTTTGCTATCAAAATGTCATTACGGTTATTTCAGCTTCATAGATTCAATGTAAAGAACGCTTTACAAATTATGAAGTAAGTTTTTTAAATTCCAGCTTCAACTATTGCAATAAAACCATATCATTTTTAATAGAAATTAAGTTTTCTTTTCTTAAAGTTCTTTTGTTTCAGATACCTTTTCATGACTTGTTCAATGATGAAAATATCACCTTCAATAACATTGACTTTGGCTATAAAACAATGGGCTATTCTTGATTATAAATCGTATAGAAATAGCTTTTCAATTACATAGAAATAATATCTATGATTCCGGCTCATTCCGCAAAGCTGTAAAATTGCGTTATGTAGCAATTTAAATTGATTTAATCTATTAAAATAAGGTGTCAAGATAAAATAAAACAAATGAGGAAAAAGCTGCCAGGACATCCGTGCTGTTATCAGCAGCAGATGCCTTGACTGACTTGGTCATGTTCTCAGAATTCCACAAGGTTGACTCCAAGAAGACATTCTCTATGGTGATCTAACAAGTCAAGAAAGTCACCGGTTGACAAATTTTAAGGTATACTAATGTATGCCATTCACACCAAAAGTAGAAAAAAAAAGTGAAAGCACAACAGGGGCTTTTGATTACAGATGCCCAACCCTTTGACAGCAGCTGTCTATCAAGGATTAGCCTCTTTAGTCACATGAGAAATTGCAAAGAGAAAAGATTGTCTCTTGAGACTTAAAATGCCATAGGAATCTATTGAAAATAAAAGTAACTTCTCATGGAACAGACAAAATAATATACATGTTTTTAATGCTGTTAGGCAAACGCTGGAAAGGGGTCATGGTCCACAGGTTAAGAGCATCTGAGCCAGAGACCAATGTTGGCAGCTGTTGCAAATTAAAAAAAAAAAGATGGATAATTTTCTAATCCTAGTTTTAGAATAACTGATAGGGCTTGTATATAGTTACCTGCCATTACTAAGTAACTTTGCCTCATCTTCAGGAATATCTTCACTGAAGAGTTCCTTAATCCTCCTTTTCTAAAATGAATAAAAAAAAAATTCTGGTAGAAAAGAAACGTTGTATGTATATAAAATTATGCTCGTTCAACTGACAAATTTGTCTGAAAGATAAATCCCCACAGTAATGGTTGTTATTATTATTATTACAAGAGGGTGCATGGCGGCTGAGTTTTGGGTTCACATCTCAATGAAGACTGGAATTTTGAGCTTTGGGATTTTAATGATGTCACTGACTTCACCCAACTCTGGTAACTACTGACATTTAGACTATTACAAATTACCTCCCCGAAACACCTAAAGTTTAATTCTCATGTCCTTCAAGCTTTCAGTTTCAACAAATCAGAACTTTCACACAACTTTAATATAAACACATTTAGTGCAGCCCTAGTCTAGTAGAAATGGCTCTTATATAATATTATATAGAATCTAGATCTACTGCTGATGGCATTATAGTACATTAATCACAATTCAATTAGTTCTAAAAATATTTTAATTTTTTGTTGCTAATTTTTTTTTGCCAGGAGTTTTCTTGTATAAAGAAACAATGCATATCATAGATCTAAATCATAAATGATATCTCAATTGACTCAATACAAATGATACTCATACTGTTCATACTCAGATACTGTTTTTATGAAAGGAGAGAGAGAGAAAAAGTCAGAAAGAGAGAGAGAAATTAATGGGGGATAGATTATTAGAATAATTATTAGATAGATCAATAGATCTGAGTGACTGAGATGATTAGATCTAGACTTAGTGAAATCTAGACCTAGCCAGCATAGGCTCATGATATGATGGCATACCGCATAGGCCTAGGCTAGGCCACTAGTGATTCATTTCACTCATCACTGATGTGATACTGATACGATAGTACTTAGATCTAGCTAGACTCTAGGTTCTACTTCTAGGACTAGAGTCCTAGAGACTCTACTCTAGTTAACTCTAGTAGTAGATACTAGATACTAGATCTAGTAGAAGTAGTAGATCTATGACTATATCTATCTACTCTAGTGAGTAGATCTACTTCTAGCCTAGGCCGGCTAGGCCTACGCCTAGGGCTAGGATCATAGATCTAGTAAATTATACTACTAGATTCTAAATTCTAGTAGATAAGATTGATAAGATAGAGAATAGAGACTTAGACTTAGAGTCAGAGTTATGAGAGTAGACACAACCCTGGGTAATAAATAAATACCCAACCCTGTTCCTGTTCTTCCTCTCTCTTATCTGTCTCTCCTTGGCCTTAACCTTAATAATTGATCAGGTAGATCTAAGTACTAAGCAAGGTATTATCAACACAGCAGTAGTAGGAGAAATCTTACTCTAAGTGTATTTAAAAGACAACTATCGTTTCCTTCTCGTTTAAAAGACATTTTTGTCTTCGAGTTGACGTCGATTGTTGTTTCTAAAATAAAACATTTGCTTGTAATTCACGCGAGATTACCTCATTATCATCCGGGTTTTCTAGCTTTACGCATGCGCACTGACATTTGTGTCGTCGTTGAGAGCTCAATAAGCAAAGCTTAGAATTATATTTCCAAAGTGAGTTTAAGGGTTTATACACTCAAATCTGAGGTTTGTTTTATTAGTAATATTGTGTAAATGGCTTTCTTTTAAAAACATCGTTGCTGGGTGATATTTTCATACCCCCTACAAGATCATTTGTTTCCTCCTCTGTCCTTGATTGAAAGCCTTAATTTCACAACAATTATGGAAGTTTACAAGTAACAAGTCTTGTTATAAGTAAAAAGATAAGTTAGCTAGACTAGACACTATAAGTCTAGATTCAAGATTGATTAGAAGTAGAAGTAGATTATATAAAAGACAAGTTAAGAAGAGGGATAATATAGATCTAATAATATATTAATAATAATAATACTAAGTCTAGGCTAAGTAGTGACAGTGAATGATAATGATAGTGTGCTACATAACAATTACAATAACAATTACTAGTAATACTAACATTCTCAATGATACTGACTTCTAATCATGCTGATCTGAATCAGAATGACAGAATCTTATCTACTAGCTTGAATAATCATTCAATGATTTGGTGTTTATATTTATATAAATATAGATTAGATTGATTAGATGATATATCTGTATTCTATGATTATGATATCATCTCTATTCTAGTAATCTATCTAGTCTCTAGTAATCAATCTCTTACTTCAATTTCTAGACTCTTCTCGTAAGACAACAAAAATAATAACATATGAATAATATGATCTAGAAGTTACTAGAACATAAACATTGATCTAGAATGTCTAGATCTAAATATACAGACTACACTAAGCCGATGTGCCTAAAACCAAACCAAACCTAAGCCAAGGCAAAGGCCTAGGCTATAGACTTTAGGCTTTAAGGAGGGTAATCTAGATTTAGTCAATTTAGATACAATACAATCATTGTAAATAGCATCATAGAATCACACAGAGAATGAGAGATATGTAGATTCCAGATACATCATCATAGATGTAATAATCATAATACAAAATTGCCAAATTGGATAACCCAAAATTGTCTAGAGAGTAGACTAGTCACTAGTAGAGTCTAATAAAAGTCTAATTAATTAGGGATTAAAGTCCTATTCCGGTTAATTAAATATTAAGCCAATCCTATCTTACTATCTATTCTATTTCTAGATTCCAATTATAGATCATAATTAACTCATATTAGACTTAATTCTAATTAGTCTATATTGTAATATTAAATTTAATTATAGAATGATACAATGATTGAATGAATGATAGTCAACTCAAGTCTCCAAACTGATTGACAATGAATAGTTGTTACTGATTACTGATATCTAGTAGATACAGTCTATATGCAATCAAGTATTTTATTCTTCTAATATAGATCTAGATTCTGTGTATTCATTTTATGAAATGATTTGTCCACTTTATAATTCTTTTTTGTTGACTTAGCTAGCCTTAATTAATTCACATAACTGACATTCAAATGTATCCTCCAATTTTTTGTTAATAGATTTTAAGATTTACTTACTGCTAGCTCTTTTAGCCTTAGAATAATCAGATTTTTCTAATTTTGGTGTTGTAATTTTGTCAAACTCAGGCATAGTACAGGACTTAAGCAACTATAGCTTTAAAATAGTGTCTTTAAAGTAATTTAACATTTATAATAGAAATATATACATCTTGTTTTTTTGTTGTTGTTTTTTCTATCAGTGTCAGCCTTAAACTAGAATCTAAAGCTTTTATTAGTATTAGCTCAATGCATGAATTTCATTTCATCAGTGGACTTGTTATACACAGAATAATACTTTTCATATCCATCTGGGGCCAGATGTGACTAGAAAGTAGAGTACCCATCTCTAAGTGTCTAGCAAATAGCTGGCATTACTGTACAGTTAGCAAAGCTTCTAAAATATATATAAAGATATATATACATATATATTTAATGTATATTTATTTATTTAAACAATAATATATTTTAGGGCATAAATTGCATAAAAGACTAATTAAACCATGTCCTCTTTATATGTATTAATATGAATTTTTGCTATTATATCCTGCTGCAAATGAATATTATCGTATGGTGAAAAATGGCTGGATATCCAGTTGGAGCCATATCAACATGGCTTTAGGAAATATAGATCATGTGAAACACAGCTAATAGAACTAAAAAAAATTGATGACTTTTCAAAAGGTTTCTAAGATAATTGTGAACAAATAGATACTATCTTACTAGATTTTTCCAAAGCTTTTGACAAAGTTCACCACCATAGTTTGAAACTCAAAATTTTTTTTTTTGATATTGATGGTCCATTGCATCAGTGTATTAAAGATTTTCTTATAGGAAGAGGAACAAACTGTAATAATAAATGGCTCTAAATCACACCAATAACAGTAAACTCAGATGTACCTCAAGGAAAAGTCTTAGGTCAACTACTATTTCTAATTTACATATAAACGATTTACCAAATTGCATTAGTTAAGGAACAAAAGTCAGATTATTTGCAGATGATTGCATAATATATAGGACAATAAAAACAACACAAGATACAGAAATTTTACAAATAGAATTAGATGAATTACAGAAATAGGAATCAAATTGGAGCATGTCTTTCCACCCAGAAAAATGTCAGTTATTAAGAGTACCAAAAAAAACTAAAATTAATTCCACTTATCTTATTCATGGTAAACCAGTAACACAGACTAAAAATGCAAAATACCTCTAAGTAAGTGTTATAATAAATGAAAAACTGTCATGGAATCCCCATATTGATGAAACAATAAAAAAAATCAAACAAAGCATTAGGGTTTAATAAAAGAAATTTCTATAAATCAAATAAGAACATAAAACTAAAATGCTATTTAACCTTGGTTAGGCCAATAATAGAATATGCATCCTCTGTTTGGTACCCCTCAACTCAAGAAAACATTAAGAAACTGGAACAGACACAAAATATAGCAGTGAGATTCATAACAAACAAATATTCACATTTGACTATAGTAACACCTTTAGTAAAATCACTTAATTTAGAAAGCCTTCAGGACAGAAGACTTAAGAGTAAAGTAGCAATTATACACAAAACACTGAACCATAATCTCCAAATACAAAAACAATACTTAATAAAATACTCAGAAAGACACAAGATAAAGGCACATTCCTCGTCCCATATGCTAGGACAAATCTGTACAAATGCTTTCTTCCCTAGTGCCAATAGAGCATGGAATGGGCTGCCTGAGCTAGCCAGGAAAACCAGTGACTTGGCAGAATTTAAGTCACTGGTAAATATGCATGACACATAGGACGAATTCTTTTTTGAAGTAACGTACATAGGACGAATCATCTTCATTTTTGAAGTAACGTCTATATTATATTTAAGATAAGAGCTCAGCCTCATTGTAATTCTACTTAAGTTGTCTAAACTTAATATCATGAGATTGAGAGCGCTACCATTTTTTCTTAGTGTTCATGTAGACATAGGCCTGTATATTGTTTTTTCATCACTTAAAATTAAGTAATGGTGATTGAAAAGATTTATAAATGCAGCTTTAAGTTGAAATCATAGTTTCAGATTTATAATAATCCTTAAAAGAAATAATTTACACACAATCATGATAATGGATGTAACATTAATTTCATAAAATTTATTGATACTATATTGGCTTGTTCAAAGACTCAAAAAAACAAAATGTACTGCTGCAGGGGTAAACGACTGTATAGAAAATACAAAGAACATGCATAAATGTACCCTGCGGGACCAAG
>JADKLZ010001483.1:7857878-7879740 GCA_021533235.1 Biomphalaria straminea
AATTAAAATGGCCAGCGGCCGAATAAGGTTGAGCATCACTGGTGTAGATGCCATTAAAATTATCTATTAAAATTATCTGAGCAATACTCATAATACTGCATATACTGATACCATTTACTGACTTAGTACCAGCTGATTATTCACGGCCATACAACGCAGTGTCCAAGGACAGGAACAAAATTGAGGTCAGGCACCATCAATCCTCTTGATACCAATAACATAATAAGAATTGAAGAATCAAGGCAACTGTCATTGAACACTTATTCATTCATCATTAGGCGCCATCTTGGGCAGAACTACTTGTTCACAACAAAAGGCGCATAACTCGCAGTGACCAAGGGCTAAATCTCATATCAAATATAAACACCGAAGGCATCCTACTACATTCTAGATTTGATAGCAAATTTCTAAAATTGCCAGACTAAAGGCTAACACTAAAATCAGAACCACCCTCGTACGAGACATGATATTCGCGGACGACGCAGCCGTAGTGACACACAAGAGCTTCAGTCAGAGGCGTCACTAGGGTGGGTGTCACCCGGTGCGGTAAAATCATTTTTGCGCAATAATACAGTTCGTTGATTGCTGCTACACAAAGTTTAAATGAGTACCGGTATCGATTATGTTTTTTTCTCTTACATATTATCGTTAATCATTACATACATTAACATCTACGATTTTTTTAAAAAGAAAGAAATTAAAAAAACAACTGAGCATGCTTTCCTAAATAAACATTAAACAGCTCTTAAAGGAAACTTTTGAACATTATAATCACATATAGTGGTAGTTTCATGAGGACAACTAATGAAAAATGCAACTTAATGAAAAGTATATTGATAGGTAAAAAAAAAATAAATTTAGAATTTGGAATTTTTTTAACATATAAAAGTTTACAATAAATTTAGAAAATAAATATTTAAATTTCCTTTTCAGAATTATAAAAAAACTTTAAACTCAATATATATTGCGACTTCGTTTTCAATGGACAGATTTGCTTGTTTTGATTTCAAAAAATAGTTGTTAATTAATGTTTGAATGAGAGAACGTTGTTAGTTGATGTTTTAATGAGAGAGTGTTGGTAGTTGATGTTTTAATCAGAGAACGTTGTTAGTTAATGTTTTAATCAGAGAACGTTGTTAGTTAAATTTAGTTTTGCAAAGCTTCTTTTCACATGACGCCTTGTAAACATGCATTTGGCAAGAAACAGTTAAAGGTTTAATTCAAAGGCTGGTAGATATTCGTTGTCGTCTTTCAAAACTTTGCTGCATTCTAGTATTCTAGTTTTAGTATTTCTGTTCACATATATAAAAGAGATTGATGCACTCAGTATTAACTTCTTGCTCTCTATTTGAATAGTAAATCTTAAGAATACTTTCCTGATATTTTCATATTGTTAAAACGTATTTTTCTTTTGCATTAACATGCTAGTTTGATTTGAGAAAAGTTATCTTAATAACATTTTGAGCTAACGTTTCACATATTTCGTAGTGTAAATGTTTAAGTGCTCGAGCTTAGCCACCACTTTGAAAATAATAAACACTTTAATTTGAAGGTACTTTTGTGTTTAGTTTACTTTTTTGAGCACATCTGCCAATAAGAAAGTCAAGCAATGAAAGTTATGCGTGTATTCACAGACAGCTGGCAATCATATTTGTGCTGCGCCTCTAGTGTTTGTATTTTCAGATAGACGGCAAAGATGTTCGCCGTCACACTTTCATAAAATCGTTCTTTCATGGGTCTAACAGCAACACCATGAGCACACCAGCGAGTTGTTCATATGACACGCTATCATTAACTATAATAATAATAGGCTTGTCTTCGAATCCGAAGATTAGTGAGGAATACAGTGTTTCCCATTAACTATATTATCCTATCTATTAGTATTAGTGGCAAAGAAAGAAAACCCTTTTTCTAGAGAACAAAGAAAGTATAATTAGAAAATATTTTCCGATTAAGAATTTGGACCACATAGCTTAAGTAAACGGTGTACACATCCATTCAAGTTTCTTTTCTGTTCTTCATTTATTACTGCCTGCACTTCTTCATGAATCCTTGACATTGTAGCTGCATTACCATGTCCCTGAGCTCATCATATCGATACGTTAAGCCCATCTCTTTTCAGTCGTTTTAAATTATAAGAACTGATACACCAGATTTGGCCCACAATAAGAAGAATATCCTACATTTCTGTCATTTCAACATAACCATTGCTACTGTTAATATATCTTACATCTTCAGAGATCTATGTTAGGTGTGCTGTAATACAAGATACCAGAGTACCTTGCAGCTTTTATGTCTCTCATCTCTGATAAGTATATCCCTTAAGTGGTTTGCTAAAACATTTATATATTTTTGGTACAAGCTTGAAAAGTATTTTTTTATTATTGCTGACTTGCGATCGTATAAGTTATTATTTCAGCACTGGCTCATATTTAGATAACATTTCCACAATCCTAAGAATAAAAATTTCATTGTTCAATGAAAAGTCTTCATCAATTCGTCACCATATACCAACTTTTTCTTTGCTAGAAACAATGCAATAGTAAGCAATCTGTAATACAAGATGTTCGTCTGTTTTCCCATCTAAACGTCAATCATAGCAATGACGTCCTTGTCAATTTTTTGAAGCTAAAGTCCTGCTCCCAAAATGTTCCTAATTTGAAAGCCTGATAAATGTCCTTCAGTCTTCTCTCGAGTTTCTCGTTTTGGACATGTCCACTATTTATCAGAGAAGAAAATCTTGCTATTGATGTTTTCCCATTTAGAATAATTTTATTCAACAATTTCTAAGCTTTATGATTTTGCTTCTGTCACATTTTAAAGTTGGTATTTTTAATTATTTTTTTAAGTGCTTTTTTACACTTGGGTGTCACCCCCTATCGGGTGTCACCCGGTGCGGACCGCACCCCCCGCACCTGCCTAGTGACGCCTCTGGCTTCAGTCACACATGTCCCGCTTCTTTCAGGTCTGTAAAGAGTATGGCCTAGCCATTAGCACGAAGAAATGTTATGGGACCACTTGCTACAGCACTACCCTCCATCCTCATTTAGGATAACAAGCTGGATGCCGTAAATAAACTCTGCTATCTTGGATCTACAATTCAAAATGACCTGGTTCTAGGAAGAGGATAAAAAAAAAACACGTATGGAAGGATTTCATCCACCTTCGCTAGACTAATATTTGGGGAAACCAGAAGCTCACCGTAGCGACCAAAATGGAGGCTTGCGTACTGAGTACGGTACGCTACTGTACGGCAGTGTGAGTCGTGGACTACCTATGCAAAAGCAAGAATGAAAACTAAACTCGTTCCACTTGCGCTGCCTCCGAAGGATCTTGAAAATCACATGGCAAGAGGGAGTGTGCATTACTGAGATCCTTGCGCGAACGGGCTTTCTCGGCATCTTTACAGTCCTCAGACAACGCCGCCTGTTTTGGCTTGGACATGTTCGCCGGATGGAGGACAATCGCATCCCGAAAATCTACTGGCAACTTGCGTCTGGCTGAAGAAAAAATGATCGCCCCAAACTCCGTTACGTGGATGTAATAAAACGGGACCTAGACACAGCGAACATTGAACATTGGGAAGACATAGCCCTCTAGACGCAGTATTTGGAGAGAGACGATAATAATAATAATAATTTTATTTATAAAGCGCTGTTAACAAACAAAAATGTAGGCTCAAGGCGCTGTAAAAACATTACAAACACAAACACATAGCATAACAAACTAATCTAAATAAGTTCTAAACAAATAGGTCTTAATGTTCTTCTTAAAAGTGGTGAAGCATGTTGTCTGTCTCAGATTGATTGGGAGTGAGTTCCAAACCTTTGGTCCGTGAACTGAAAAAGCCCGCAGACCGTAGCTTTTGAGGGAAAAACGTGGCACCACTAAAAGCGTTGAGTCCATTGAGCGTAGGGCTCTCTGTGGAACATATGGAGTAATCAGTTCGCTACGATGACCAAGAAAGCTATGGACAGCGAAAAAACATGGGCCTCAGCTCTGGAAGAAAAGCGTGCCATATGAAAAATGCAGGCTCCTCTACCACCAAAACGAAAGCCACTTTAACCTGTGATATATGTGGACGGGAGTGTCTCCAAATTAGGGCTCCACGGTCACATCAAAAATTGTTTGATATGAACCATAGTCGTTTTACGACTGAAGGAGGCCAACATTTACCGTATTTAATTTATAATTACACCTAGATGAAGGCTAGATCTGTCTTGTACTGTAGTCAGTGGCGTACCGAGGGGGGGGGGGCGGGGAGGGCATCCGCCCCGGGCGCCGGAGAGTAGGGGGCGCCAAAATGGGTATTACACGCTCTATATAAACTAGGGGAGAGGCTATGAATAGGCTATCAGTCTCGTAAAGGCAGTAAATGATCCACCAAGTCGCTATCAACTGGATGACTCTCTGATGACCTCTGTGATACAATTGCAGCCGTCAAATTCATCTACTCAAACTGCTGAAGCCACTAGTGTTAGTAAACAGCGTCTGCTCCTTGATTCACATGATTTTGGTTACATTGATTTTGATTCCATTACGGGCTTATCAAACGTAGCAGACAATCTTCATATGGAGTTGATTTCTCGTGGGCCAGAAGTATTTCAGAACAAGGATGCTAATTTTGCAGTAAGTGCAGGCCGTTTAATGACTTTAACATGGTTTAAACGTAGTCGTCCCAATGGAAAGGAAGTCAACAGATCTTGGTTGCTTTATTCCCCTTCTAAAAAGTCAGTGTACTGTTTCTGTTGTGTATTATTCACTTCAACAAGCAGTAATTCTAGATCGTCATTTGAGTTATCTTCTGGATTTTGTAATTGGCGACACACAGAGAGACGGAGGGATCACGAAAACAGTCCAAGTCATCGAATATCTTTTACTCATCATCTCATCTCATCTCAGCCTGTGGTCCCTACTGGGGCATAGGCCACCAACCAGCTTTCTCCAGGCATCTCGGTTCTGGGCGAGTCTCTCCAACTGTCCCCATGTCTTGCCCATCTGCTTGGCTTCTGTTTCCAGATCGCGGCGTCATGTGTTCCTGGGCCGTCCTCTATTCCTCTTTCCTTGGGGGTTCCAGGTTAGGGCTTGCCATGTTATGTTGGATGCCGGCTTGCGCAGGGTGTGACCTATCCATCTCCAGCGTCTCTGAAGGATATCTATTTCAATGGGCTGCTGTTTTGTTCTTTGCCACAGTTCCTCATTCGAGATCTTGTCTGGCCAGCGGATCATAAGAATCTTCCTCAGGCAGGTGTTGATGAATACCTGGATTTTTTTGATGGTGGTGACAGTGGTTCTCCAGGTCTCTGCTCCATAAAGTAGTATCGGCTTAACAATGGTGTTAAATAGCCTTATCTTGGTGGTGGTGCTTAATTCCCTAGATCCCCAGGTGTTCTTCAGCTGATGGAAGGCTGCTCGAGCTTTACCAATGCGGGTTTTGACATCTGCATCTGTTCCACCATGGTGATCTATAATGCTGCCTAGATAGGTGAAGCTTTCCACCTCTTCCAGCGCCTCACCTTGGACTATAATGGGTGTAGTGTTTGATGCCTTTATTTTGAACACCTTGCTCTTTCCTCTGTTTATGGTAAGACCCATTCTAGCGGAATTGTCTGCAACAATATTTATCTTTTCCTGCATCTGCTGCTGTGTGTGAGAAAGAAGAGCTAAGTCATCTGCAAAGTCGAGATCATCTAACTGTTTCCACAGTGTCCACTGTATACCGTTTCGCTTCTGGTCTGTTGCTGTCTTCATGACCCAATCTATGGCTAGTAGGAATAAGAAGGGAGAGAGTAAACAGCCTTGTCTCACTCCTGTTTGGATTTCAAATGCCTCTGTCAGTTGTCTGCCATGCACTACATCCCTTCATATGACTTCTTGATGATGTTAGTAATTTTTTCAGGCACTCCATAGTGTCTTAACAGTCTCCAGAGGGTCTGTCTGTCCACACTGTCAAATGCCTTTTCATAATCTATAAAACTGACGTAGAGAGGGGAGTTCCATTCCATAGACTGTTCCAAAATTATGCGCAGTGTTGCTATCTGATCTGTGCATGATCTCTCCTTTCGAAAGCCGGCTTGTTGGTCACGAAGATGTGGGTCTACAGCATCTTTCATATATCTTTTACTAAATGGAAGGAATTGGAACATCGGATTTCACAAGGTATGTTGATTGATATGGAAGTTGAGAAACAAATTCAAAATGAAAAGCGAAATGGCGTAAAGTGCTGAAACGAATTCTGGCTTGCATAAAAATTTCTAGCTAGCCAAAATTTGGCTTTACGTGGTCACAGCTGTTAGAAAACCTGTATGAAGATGGAACTCAAACTAGTGAGACTCAGAATGATGCATACAGTTTGCTTCAAAATGTGATGAATTTCAATTTCATCACTCTACTTGATTTCTGGCATGCCGTTTTGTCAAAAATTGACCGGATTCAAAACGACTGCAAGATCCATCAATGAATTTCCATGACGCAGCACTGGATTTAGAAGGACTGCAGCAACGGCTAAGTAGCATTCGAGAAGATGTTTGCATAACTGCAGTCAATGCAGCTAAAGTTCTGTGAGAAAAATTGGGAATTAGGATAGAAGGAAGAATTAAACGTCGATAACAGATGCCTGGTGAAAATGCTCGTGAAAATGCAGGACTCGGTGCGGTTGAAGAAATAACTCGCATTATGAAATCAGTTATTGATAGACTAATCCAGGAGATGACAACACGATTTGGTCGTCTGAAGACGTTAGATGAAAAGTTTGGATTTCTATTGTTTGCTAATGAAACCTCTGATGATATTCAACAGCACTGTGCTACGCTAGCTGACTTTTATAAAACTGATATCGATGGAACTGAACTGTTCGTAGAAATCAGTGACTGCAGTATGTTGCTGAAAACCCGGCCAGATTATTAGAATTATTTCATTTATTATTTCATATGGCAATGACATATGTCCATACTTGCGAATTGCTTTGCAAATTATGCTGACAATCTCTGTGTCAGTTGCTAGCTGTGAGCGTTCTTTTAGTAAACTAAAAATCATTTAAAATTATTTGAGAGCTTCAATGGGTCAGGAGCGTCTGTCAGACTTGGCATTGCTAAGGATAGAAAAGGAGCTGGTCGAAACAATTAATTTTGATGATGTCATTGACAACTTTGCTAGTGCAAGATCACGAAAAGTAGTTCTATAAAAAATGGTTCATGTTGCTTCAGATTGTTCATTAACTTTGTTTACAATAAAAATTTTTAATTTAATGATTGGTGATTGTTTTTATGCAAATATAGATTACGCATTCTATTGGGGGGGAGGGTGCCTACAGACTATGCCGCCCCGGGCGCCTGGCACCCTCGGTACGCCACTGCTTGTAGTTAATTGTTGATGCATGTCGGATTACGACAGACTACTCTGCAGATGTCTGCGTTTTCTTATGCGGGTGTATTTCAATACGAATAACTCACAAGCAAATAGACACATCAGTTTGTAATAAGTGGGGTGATCAATCCAAACACCATTGAACAGTTTGAATGAAGGTTTAATCCACAAAAGGCCACACTCGATGTCTGTGTCGATAAAATACGCCTTACCGCTATGAACTCCTATCATCAACTAATTTTTTTCTGTCTTTAAGTAACCTCCAACTCAACAAAGTCCTAGCGTCACTAGTCGCGCTCAAAATCCGCCGAATCATGTCCATAAAACATCGTATAAGTACAAACTTGTACAGAGAACTTGATGATGTAAATACCATATTACTTGAGTAAATCGTATTAATAATTTAGTACATAGTCGAAATTAAAATTATCCTTAACAAACAACTAATATTGGCAGGGGCGTAGCTAGGGATTCGGGGGCCCGGGGGGGATCGACCTGTTTGGGGGCCCCTTGCATTTTGACATTCGACATATGACATGACATAATGTACGCAAAATTATATAAGCCCAAGATCAAATTGGTTCAGTATATAAATTAACTTAACAAAACAAAAAATAATCATTAAGACTCTTTTAATGAATAATACTGTTGTTTATTAGTTAATTAATGCACAAGTGACAAATCTCAATTCATATCGCTTCATGTCGTGCATTCTGTGCATCAAAGACATCTATAACATCATCTACATCGATACTTTCTAGTATTTGTGACTTCACTGACATTAAAGCCATGATAAGCCTTTCTTGCGTCATTGTGCTCCTGTGATAGTTTTTGATGAGCTTGAGCTTTGAGAATGACGCAATGGAAGTGGCCTGAGTTAGCGGTATTCGGAGGAGGTTGCAAGGTTTGAGAACATGTAATTACCATATGAAGCCTGTTTCCGCAATATGTCGAGTATAGAAATACTCCGATAAGCATCACAATTGCTGATGAGTAGAAGACTCAGGGACATCATTTCAAATGATCACAAACTATTGAAACCATCGGTAACTGAAAATACAGAGACATTACTCAACGAACGACAGATGAAAAGGAAAGTGAAATACGATGCAAAAGCAAGACTACCTAAAGATTACTCTGTCGGAGAGAAAATGAGAGTTCGTCTAGGACAAACATGGCAGAAAGCAGTTGTCATAAAAAAAAAAAATACATTCCTCACCCAGATATCACATCATAAACAAACGATGGTAAAACATACAGAAGAAATCAAGGCTTTTTGAACAAGAGTTTCGATGAAGATATCTCTGGGTACTATGATACCGATGATGGCAACGAAAAGTAAACTGTTAGAACAACCAAAACACAGTTATAGACCAACGTCTAGAGAACCCGTTGTGCCAGTCAAGACAACCAGAAGTGGTCGAATTGTTAAAGTTCCTAGTAGATATCAGTCCTAAGAACTTTAAAAGGAAGGATGTGATAATAAATTAATAAATGGAATGATCTCTGGGGTGAATTTGGAAAAACAAAGTTAAACAAATTCATGTAGGCCTACAGTTCCAAACACGGTGACAATTGTTGGATCTATCTCAGAGAATGAAAAGCTGCCAGGTTGAGAGAGTGATTATCACAGTTCAAAAATATTGCTTTTGGATGTATGCCTAACAGACGTTTCCAAAGGCCAGACAGAGGGCCACTCATTCTGGCTGCGTTATCATAGGTTTAACCAATGCGTCACGCTGTTTTGTAGCCCACCCTGGTCAACCCGAATAATGGACAATTCTAGCATTATTAAGAATAACTATTGGATTTGTTAAACTGGATTTCGCTGTATATCATACAGTTTTATTCGTGGCCACTAGCGGCCTTGGGGGGTCGGAAATGGGACAGCCGCCCTAGGACCCGAACAAGTCACAAACTTGATCACCACACATTTTCATAATAAAATACGATTGGATGTCGATGTTAATATACGAAATAAAATATTTGCATTGGTTGCTTCCGCCTTTGTATTTTTTTCCTAATAGGCTATGGCCATGAGAGTATTTTTTATAACTTTTTTTTAAGTTCAAAGATTTTTCTTTTATGCAAAACAATTACAATACAGTATATATAGCACTTAGCGCGGCCAATAGTAAGACAACAATGGCTACAAAATGTTCTATGTTTTGTAACGAAAATAAGGAAGGCCCACAGCGTTAAGGCGGACATACTGTCTTGTTATTGTTACATCGTTGGAGACGGATGAGCCGGTTAGCATGATGTGGTATGGTATATATAGTTTATCCTTACGGCTCAGGGTCCCGCACATGACACTCGCCCAGGGCCCCATGCACTGCTAAGGACGCCCCTGTTCGTGGCATCAAAGAGATTAGTTTTTGCTGCAAGCACATGTTTGATCTCTTTTGAAAGAAAAGTCAATTTAAAACAAATTTATTAAAGATTTGCATTTTAAAATGTACTACTTTTTTCTGTCGGAAAATTTTTAAAAAATGTCAACAAAGTCAACGTACTGATAGACCTAGATGTAGATTTACTCTTTGTTATAAATTTAATCCATAAATGTTGAAAAACAAAAAGACACATGTTGACACTATTTGTCAATCAAATATATTAATTTATGTATTTACAAACAAATTTCGGACACCCGTTTGGGGGCCCCCCTAAGTGGGGGCCCGGGGGGATTTTCAAAATCGCCGTCTCCCTCCCTTAGCTACGCCACTGAATATTGGGTTAAATCTAAATGTATCAATGTCTGGGTGAGAGAAAAATTGTTTGTTTTACTTTTAATTCTGTTACTTGTTACCTATCCCTTAGTCTGTGAACCATTGGGGCACCAAGCAAGACCCGTATACCGTCTTTTTCCATTCCTCTCTGTCCTTTGCCCAGTTTAGAATCTCTTTCAGTGGCAGGCCCGTCCATTCTTTTATGCTGTCCTCCCACCGCTTTCTCTGTCTGCCTCTTCTTCTTTTTCCTGGTACTGTTCCCTGTAGGAAGGTCTTTACGAGCCCCGAAGATCTTGTAATATGGCCATATATTTTCAGCTTGCGTTTTTTTCACGGTAGTTAGCAGGTCATCATGGGGTCCGATCGCTGCAGTGACCCTGTCTCTAATCTCTGGTTTGTGATGCGGTCTTTGAATGTGATGCCTAGGATCCTTCTGTAGCATCTCATTTCCATTGCTAGGGTCCTCCTCTCTAGCTCTGCAGTCAATGTCCAAGACTCACAAGCATATGGAAATGTGGCCATGACCAGTGATCGTATCAGCCAGATTTTGGTGCCGTGGGCTAAGCCTTTGTCTTTCCATATTATTTTAAGTTTTGAAAGGGCTTTTAATTCTAGCTCCAAGATTTTCTTCTTTCTAAGATCTTGTCTTCTCCTTTCATATTTTCACCTTTCTTATTTCCTTCTGTCCTCTTCTCTCTTTCTGGCGTCATCTCTTTGCTAATCGTATCTCTTTTCTTTCTTCTTCTCTTAGAGTTTTTGCGATATGAAGTTTTCTAATTCATCACCTTGTAGACCGCTTTCTTTCCCAGCTTCTCCTAATATCTAAAAAAATTTTCTCGAAACACAAAATGAAAATCACAAATCAGCCGCAGTCAGCTTGTAGATATTATCATCGTCTTTTGTCAAAGCTTCTGTCATAGGAGACTTGAATTAAAGTTGTCCCTCTTGTGTAGATACTTGACAGACTTTCTTCTGTGACTACGTAACAGCAGATATCTCTTGCTTGTCTGCTCTGACTTCATTTCTTTATGCTGCTATTTCCTACCTGCATCAAGTCGGATGGTCGCCAATTGTACGATGCAAGAATATGTGATTTCTATGCAAGGACAAGTTTGCGTCTTAGCAGTTTCAGTCTCTTTATTATACGAAAACATTACAACTCCAACTCTATTCTCTGTACAACTCCAACTCTATTCTCTGTACAACTCCAGCTCTATTCCCTGTACAACTCCAGCTCTATTCCCTGTACAACTCCAACTCTATTCTGTTGTACAACTCCAACTCTATTCTCTGTACAACTCCAGCTCTATTCCCTGTACAACTCCAACTCTATTCTCTGTACAACTCCAAATCTATTCTCTGTACAACTCCAGCTTTCTAGTATTCGTTGTACAAACTCACCAAGTCTAACTCTTTTAACAAGCTTCAAATTCTAACTTTACTCTCGCTCTCCAAAGTCTATCTAATTCTCTCTTCATTCTTCTCTCACTCCACCCGTACTTTTTCTCCATGTACTTGTTCAAACATACCACGTAGACACTTTCATTGCCTCGCATCTCACAGTCACCCACCCGTATCGTATCAACAAACCTCTTTCTCTCATCCAGACATTGACGCATGCGCACTCTCATCTCTCCAATCTCCACACTATAAAATTATTCCGAAAATTCAAAACAAGTCATCGTTTAAAAAAGTATTATATACGATGTCTCATTTTGATTGTGTGTAATTATATTTATAAATTTTCTTTCTTTTTTTTTTTAATAAAACCTTTCCATTGAACATTTAGGTCTATTTCATTTGGACTTTTTTTTTGTTCTTGTAGTCTTGTAGTCCGAATGATTTCTAACAATGTAGGCAGTTCATAATGAAAGTGAAATCTATTGAATACGAAGTAAATTACATTAGCTAAAAAATTGTTTTCATTTCTGCTTAAGCTGGACTAGTAGCGCTCGAAAGACACGTAGAATTTCATTTAAAAAAACAAGAAGAAAGCGTTGAAAACTAAAACTAAAACACCTATCAAAATGAAACTAAAACACACATTGTATCAAAATGAAACTACAACAAACATTGTATCAAAAAAAAGTTTTAATACGATCTTTTTATGTTTTTTTTTTTAGGAAAAAAGAAACATGCATGCATCTTATTCACATGACCAACAATGCAGGACAAGGACAAATAATAGAATTATCATTATGTCGTTTTTCGCCTACTTTCGAAGAACGATCAGATCCAGAGTCTACATCCCTCTAAACCTGTGAAATTTTGGTCAGGCAAACGAACATTCTACAGACCTACAACATTTTACTACTTCTTATCTTTTTTTTAGGGCATGTTTTGATGTCAAGAAGGATGTGATAGGTAACATTGGGTCTTTTTATAGAAATAATGTGATAAAATGGATATTCACGTCATCATTGGCAAAGGGTTGAAACAATACACCACATCTCTTTTGACGCGAAGTTGCTTGTTGAAACGTCTTATAGTAGAGTTACCTTTAATTCAGTAATGGCTTGGGCTTTCAATGGAATAAGCAACTATTTCTAACAAGTTATTCTATAAATATTATAAATTAAAAAGGAAACAGGTCGATCGAGACGGCTTTAACGACAGCTATTCCAGGCTCTCTTCTAATCACCTGTGTTAGTAAACGTTCTGATGCTTGTAGTAATACACAGGTAAGTCTAGTACATTCATCTGGTTGCAAGTACAGGTCGGCTTCCTAAACCACAGTTCCGTACGAATCCTGTTCAGAACTATATTTCACTGTGTCCAGGATTCTGGCGTGATCACCATGAGTGTCGGGAGCGTATGTACTGGTTCGTGTCGATGCTACGGACTGTTATGGAATAAAAAAAACAAACACTTATGATTAGACCTACTTAGCATGAACGTATTAATTCACTTTGTTTGTCTTATATGTATTGGATGTTCCTTTAAATCTGAAGATTATTACACCCTAGCCCAAACCTCCGACAGGACGACCAAGTTCGGCGTCGGGAGGGGTTCGAATCCGGGTCCAGAGCACATACCACACGACAAGTCAGCCATTTGCAATGAATAAAGAAAGAAACACAAGAAAAATGGCCTTTAAGATATCAACTGGTTATCCTTCCTATTCATTCAAACTACTGAGACATAACATAGGTGCTCAACCTTTTTCGGAGTCACGGACCACATCATTATACATAGGCGTCAAGACTCGGTGACTTCAAGTTAATACATTACTGATATCTATTCTACTTTTGGTCATTACAAAAACATTTTTTTAAACTCGTATGAGGTCAGGCATGTATGTTCCCAATGGTAAGATTAAGAACTAAAGACATATAAATTAAGAAGCGCTTTAAAAGTTCCGAAAAAAAAATCAAATCTTCACCAGAACTCCAGGTTCAGAAGTCAAGGGCTTTACTATATTGCCACTGCTCACCCTCAGTGACATAAGCTCCAGTGGAATACACCTTCAGTCCTGCAGACGTTTGTTTTCAAGATTCAGCAAACAGGCAAAGATCTTCTCAAAGTTGTGACTGAAAGTGAGAATGGATTCGTATTTCTCAGCCCTTCGTGCCTAGCAAAGGAGGCAAATTTGGTACCAACGCAGTTGTAGCAGTGACTGTGGTACCAACAAGCCCAGCAAAGGTAGTTAATTCATAATGCCGCTACACGTATTTTGGTTTCTTGCTGCTGCCATTAGGCCTACTTCGTTGATCAAATCATCGGTTTGGTTAGAACGAGGACATATGAAGAATTTATATTCTCTGCCTTTGTAGACTGGAGGACGTAGAACTATTTAATCTGCTATTTTATCAAGCCCTAAGACAAGAATAAAAAAAAGTACCAAAATAACACTCTTGTTCAAACAAACTTTCACTTTTATCACATCGAACGACAGCTGGCAAGAATTTTCCACATTCTATGCCTTAGCTTACAAGTATGATTTTAATGTAACTGAAAAACATAAAGTTACAACTGGCGCATAGAATATTTCGAACCATTTATAATGCAAAGAATTATAATATAATAAAGCTTGCGAAAAAAAAACAAAACGGAAATCAACTCTCGAAAACTAAAAGTTAGCTTTTTACAATAATAGCTTATTCTTACGATTGGACTTCACTACTTGTTAAGTCGCTACTTAGGAAAAGTTAAGTGATTAGATGGTGCAAAAAAAAAATCAAGTGGGGTTCACATCATGCACACTCCCTAGCACTTGCCTAAGGGCGCTAGTGATTCTGAAAAGCCAAACTATCGATTAAATTGAAACATTTCATAAATCATTGGCTTTTAATTAACTATTTAAGTACCGGTATTATAATCTCAGACGAGGCTACATTTTCATCGAAGTCTATTTTATGAGAACAATGGAAAAAGAAGAAAAGGCAGACAGAGGTATGAGAAGTAATGTTAAACCTAACTAAATTGAAGCCTAATTTTGAAATGTTATTATTAAAGCATCCCACTAATAGCCTTATAATATTGTCGGGCTGTCTATCTGGTAAAAAAGATTGTACACGTTATTTTTCAAACACACAATCTCTGATCAAGTTGAAATTTTTGCATAATTATTTTTTTTACATAACACAAGAATCAGTCAAAAGAATAATTGAACAATGCGTTTATTAAGTTTATTACGTTTACTGGAAATAAATTATTTTGTTTGGTATCCCGGACAAGGGAAAGAAATTGTAATTGACTAAAGTGGTGGTAATACACTGAATAAGTTCCCTTTATAGATCGTCGTCTGAGTCTTAGTGAACCCAAACTTGAAAAAAAAAAACATCGAGAATCGAGACTCTAGAAACAATAGATAAGTATACAATCTTCCATGTTTATAAGCTCTCCACTAGCAGAGTGGTTACCGTTTTCACTAAAGAAGCATGAGAAGGCTTAAGCCAAGTCTTGGAATTTAGACCTATTCTCCTTTTTTACATTTTTATAAATGCTTTCTATTGTTAGTCTAGATTTATTTAAAATGAATTACATGACTGATCCAAACTAAATGATACAAGTACCTTCAATAGAAGCTTTTTTTTTATTTTTTTTTTTTATTTTCTTGTTTGTTTGTTATAAGTATCATATTTGATTTTGCTTCAATTTAATTTGAATTTCGATTAAAAAACATGTACAACTTAAAAATCAGACAAAAAGAAGCATTTGAGGTTGATAAATTAAACAAATTTTACAATTAGCTAGGCAGCGAATCTACGGAAACTGGAAAACACAACAAAGGGTCTATGAGACCAAAAAGGTTTGGGAACCACTACTCTAGGCAAAGGTCTGCTGGAATATTCGCCGATAGACTTTTAAAAAAAATTAAACATTCGTACTTGTATCAGACAACCCGATCTATACATTGTAACTTGCGTTAGAGCCATGGGCGTTATTACAATAGTTACCTGGTCTACTTCTAAGTCTTTCAACTCCCTCTGTTCATCTTCAATGAGTTCAAGATAGGTCGGACCGCCACGAGGACCCACGTCCACTGCAACGGTCAGCGCCACGTAGACCAGGACTTGCAGGATATAGGACACCAACAAGAGGCCAATGACAAACGGCTCAAGCTACGGAAAGATTGCAACAAGAACTAGTAAAATGTTCCTTTTGATATATAGGGCAGACGTGTAGGGGTGCTATGTGGCCGCCTATTTTCCTCAATTAATGTCAGGTACTCATTATAGCTGGGTGGACTCAGAGGCACTCTAAAGATCCCAAAACTAGTAATCCCTGTCTTCAGCAGAATTCGAACCTGGGTCCCTTTGTTTGGAAGTATAGTGCTTTAACAATCAGCCAGAGCGCCTCATAATAAAACGTAAGGCTACAAGAAATCACGTGAGTAGATCAAATAGAGGAGGGTGCGGTGGCTGAGCGGTAAAGCGCTTGGCTTCCGTAACAGAGGTTCCAGGTTCGAATCCTGGTGAAGACTGGGATTTTTTACTTCGGATTTTTAGGCGCCCTCGAGTCCACCCAGCTTTAATGGGTGAGACCAAAAAGGTTTGGGAACCACTACTCTAGGCAAAGGTCTGCTGACATAAGTTGGGAAAAAGTTGTGCTCGTCAACCGTGGGCCACAGAATTAGATGACCTTAACATCATCTGCCCTATAGACTACAAGGTCTGAAAGAATTTCTAATAGAATTGACAAGTTTTTCTTGGATTACAATTTATTCGACTATAAGTAGCTAGGATGTTAGACTAGAAAACCAGCAAACAGATAAACTACGTGCAATAGACATAACATCTTTGCACTAGGACGTGCTTATTGTACTACAAGACCTAAACAAACACACCAATCAAATTTGGCCTTTAGTGGATCTATATGACATGAAAACAAACAAAAAAAAAAAAGATAAATTTAAAGCTTTGAAGCTAACCTACATTGAAAGGCGTCTAGGAACCAGGGCCGGTCTTAGCAATCGCGGGGCCCTATGCGAAACGGTATGTGCGGGGCCCAGTCTGGGTAGGGATAAGCATAATGTCAAAATTAAGATTTTGTATTAAAAGTATATTCGTGCTCGTGTTTACAATTAATTTTTATTAAATGAAGTTGACAATGCCTTTTTTTATCGCGTGTAGGATTGGCACCCCAAAATGACAATTTTGTCTATTTTTCAGGAGATTTTAAATTTCAGGAGATTTCCAGGACTTTTTGGTATAGTTCGCAATTACAGGGGATTTCCAGGAGCGCTTGAAAAATCAGGAAGGCGCGGAAAACCTGCTATCATATATATATATATATAAGTTGTAATGTTCTAATTTAATAAGTTTAAATGTGCAGACCATTTACTATTTCATGTCAAAACGGTTCGATGTCATCCAAGCGTGGTAATCAGTGAGTTAAAGTCTTATAGTGAACAAAAAAAAAAGACCTGCTACAACTCGTGTTGCCGATCAAATGCATTACAGAATTCTATTCTTGGGCAGACTTTTTTTTTATGGTGACGACGTGTGTGCTTGGAATGTCGGAAATGGCTTTGGGAGCTGACAACATTGTCTTTGATTTACAACTAAGTTTTATTATGACCTAATTGTAAGTACCTGAAGTATAGCTGGATTGCCTTTAGACCAAGAGTAGTTGTGATTGATTTGTCCGGAGTGAGAAATGTAGATCATTGCCGCAGCAAACTTTAAAGGAGCTGAAAAACAAAACAAAACAGCAACTTTTATGACGGACTACTATAAATTTGTATATAGTAGCAACACTGCGATGACTCTTTGGACGTTGCATTGCTTAACTGATGTAAGGAGCATATGGTTTTCTTTTATTGCAAAGCTTATATCAACGTACTCTGTATGTCTGGTACACATTTTGTTCATGTTTTTTTGTATGTCATGTGAGTAGCTAGGAGGTTAGGAGGTGAGAACTTGTTTTCCTTTGTGGGAAGGACTCTTATAATCTATGTGGGAAAGACTCTAGAAACTATGTGGGAAGGATTCAAGAAAATAAGGAGAAGGGGACTTTTGAACCATAACAAGCAACTAACCTGACATTGAATATGTAATGTAACGTTTAGAGCTTCTAATAAAATCTCTGATAGGAACTTCACAATGATTGTGATTTTTTTTTTCAATTACTTAGTAACTCAGCTTAGTTTTTAAAAGTCTTAATGTTAGGCTTAAAAAAATTAAATTTGGCTTCTCACATCCGTAGAAATCTGAAAATCTGGACACTTTCAGAGTTATATTGTAGACCCGTCCAGTGAGTACCATAGGCCAGAAAAGAAAAAGTTGTACAGCAAGCGACAAGCCGCTACTTCCGACACCGATCAGCAAAAGATAAAATGTCACCTGTTGCCAATCTGAAACAAAGTTAACTGAAGTAAAGGTCATACAAAGAGTTACATGCCCAATCTCCATTTCTAACATCTTCTACAGCACCTGGTCAGCATGCGACGTTTTTGTAGCCGTCTTGTTATAGGTTGTTTTGTCGCTGGGAGTTTTTGGCGCTAGCAGTTGGAGCAATAAAACAAAGTGAAGTGACAAAAGTTATGAAAGTATTTTTATTTCCACTAAAATAAATTATAGTAAAAAAAATAGTATAGTCCCCCCCCCCAACCGCAAAAAAGTTATAAAAATAGATCAGTGCTTTTTTTTGTAAAAAAAAAATTGGTTCCGTTGCTCTGTGATGAATTGACTAACCTATAACAACTAATAACATATTAATAAACATTAAAATGCAATAAAAGTAATAATTTTTCCCTACATTGAAAAAGTTACCGGTACGCCGTACTGGTACGTACCGTCACAAAAAAAAAGCACTGCCTACAATGAATGATACAAAACTGTAAAGATGTTGCATCTTTTACGCAGTGCTTTGCGACTTATGTTCATTGTTTACGACATTTATTGAACAGCCATTCTAAAAATCTATGATTATTACACTTAATAAACACTTTGTTTAGATAAGCGTAGAACTTTCTTAATAATATTTTGAGCCAACGTGTCTTTCGTTCAAATAAAGCTCAAGCGAATCTAGATTGATGTCCGGACGGAGAGTCCGTGGCGGTGCTCCGGCGTTAAGTGTTGTACAACGTTCTGAGCTTCAGAAATGTATTCTCTTAGCTTCTAAAGCTTACTTTTACCTTCCCAGTAAACAGCGCATGCCTAATGAATTAGAACAGTGATGCCCAGCCTAATTGGACCTGCGGGCCATTTTAATTTTCGACACTAGTGTCGCGGGCCACATGGCCGAAAAGATACAAAAAAAGAAGTAGTTAAATAGAACTAAAACCCGTGGATCTACACTTACATTCATTAGTGTTTCAAGTTTAGCTTTTCTGCCCTTCGGAAAAAATGGCTTCATTTCGCTACTTAAAATGTGAGCAACATTATATCTAGCTTAACCAAAGACTCATTTTCTTATCTTTTTTGACAACTAAACAATCCTTCAATCTCTAGGCATGGTTTAAATTGTATTAGCGGCTCAAATGAAGAATGCTGCCATATTTGTTTAAACCAAACACACTTTCTTTAATAATAAAATCTATTGGCTTATTATTATGTTCCACAAAACAGTTAAAAACCGTTCCCTTTTCCTGCTAGGGTTATACATCTAGTCCCATTTCATAAACAGAATGTTATTGATCATTGTACCAATCAGAAAAAAGTTTGGGCCCTACCGTACGTAAAATAACCTATTTGGAGAGGGGATTTTCTACTTTTTGTGCCGTCGTTCGGCGGGCCGGATGGAACCACTTCGCGGGCCGGATCTGGCCCGCGGGCCGTAGTTTGGGCATCACTGAATTAGAACAATGTCGTCATGACCTTCATGTGAATTTTTCTTTTTTTTTTTTGGTAGCAAAGTCCGCTTCCTTTGTTTTCTACGTTTCACAGTTTGATATTTTTCAAATTTCTTATTAGCGTTATCAAGCAAAGTGATTATGTCTAGCCTACATCACACGTACTTCGAAGACAACAGCTCTTTGGTTTAAAGCAGTTTTGGAGTACCCTAACCTCGTGCTCTATAGGGCAGATGACGTAAAGGCCATCTGTTTCTGTGGCTTCTACGGTTAACGAGGGTGTCATGCGGTCAGCAAAACGACCAATCGCCTTTATTTTCTCCAACTAAAGTCAAGTAGAGTTGGGTAACTCAAGGGCACACAAAAAGTCACGAATTTCAAAATCCCATTCTTCACAGAGATTCGAACCCAGGACTCCAGGTTCGGATGCCAAGCGCGTAACCACTCAGCCACGCGCCCCATGATGTGACGTATAGTGTAACATTTCTAAAAAAAACTTGTATAAATTTTTTTTTTCACTTTGGTGTCACTCCTTAATGGATGTCATCCGGTGCGATCCACACCACGCACTCCCCCTAGCGACGCCACCATTTCCGACTTCACATTATCAACCTCTCACCCGGTCTCATTTGTACACCCGGATCACGAGAGACTATGCGTCCAGTGTCCACTCCTACCTGCAGTCGGCGGCTTCCTCTCACAGACGTCGTTAGAACAATCAACGGAATTCGAGAAAAACGTGTAGCCACTTTTGTCAGCACTGAAAAACAAAGAAGTTTTTTTTGTACAAAGAACGAAACAAAGCTAACCAAAAAATAAATACATTAATAAAGCGTATACACCTTTGTCCAGATTTCCAAGCTCATCGGGGATGACATTTTCATGGAATAAGACAGCATACTAAATTATTAAACTGATTCAGTGATTAGTTGCCGAGTCTAGGTTGGATGGATGACTAACAGGACAGACAGACAGACAGATAGATGGATAGACAGATAAATAGATGGATAGACAAATAGATATATATATATATATATATTGATAGACAGACACAGACAGATAAACAGACAGACAGACAGACAGACAGACAGACAGATAGATAGATAGATAGATAGATAGATAGATAGATAGATAGATAGATAGATAGATAGATAGATAGATAGATAGATAGCATTAAATGACATTAAGAAATTGTGAGGTTTGTAATTTGTAAGATAAGAGAGAAATAGGAGAAAGAGGTTCAAAACGGAGAGATAGAGAGAGAGAGAGAGAGAGAGAGAGAGGGAGAGAGAGAAAGAGAGAGAAGAGAAAGAGAGAGAGAAAGAGAGAGATTAATATTAGGAAATTTAAAAAAATCAAAGGGAACTCACTCCGAAACTCCATTCGTTCTTTTGTTAACGAACCATGGAAAGTAGAATACATTCATCAAGTCTATAGCTGTAACAATGGAGCATACCAGAAGCCCAATACCGGCCACGTATTTCTATGGAGTGAAATAGGACTGCCTTTACACACATATTATGCATAATATCAAATCTGTTAGCCTCCCCCCACTGGTTCGAACCTCTGGCACCTGTATACAATCTCTCCCCTTCCACCCCCCCACCACACCAGCTGCAATTGAACTCGAAAAGGTGATACCTTGTAGTGAATAAACTCCCATGTAGCCAACGTGTAGTAAAGTTGGGATGTAGCCCCAACTTTTTCTTTTTCTTTCTGTTCCTTTGTTTGGACGTTAGAGGCACCACAAGCTTAAATCCGGCCCAGTGTATGTCATGAAATCTCTTATATTAATAATTATATATATCAGGTCGAGCGGCATGGCGCTGGACTGTCTTTCGGACTTCTTGATGGTTTTGAGTTCATACCCCGCCCGCTACAGTGAACACCGATGCATATGTATATATATACATATACATGCAGCAAACATTGTAGACTAAAAAGGCTTTTAAAAAATACTTATTAGCATCGAAACCAAATAAAATCGACTTCACAATTGAATTATTTCCGCCAAGTGGAATTAAGTACCAGTGATGTTCCCTACCCTTTTATGAGGGGTTGCCATAGAAATTAAAAACATGTCTGTCACGGGGGCGCCACCCAGCGGAACCAAGCCTCTTCTGCTTCATACTGGCATTATGGGTAGAAGTTTTTAAGGGGAAGGGCATGACAGCACCGTCTCGCGGGCTGGATATGACCAGCGGGTCGTAGTTTGGTCATGGCTGGAGTGTAGTACATGTTACAATAGAGTAGTTATAAATAGAACTACTTCATTCTTATGTTGACTCCACTTCAAATTGTTAGTCACTATGGTGAAGGTATGTGTTAGCGACTGACAAAAAACAACACCCCAGAGAGTACGTCAACTCATCCTCCAGAGAGCAGTGTTTGTGTGTGTATTGGATTGCCAACTGTGGCAAAAAAACTACTAGCCAAAATAAACTGAAAACTAACCATTTTTTATTGTGTACATAATTGAATCGACCAAAACAGATCTCAACACCGAAGCTCTGTGTCTAAGCAAAATTTAGAT
>JADKLZ010001483.1:7900474-7916265 GCA_021533235.1 Biomphalaria straminea
GAAAAGAAAATCTTTCATCATTTAATGAGGTATATGGAAGAAGATCTGAATTTCTCTTGAACATTCCTCCAACTAATGATGACACATTGAGGCAGTCAAAAAATCTATTCATTAGAAGAATAAGTTTTTTTGTTTCCTCTGCTTCTGGTCCTAATCTAGATCCCATCATTGTGCCTACAGAAAAGCTCAAAACTTGTGCCGCCAAGCGGACATTCATTTTAGAAATGTTAGATAGATTGACATGTTCTGCAGTTAGTTTTGTTTGCTTGTCTCAGTCTGACAGTCAAGATGATAAACTTCCCATATATGTTTCCAGACTATCTCTTTTCCATTGTTCCATAGTAAATTATTCTGTCCTGAACCACTGCTTAATATATTATTTCTTATTGTTTTTATTAAATGAGAAGGGTCAGAGATAAAAAATATGAATCTATCAGGGGAAAAAATGTTAATACATTTATAGCAAATTTCATTTTCATCTGTTATTTTATGCATCTGATACATTTTTTGGTTTGAGGAGGCTTTGTCACTAGTGGAAGCTATGACCTTTAAGCTACAACTTGTTTCCAAATAGCAAACTGCTTCCCAAAATACAGGGAATAAGTCACCTGATGATACGTTTGAGGTTCCGAAAAAACCTAAACTAACATTAATTTGTGTGTTTATACCAACTACAAAAAAAACTAGCACATGACTTGCAATATTTTTTTCCAAATTCTCATTCCAAGAATGAGAATTTACAAAACCAACAACCTCACCACTTCCTTTATCGAACACTAAATCATATTTAATAACCATTTCATCATGGAGCAAAACAAAATATCTTTCTTCATCTTTTAAATGTTTTGATAATCTTTTTAATTCCTCAATAGCAGATTTATTGAAACCTTCTTTTGACTGATATACATTAGTATAGTCTCTTAACTCTTTTAGTGCGGCGTTACTCTCAGCGAGTAACTTCGCTAGCGCTGGTCAGTGCGGCGTTACTCTCAGCGAGTAACTTGGTTTATACTATTTGTTTCACTATCTTTTTTATGTTAAACTTTTTATTTCTCTCTGTTTTTTTTAATTTACCGGATGTGGAAGTGATTGTTCTTTATTTTGATACTAAATTCGATGCAGTATCCAACGCGTTTAAAAAAAATACACAAAATTATGTCAATGGTTCCTCTTTTTTAGTTTATTTCCCGGGACCCGAAAAATGTAAATAATACAATTTCTTAGCGCATTTTCTCATCTTTTATGAAATTTAAAGTAATTAAATGTGTTTAGTATTGTGATTTTTTAAATATTTAGGGATCAAATGTTTAATTAAAATGTTAACTCTTTTAGTATATCGATTTTAAATGAATTTTTTAAAAATTTTCTTTTTCTGTACTCAGTTTAAAATTAATGAAAACAAATTTTGTTTGTATAATTTATTTAATTTACTATACATTTGTAGCTCATTCATTTTCCTTTAAAATAAAATAAAATATGTTAGATTATTTAATAAAATAAAAAAGTTATAGTTGTTTTAGCAACTCTACCCCCTTAAAAATTTGTGTTCGTTCCGGAAAACTCCATTTTTTCGATCAAAATAATTCGCACTGAAAGAGTTAATGTTGAAGATCCTGGCAATTTCAAAATTCCTGTTTTTCTTAAAGTGTCATATGCTACTGGGCTTCTACTTCTGATCAAAATTGCTAGCCTGATCAGCATTGGGTGCCATCTCACTCCTTTGTCTTTAGTTGAAAATGCTTTTTTTTGCTCCATCCAAAAAAGCTTTGCCAATTTATTATCTGTATGTTCTATAACATCTTGCAGATCCCTACTCAACTGACTATTTAGCTCTACACTATCTGTTATCAAAGTCAATTGGAACTGTTTTAATTGTTTTTGACATTCCTTAGATTCCTTTCTAGCATTTTTTAGTTCATATATTAATGTTTCTCTGGTTGTTTTATGTAAGGGGTCATGTTTACTTAATGGCTTATTACCTCTTGAATTTGCTCTCAATAACTTTCTATTTAATAAAATTTTAGCATAAGAGCAATATTTACATATAAAACCAGTTGATGTTTTCTTAATTAGAATTTCACATTTAGTAGCTCTAACAACAGTTTTTTGGCTGCCAATATTAAAATCTTTGTAATAAATTTGATTCTCACTGTTTTTTGGATTTGCATATGGTTGCAAGTTATCATCAACTATTCCAGGACAAAATTTGCGGCATAGAAATAACTTTAAATAATTGTGAACTGTTACTTTTTCTATGCTTTCAATAAAATCTGGGATAGGATTTTCCTTTATGTAAGCAGAAACTATTAAATCTGCTGTAATGTTTAGCTTTAATTTGACTGAAGTTTTCATGTCATTCATCATACCAAGAAGAACATGATTATCATTAGCTTCCAACAAACACCAAGGAGATGGTAAGCATTCAGGATAACAAACATCCTTCTTCAGCTCAGAGAACTGCATGTACTTCACACATTCAGGTAGTGGTTGTGGATCAGGACGTATCTGAAACAATGTGCATTACATTTATTTAAATCAATTTGTTCCTTTAGATGCATAAATATACAACAAAGTTTCAACATTTTAATGAACACTTTTCATTTTAAATTAAAAAAAAACAACATAATTACTATTACAAAGTTATGAAAAAAACATCTAACACACACACACAGAGACACAAATATGCATACAAATATGTATATATAACAGAGAAAGGGCAATTTATTATTTTTTGTTTTAAATATTAATACATAATGTTTATGCCATTAAAAATGATAATTAAATAAAAGTAATAAAACACTGACATTAATATTTAAGGTTTACATTAAATAGAACAAATATTTAATTTCTTGTGTTTAATATATTGAATTTTCAAATGCCATACATACCGGTACTGGAAGTTTACTTGGTAGCTGCTTAGGTGTAACTATTGCATTTTGTGGCATGTATTCTGTAGGTAAGCTCCCTGGTAAAAGGTATCGTGGTTTTCTCTTGAAAGACAAATCTGTACAAATAAGAGTAAATTGCTTATAATGAATTTCAATACAATGTCTAAATACAAAAATAAATAAAATGACTTGAATGAATTCATATTTATTTTAATACTTTTGAATCATATCCCTTACAATAATGACTTTTTAAAAATGCAGCAATATATATATCTATTTCCTAATGGATAATAAAATTTGATATTATTATTATAATTATAACTGTATAAATACATAGATAAATATTGTTAGATAGCTAGACATAAAGATGGATTGATTGATGGTGGTTAGATATTTATAGGGTTACTTCAAACTAAGTATTATATAGGCCATATGAACACACATTATATTAAAAATCATATAATTATCATTGAAATGTAAATTATGCATAAAATTTAAGTAAAAACTTACTTTTATATGTTGTACACTTGCTACTGTCAGTTGGTACAAAACAACTTTCTTTGAAATGTCGAGAACATATTGTGGCAGTATCAGGGTTAAATCTAGAATCATCACGATCAATGGCAGTAATAAGAGCATTTCGCCATGTATTATTAGTAGATTTCTTTGGCAATTTGTGGAAGGAAAGACCTCTACATTTGGATCTCTGAGCACAGCATCCAACAACAGCACAGCTGGAACCACCAGGCATTGTAACAGTACAGTAGAAAGCAAAAAACACCAACACAAATCATAGAAGATGAATATAGACATGTAGACCAGGATAGCCCAGATTTTGACAACGTCTATTATCTGGTATATACTATAGACAAATAGATCTAATAGTAATAGAAACTATATATCATCCATCATCAACGATCTAAAATTAAGAATAATCCAATTTAGTGCAAGTCTTTTATTAATCTATTTATAATAAAATAAAATGAAAGAATCATAGAATGCAATCAAATCAGCTGGAAAGTTTAAAAATTAAAATTAAATGAATCTAAATATAGTCTGGATCTGGATTATAGAATCTAGATCTATGAATGAAATTATCAGATACAGAGATGCTGCCATTGGTGGTGAAGCTGGAGAGATCTAGAAACTATCTAGATCAAAATATATTGAAAATAGCAACAGGATTTCAGTAATAAAATGAACAATTACATCATATATCTAGATATAGATCTATCAAGAGGTTGACGTGAGTAGAAAAACACTACGAACAAATTATTTGTTAGTCATATTTTTGGTAACAGTGCTATAGCATAGCCAGATTTTTATAGCAACTAAATCTGATTTACCAACTTAAAAAGATATTTTTCTAACTAGTTTATATCTATATAATTAAAAACGCCATCACTTTTTTTTTTAAATTTATAGTAGTGTGTATGGTCGTATTTGTAGGTATAGTTTACAGCCATAGTATAGGTCACTAAGTCTCGGTTAATGTTTAGCTGTTTACTACGTGTACAATTACTTTTTATTGAAGTAGGGCCCTATGATTCTATAATGGACCTCATTCACCAATTGTAAATAAACACATTTAGCCACATCATAATATTGATAAAATAGTCAAACATACGGATCACGTGACAGCCTTAAGTATTGCGTAATTTGTATAAAACATATATAGAGAAAATGTTGTTTGTTTACATTTGGCGAATGAGGTCCATTCTATTTGGCGAAGAAAAATTTGGAACAATCTCAATTTTTTAAATGGCTTATAGAATAAGTGGATGTTATTTTGGATTTTATTTAGTTAAAAAAATAACTTTTAGAGCTGAAAGTTTGATGCCTATATTTCAATTATTCATAAATACATGATTGCTTTTAATTTTTATGGCTGATTATCCATTTATATATTTAAAAAAATGCATACTGCATAATTTCTCCAATAACACTATACTTTTAAAAAAATAGGTATAGAATCTATATATACAAAAAGTTGGTAAAGACGTGAGTGTGTGGCTCAGGGACTCACTATTGTTATTTTGTTTTTTGGACTGACTCACTCACAGACTTCTATCCCCCATTGTATAGGCTACCTAAGTAATAAATGACACTCTCAACTCTCAATATTGTATTGACTCTTTCATTGATCGCTCTTTAAAGTTTAAAGCTCTTATTAATAATATACAGTGTAAAAAGAAATTGTGAAATGTGATGAAAAGAGAAAAAAAAACATATTAGCCAAGCTGGCAGCATCATTCAAACATCGCGAATGTCGCAAAATAAGTTTATACCGGATGTACCTCTACCAATAGTTTGGAGTCTGACGACACTTATTCTTAGTTACCCATAGTGTTGGCAGTCCTTTATATATAGTCTATGGTTAAAACATTTTAAAATGTTAAATAATGAACTAAAAGAAATGATTAGTGTTTGAGTAAAATTGTGTTCAATATATTTATAAACTCATCAGCTTTATTTATATTTATATATTATATAGTATTTAATATATTTTTTAAATATAATAAATTGGTGATATACCATTTGTTGAGCAACATTTCCAAGTACTCACGAAATTATTTTTTTTTCTACCTTAACATTTCATTGGAACCTGTTGTCAGAGTCGTGTTCGTAAAGACGTCAGCTTCAATAAAAACTGGACAGACTACAAAAACGGTTTCGGAACACCTTGTAAAACAGACTATTGGATGGGAAATGAGATAGTTCACCAACTCACATCTCGGGTAAAATGACTTCTTTAAAACTGGATACCTTTTTCTTTTGTCCATAGCTGTCACTTTTTCATGTTGTAGTTGCTGGTGCTTTTGTTGTTGCCGTTGTTGTTATAATCGTTGATGTCTCGGCTATCGTTGTTGTCGTTGCTGAAGCTGCGTGTCATGGTGACAGTGCTAATGCCCGTCACTTTAAGTGTAACAGAACAGGAAGCATCATAATGTATTGACGCCATTGTTTTTTTTATAAAATTTGATACGGAAGTTTTGTCTATGCGAAACAAAAGTAGCTTGTCACGCTTGCCTGAATGTCTGCATCTAGCGCTTCAACTGGGATGCTGTCTGTAGCACGTTAGGCATTCATGAACATAATCACCAATACCAAGATCAGCCACGTCAATGCCATTTTTAGCGGCCCCCGTAAGGGGAAAAGCCGCTATTAGGTTTGTGCAAAATGTCCGTCTGTCCGTCTGTCACACTCAGGGCGCCAAAACTAGAAGAGATACGAAAAATATTTTTTCACCATTAAATGCGGCTTGAAAAGTTTAGGTGCAACGGCTACTTTTAGTTTTCTAAAAGCAAACCGTTTAATTTATAAAATTAATTATGCAAGCGATTTTTTAATAACAAAACACCAATTCTGAAACAATTACGTAAATGTAAGGGAGGAAATGTTACTAGAAAAAATGCTCTTGGCATGTAGATATCACGCACATTTTTTAAAATGAATTTCTGTCTGTCTGTCCGTCTGTCAGACTCAGAGCGCCAAAACTAGTAGAGATACGAAAAATATTATTTCACCATTAAATGCGGCTTGAAAAGTTTAGATGCAACGACTAGTTTTAATTTTCTAAAAGCAAACCGTTTAATTTATAAAATTAATTATGCAATCGATTTTTTAATAACAAAACACCAATTCTAAAACAATTACGTAAATGTAAGGGAGGAAATGTTACTATAAGAAATGCTCTTGACATTTAGATATCACGCACATTTTTTAAAATGAACTTTTAGAAGCGGCTTTCGTGTACTGGCGTAAAGCCCGGAAATGACATGATTCTAAACTAATTTCTTAAAATTTAAAAAAAAATCAGATTTAAAAAAAAATTGTTTAGTGCCCCCATTAGAATAAAAGAAGAATATGTTTGTGCGTTTTGTCTGTTGGTTGGTCGGTCAATCACGGTTAGAAAAAAAACATTAAAGTCTTTTGAAAATATGATTTTAACTTTACTGTTCTTTCAGAAACATTGGGATAGTTTAAGGATGGGAGCATACAGGAATTGAGTTAGGGACCAACGATATATCCGAACTAAAGTCTAGTGCGCAAACATCAAGATAAGGCAGGTTTATACCCTGCTCGCCATCCTCTGTCGTCCAGCGAGAAGTTAATTATTTTCAACTTAGAAGGAACATCCGAAACATCTTGCGAATAGGCGGATCTGACATGGATCCGACTCCGACGGGGGCCGCCTCTGAGTTTGTGTATCACACAAATTCTCTTTGCAATCTTGTTATTTATTGTACTCGTATGTAGAAGAGACCCGGAGAACTACCGTCACGAACATTAAAATAATCCAGGGATTTTATCTTTATCTGCTTTTGATTGATAGGCCAGACATTATCATTTATGAAGAACAGTAGTAATTAATAAATCAGCTACCTGAGCTACCCATTGAAGTTGATATCCTTCAGAGACTCTGGGTATAGGTCACTCCCTTTACAAGCCTGCATCCAACATTACAAGGCAAGGTCTCAAGTGGATATCCTTCAGAGACGCTGACTGTTAGTGAAGATAATAACGGAAATGTCACTAATGCATTTAGCAGCCACAACAATATAAAGTTCAGTACTCCAGACAGAGACAATGATATTGATGACAAGCGCTTCTGTTCTCAGCTATTCCAAGCATGCTGGTGGTACCTCAGATGTATACGGGGGCCGCTAAAAAAGAAACAGCGCGCGAATGTTCCCATTGGTTTTTTTTTCCAAAGATCTATGTGCCTACATCCCCCTGGCCTTGAATTTTCGCGGGCTGTTTGCAATATTTATTTTGAGTCGCCTTGTAAATTTTTTTTATTTGAAATGGCTGTTAGTTGAGAGTGGAATATTTTTGGCCCATTATAGAGTGTATATTTAAATCTAAAATAAGTTTATTTGTGTTCTAGTTTAAAATAAATTTTAATTATCTTCCATTCGTTGTAAAATCAGTTAAAAACGGAATCTGTTCTATAAATATTTAATATTAGTACCACTTAATATTTAATTAGCCTATATTTAAAGGTATTTACATTTCTTTTTTGTGTTTCATGTTTAAAAATTGTAAAGTATTCAGTATTGGAATGGTATATAATAGTTGCTGTTGCTTTTGTTGTTGCCGTTGTTGTTTATATCTTTGTTTATGTCTCTGCTATCGTTGTTGTTGCTGAAGCTGTGTGTCATAATAAAAGTGCTGATGCACGGCACTCTAGTTGTAACAGAGATAACTAAACGCAGGGGCGTAGCTAGAAATTTTCCATCGTTTGGGGGGCCCGGGGGGGACTGACCTCTTTGGAGGCCCTATTTTTTGCGCAATACTTAATGTTTAATGTAAAAAACACTAATTTTGGGCCCCCCTCAAGTGGGGGCCCGGGGTGATTTTCAAATTCTCCTCCCCCTCCTTAGCTACGCCACTGACTAAACGGGTAGGACTATGTTAAAATATTTTGAGGTATTCTTTTCTAACTTAGAGCTCGAAGAGCCTGCGGCTCAGCTCTTAAACTATCACACGGTTCGAACATAAAGGTGAAGGGATTCGAAGTCATTAGTTAGCACAGTATTTTAAAACCATCAAACAAAAGACTATTCATAACTTGTGTCCAAACGCTGAGGTTTTTATTGCTATATGGTGTGTGATGTGTGGCTGAGTGTCAAGAGTCTCTACCGACTCGAGCAGGGATATGTTTACATTTTGCCATAAAGACTGCATCAGTCAAGATGTGCTTTTTGTTAAGGTTACTATTGAGTGGGAATTTGGGAGATTATCTATGTTTGTTAAGAACCAATAGACATATTTATATTGATTTGAATTTTTTTTTTTGGCTCCGGATAATTTTACTGATTAATAAAACAATTAATAATAAAAATAACTATATAAAAGACTGAGATAGAGAAAAGATCAGTATCGATAAGAAAGATAACTTATAAAGATATTCAAGAATAAAAAGAATATTGTTTCATTCAATGAGCTAAATGAAATCAGATAAAAAAAATATTTGTACTTTAATGTAGTCTTCAATATTTCATATGAACACATATTATATTACTCAGTATTTTAAAGTAGACCTATTATAAATTTCACTGATTGTTATCGACTTCGCTAGGTAAATATTGGTGTATTTAAAATCCCATGTACGAGATTAAACAAAGCAGATTTTGGTTGGCACTTCAGTCGGAGCTTACATTTGCCACTAATAAGGCAATGGTCTGTGGATCCGCACGTCCAATAGAGATGACATCTATCATTTGGAAATGCAAGTGTAATATATCTCTTTGAAGGTTTCTCCATCTGGTGATCGCCATGTTTTTTGTGTGTGTGTGTGTATTTGGCTATCTGCCTGTCCATAGCCCGTTTGAAAAAGGAAGAGGATTTGGGATGGGGCCAGCGACCATTGCCTGTAAAACCACAATGGCTACGGAAACGGCAAACTTGACACATAAAGAAAACTATACATACATGATGTTGTTGGATAAAACCCAACTGGACGTCCAATGCTCAATACATGGCAAGCTCTTCTACGCAAGGAAACAAACATCGAATACAAGAACCTTGAACCAATGCGATAAACAGGCCCAACTTTTAAAAGAGTTTGACTCTTACCGGATGCACATCCTTGGTATCTGCGAGATGCGGTGGACATCCAGTGGAAAAATAATCGATGATGGCAAGACCATAATATACTCAGGACACGATACGGAACAGGCATAGGCATCATCATGTCTAAAATAGCAGCTTCGGCGATAATTGCTTGGAAGCAGTTCAGCGACCGCATCATTACAGCACGACTTCAAGCTAACCAAATCAAAATCACTACCATCTAAGTGTCAGGAGGGGTTTGTTGGTCTCGGGCTCGTTTTGGGTATGAAGTCTTGCCCGGGCCTACCCTCACTGCACAGTATAACTAAAACAGTAATGACATGTCAACCTAAAGCTTATTGAATGCCGACTAAATGATGTCGTTCAAATTAACAACAAAATTGTTCAACATGAACAATATAACACTAACGATGGAGTACTCATATCAGTGAAATAACACTAATATGAATTCAACAATTTAATAAATAAATAAGATAACAAGACATGATGGATGAGTACGGGTATATTAGCTAGTATTATACAGTATTATACATAATCGAAATACAATTAATCAATAGTTCAAAATAACGGAGCACACCTCAATTTCAGCGTTACAACTTGCAGCTCACAACCTAAAACCATGGAGGAACAACCAAGCCATCCAACCAATCAAGCTGGACTCCAAGCCTGCGTCCCTAATAAGAAAGAAAAACAATCCTTAACATCAACGTTTACGTGACCATAGGATCAACGACTATAAAGTTACGCCACGAAGACTACGCAATTAAAATGAACCAACTTACCCAATACAGGGGAACAAAACATCAAACAGAAGCTCTCACAAGAGCTCTAGCTTCATCACACCACAGAAGCAAAAACAAGAAAAGGAAGTACGAAAATGGCATCAACAAAAGTGCGTTATTTGAAACGAAAATCACAATGCCATATGGTATACCAAGAACGCCAAGATAAGATGCGTATGACACCAAGTATATGCCCCTATAGAGATTCTATAATCAGCTTCAGACCAGACTTAATGAAATACCCAGCCATGAATTAATTAACTGATGGGAGACCTTGACGCCAAAATCAATCCCAACGAAAGTGGCTTTGAATACGTATTGGGACCATATGGCTCTGCAGGAAACATCAGGGATAAAAACTGATATTGGCGAGAGCTTGATTTTTCTCTGCGCATCCAACAGCCTTTTAATTGGAAACAAATATTTAAAAAAAAAGATCTGGGCTATAAAGAATAAGCTATTCCATTAGAAATATTCTTAAACCATGGAATATAGTAATTTCATGCTTATAGCGTTCTCATTATACTGTGATACTATCACTTGTCGACCAGTTGAGAAGGGGCTAGGGGGAGAAATGAAAAAAAAAACTGAATTCTAACTTATAGGCTAAAGCCTTCTTTGGCTTCTCAAGCCAACGCATTAACCACTCTGCTAGCGTTGAGTCTATGAACATCGAAAATTTTATAGTTATCTAATGTTTCTATTTTATCTTTGTGTTTATTAAGCTTCAGACGACAACCCTATATAATAATAATAATAATAGGCTTGTCTTCGAGTCCGAAGATTAGTGAGGAATACAGTGTTTCCCGTGGCTGTACAGTCCCAGCTGTGACCTACATATTTTGCCACATCCAGGGCAAGAAAAACCATTGTCCGCAGGTGGTCGGTTTAGATTTTCTTTTCGTCGTCTGCGTTTGTCCTCGGCGGCAGATTTTCTTTTGGTCTATATAAAGTGCCTAAATCAGCTTAAACCATCACTTTCAGTGACTATCTCTTTCCCTTTTTTTCAGAGAATAAATAATGTATTAAAAATAGTAATTAATATGTTAATTTTTTAAATTGATTCTTGTGCTGTCAGGTAAAAAGAATAATTATGTACTATTTCACCTTTATCCGAGATGGGGTGTCGTACTTAAATGTGTGCATTTTTTTTTTCACCAGACAGACAAGAAGGAGTTCACTAGCAGAGATGTGATGAGATGATTGGTCCGTTTTACGGGTTAAAATAACGGCATAAAAATCATTTAATTACAGTTTAAATTATCAACAGTATGACATTTATGAAAATGTTAATGTTTTTAAGTAGTTGCGAGAATGCTTTCTTGATGAAATATACTTGTTGATGCAGCTTGGCGTTAGAGTTCGCTGGTAGAGCTTACAGTACTTTCCTCAGAGCCGATTCTTCCTATTCATATTCAGTGAACTTAATTTTTTTTTCTTTTTGCAGAGAGGGTTGTAACAGGTTAAAAGTTTATAAAATACCATTGTTATTCATAAAGAAAACCGACTTTAAAATGAAATTAAAATATTCTTTATGTTTTAATGTTTATCTCAACATAATTTTACCAAAATCTTTTTTTTATATTTTTGTCTAGAGTAATTTTGAATTGAGAATTGATATGACCTACAATGGAAGTAGCTATTACGCCTCATACAGTAACTTTAAAGTTGACAGCGAAGAGAACCAATATAAGCTGAATTGGAATTCATTTAATGGAAATGTCTCTGATGAATTAGGAGTCCACAAATATATGAAGTTCAGTACTCCAGACAGGGATAATGATGTTAGTGATAAGCGCTCCTGTTCCCAGGTATATCAAGCAGGCTGGTGGTTCTCGATGTGTCACTTTGCAAATCTGAATGGTATCTTTGACAGCCCAATTCAGGGAATGGGCGTCATGTGGTCTGGCTTAACAAAAAGCTGGAATTCACTGTCTTCTGTTGAAATGAAGATCAGGAAGAAGAATTAAATTTGGCAAAGTCGATTGTTTCATCTCAGAAGTTTAAAACTGTTTAAAAATATATTTTGTCTAAAATTTTATTAAAAAAACATTCTTGAAAAAGTCTTATGTCTAAAATGTAAAATTATGTTTTCTAATCGTCGATAAAAAATCTTTTTTTTTCATACTTTTATTTGTATTTTCTAAAATTGAAAATCAATTTCTATAGATATAATTAGCCTTTTTAAAAATTATAATATATATTATGGAGCAATTGCTTTTGCGTGAGAGGTTTGGATAATATTTTGACAACAATTTTTATTATTTAAAAAAAGTTATAAAGACAGTTTATGTAGAAACACAACCTCAAAATCAACAGCCGAAGCAATCCGCTGAGGTAGGTAATAAAGCAGGCTTCAATATTTTCAGAAAGAATATCAGAATCTAAGAACTACAAACTATTAACAGCTACAACCCTATCTCCGACTATAAACTATCAACAGCTAAAACCCAATCTACAGCAACCACCCTATCTCGGGGGACAGTGCCCGCCGACCTCCCCGTGGTGTCGTCTGGTAACCGGAGTAAGTTCAACCCCTGTTCCGAAAAAGGCCAACGTTGCGGGAGCCCCAACTTTCTTAGTAGGTTCTCACGCTCTCCTGGTGCAGAGTTCTGCTGGTAAAGTTTGGGGAAAATGCTAAGCTCTGATTGACATACCCCCTGCACACTCGTCTTGTCTAGGGGTTGTGTCTGTCGGGGCTATAGCTTATGCTGAACTGATCAGCCGCTGCCCTGGAGACTAGTGAAGGGTCAAGCCATTTAAATTTGCGGGCTCTAAACTGGTGGCTATTTAAAAAAAGGTCTCCTGCCCCACTCCACTTTCATGGATTTAAACCCTGCTCATACGAGTGAGTGGTTGAATTGGTCTCTCGACCATTTTACAGTCCAATGTCAATGTCTGGACTGTTTCACTGCTCGCTCTAAGGAGCAACCCAAATCTCCTCCCCCTGGAGGAACCCATACCTATATGTCGAGAATACACACAAAGAAAAGCGGGTCTGAGCAGACCCTAACAGGCTCCGCTAGCCAGGTAAAGGGCATTAGGCCTGGCATCGAAAAATGTGCTACTAATCGCCTCGCAACGTTGGTACAAAGGGAGAACGGGCCACGTTGTGGAAAAAGAGCTACCGTTCTTCCCAACACACAAACCCTGATAACATCCTTTTTTTTCCCCAAACGAACAACAAAAACAACACAAGTCTTAGAAATAACTAACCAAACACCAACACCTAATACTGGGAAAATAAATATCCCCCAGGCTAATTTAGTTGGAAAGATAAAGCAACACGATCCTCAATTTTCCAAATCTGATACTAAAACTTTCAAAATCCTTAAATGTTATGTCCGAGGACTTATTCCAAAGACATTTGAAATAACTAACCTGCTCCACAAAGAGTGTGTGGATGTTGCCTTACTACAGGAATGCCTTATCGGTGAAAAAAGAAATGTCTCAATACCTGGGTACTCTGTCTACCGCTGCTCCTGTGGGGATTGTCGAGGCCTGGTTACATTGGTGGCTAATGCTCTGGTCGCCAAGAAAGTGCCCACAGACTTGAGTCAGGGGAGGACAGACACTTTGGTGTTAGAAATTTTGAAAAATAACAGACGCTTCAATTGCATCAATGTTTACAACCCACCAAAACAAGAACTGGCTTTAGATGTCAGAGATACAATATCTGTAGACACTATCATAGCTGGAGATCTAAATGCCCATTCTCCTTGCTGGGGCTATGATGACACTGATCTGTCTGGTAAAAAGTTCATGACCTGTGCAATTCTACTAACCTTTTTCTTTTGCAAAACAAACACTCTCCTCCTACTCTTCTGCATGCCAGCAATGGTTCATTATCACGACCAGATCTTTCTTTAGTCTATGCTAACTTGGAAACTGTCATAACTTATCAAGTACTAGGCGATATTGGTAGTAACCACCTTCCAATATTACTGACTGCCACTCTTTCTAAAACCGTCACCAAGACCACTAAAGAGCCACGAAAGTGGTGCTATACTAAAGCTAACTGGCAAAGATATGAGAAAGCTGTCGACAATGCCCTTGGAAAAATCCATGTAGAGTCTAGCTCTGTCGACCTCGTGTACCGTCAGATAACAAAAGCTATCCTAGGAATTGCTAAAAAGCTTATTCCTCGAACTTACCCTTGAAAAAAATTTAAGAACTTTTGGACAGCTGAAATCAACAAACTTGTTACAGCCCGGAAAAGGGCACACCAAAAGGTCCAAAAGAACCCAAACAATCCAACACTCAGGCAGAAATATAACAGACTTAGTCTGCTAGTCAAAACGTCTGTTAACAGGGAAAAACAAGAACGTTGGACCAACACCTGTGCAAAGTTAGACCTAAGGGATAGCTCTAAGGCCTGGAGTCTTCTTAGAAATCTCGAAAATGCTGGGCGTATCAAAACAGCAACCCCATTATCTTCACCCAGTCGGGTAACCATCTCATCAAAGAAGAAAATTGCCACCTTGTTGAACAAATCTTTTGCTAAGATCAACAAGGCTGCCAAGAAGTCTCCAATGTCCAAAGCCATTGATAAAGCTCGCAAAGCTGATGAAAAAAAAAAAAGACCGAAAGGAACCACAGACCGAAAGTGCTGAGGGAACGATGAATTCCCCTTCTCGATAGGCGAGCTTAATGCTGCCATAAGGAAATGCCAGCTCAAAAAGTCTCCCGGGCCGGATGGTATCACCCCTGAAATGCTCAAACATGTAAGGGGGGAAAGGATGCTCTTGGCATTTGTTAATAGAACCTGGCCTGATGGTCATCTGCCCAGGGCCTGGAAACGTGCCACCATTATTCCTATACCAAAAAAGGGAAAAGATGCTTCCACTGCTGAGGGCTACAGGCCCATCTCACTCACATCTTGTGTTTGAAAGATGGCTGAAAAAATTGTAACTGAGCGTCTGGTTTGGTACCTTGAGAGCGTCCGTCTTATAGCTCCAGAACAGGCTGGTTTTAGGGCTGGAATGTCCGCAATAGACCAAGTCAACATCTTTGTGCAGAGCGTAGCAGATGGATTCCAAAGGACCGAAAGCACATACGCAGTCTTCATTGACTTAAAACAGGCATATGATAAAGTATTGCGGCCTGGTTTGCTTCATAAGATAAGAGCCGTGGGGGTGCGGGGACGGATATATAACTGGATTAGAGACTTCCTACAAGAGCGTACAATAAGAACAAGGATGTACGGAGAAGTCTCAGGGGAAATGACCCTCAAGCACGGCCTCCCCCAGGGCTCCGTCCTGTCATGCATCCTTTTCACGGCCTTCATAAATGACCTACCGGCTCAGCCAAAATGCCAAAAGCTGCTATATGCTGATGATATTGTCTTTTGGAAATCCGGAAGGAGCGCAGCCTCTATACAAAAAGTGTTGCAAGAAGATCTCCATACGCTCTGCTCATACACACAAAAATGGAGTGAGAAAGAGACAAAGAGATAAAATTACAAAAAAAAATAAAAAATAAACAGAAAAAACAAGATTACAAAGAGAGTTTGTGTGATACACAAACTCAGAGGCGGCCCCCC
>JADKLZ010001483.1:7946151-7956833 GCA_021533235.1 Biomphalaria straminea
GTCTCTGTCTCCCTTGTGTGTGTATCTCTCTCCTGGGTCTCTGTCTCTCTAGTGTCTTTTTCTGTCTGTCCTTAAGTCTCTCAGTTTCTCATCCTTCAGATTGAAAGTAAAAAAAATAATTACAGTTCCCCTTTCAGACCTTGCGATCTACAGTGCAGATGACGTAAAGGTCTTTTTTTTTTTGGGCCCGCGGTTAATGATGGTGTCATGTGTCTAGCCCAATGTCCAACCGCCTTTACTTTCCCAGAGTAATGTAAGGTACACATCAAAGTTGGGTCACCTTTTTCTTTGATGTTAAACGAGTGTCATGTGACCAACGCAAAGTCCAACCGATTTTTCCTTGTTCCCACTTATGTCAGGCACCCGTCAAAACTGGGTGGACTCCACCAATGAGTCTTTCTATTTAGTTCTCCAAAGGCGCGGTGGCTGAGCGGTAAAGCGCTTGAATATTTAAATAGGGGTAGTGGGTTCGAATCCTGGTGAAGACTGGGATTTTTATTTCAGGATCCTTGGGCGCCTCTGAGTCCACCCAGCTCTGATGGGTACCTGACATTAGTTGGGGAAAAGTAAAGGCGATTGGTCGTTGTGCTGGCCACACGACACCCTCGTTAACAGTAGGCCACAGAATCAGGTGACCTTTACATCATCTGCCCAATAGACCACAAGGTCTGAAAGGGAAACTTAACTTTACTTTACTATTTAGTTCTCCCCATTAACCCTTTGACCCCGCAACGACGCTCCCATCGTTGATTCTATCCAGTTATAAAGCTAGTAATTCCGTTCAAACGTGGAAATAATTTCGGTATCAAAGAGTTAAAACTCTTTGACTAGGCAATGCTGTATCTAAAGAGACAAAGACAAAACAAAAACACTTTGGACGTCATTAAACTTACTTGTGCAAACATCTCCTTTTTGCCAATAGCCATCAGAGCATTGACACCTGTCATTCAGGTCACAGAGACCTGTGTACGCCGGATCCACATTACATTCAGTGTCTTGATAACAAAATCTTCCAGGATCTGAAACCAATGACATGTTTAGTGTATCACATGAAGCAGGTAGTTGTAGTCTAGATTCTATAAACATAGATCTGTCAATCAGTTGTTCTTGTCCTTTTGTTTTCATGTATACTCTAACGTATGCTGTCTGACAATATATGATAATAAAGAATTGTCCTTCGAGTGCAAGACTTAAAGGAGAGTGTGTTAGTCACGTAGATACGCATACATATGTGTGACCCACAATAAATAAAACAATCAATTGGATGAATTACATAAAAGAAAAGTTCACAAACCTATATACTAATCCATTGTTTCCCAAAGTGGGCAACGCGTACCTCCGGGTTACGGGAAGAGTTTGAAAGGGGTACACGTTGCACATAGTTAACTATGCTGATTTGTTAAAATATACCCATGTAGTTTATAAATTAGAATAAAATATATAAGTTCTTGAAGGTGCGGTGGCTGAGCAGTAAAGTACTTGGGTTTAAACCAGGGTTCGAATCCTGAAGACCTGGATTTTTAATTTCGGGATCTTCATGCGCCTCTGAGTCCCCCTAGCTTTAACGTTTACCTGACATTAGTTTGGGAAAAGTAAAGGCTGGCCACATAACACCCTCAATAACCATAGGCCACTGAAACAAATGATGTAATCTGCCCTATAGGCCTCAATGTCTAAAAGGGGAACTTTTAACAATACGCTGCTACTTAATGAATTTGTACAAAGATCAGGATGTTACAACTTCCGTCGCCACGTAAGATCAGGATGTTACAACTTCCGTCGTCACGTAAGATCAGGATGTTACAACTTCTGTCGCCACGTAAGATCAGGATGTTACAACTTCCGTTACCACGTAAGATCAGGATGTTACAACTTCCGTCGTCACGTAAGATCAGGATGTTACAACTTCTGTCGCCACGTAAGATCAGGATGTTACAACTTCTGTCGCCACTTAAGATCAGGATCTTACAACTTCCGTCGTCACGTAAGATTAATTTAATAATCAAATCTAATACTAATTCTAATCTTATTTAATACTTAATTAAAATAGAGTGATTGCTAATTTATGTGTATGTAGATCAGAAGAAACATACAAAAATAAACTTGATTAATATTAAAAATAAATCTTTCTTTTGAGGTAAACGAGTCGGTGGGCGAAGGGTTCTCAGAGTTACAAAAATTCTTGAAAGGGTACACATAGAACAAAAGTTTGGGAAACACTGTTTTTAAATTGAACTAAGAATTTAGTGTAATTAATAATAGCGATCTAAACCTCTTGCCACAGTTTTGATTGAAGTATTGAATGTATTGATGACAATGTTGTCCTTATGATAAATACTTAAGCTAATGAAAGCTGCCTTTGAACACTTTAAGATCCTGGTATACTATGTACAAACTAAAATTTTTATTATCATGACCTGTATTGCTTTATATGTAAATTAACTTACTTCGAACAGTAATTGCCAGTGTTAAACTGGTGTTACTTATTACAGTCCTAAATATGGCCCTACAGGCGTATTCGCCTTCAATCACACTTGTAATCGATGGAAGGTTGTAGTACTTGGTCCTCACTTCTGACACCAAACCATTGCTGAAAACATAAAAAGTGGTTTAAACCAAACAGCGGCAAGCCAGAGTTTATGGACTTCAAGAGAAAACTTAGAAATTTTGCAACGTTTTACACTGGCAAAAGAAGCAAACAAAACGTTTTGGTCTCAGCACACAATGATCACTTTATACAAATAATTTCCATTTCATTAGTGTCCTAAATGTCCTAATAGTGTCCTAATTGAGAGCCTGAATTATTCAAATTTTCCTTCCTTAATCATTTCACGATGTAAACATTTTCTCTTTTTTTTTGGTAAACATGTTCACAATATTCTGATGGACATCAAGCTCTAAAAAAAAAAATAATAATTACCAGACCTTACGCGGTATATGGTAGATACTGTTAAGATAATCTGTTTCTTTGGCCAAAGAATAGGGTGCTATCTAGCCAGCACAAAGACCAACCGTCTTTACTTTCCCATCAAAAGTCAGGTACCAATTAGAGTTGTACGGACTCAGGCGTACCCTAAAAAATCACGAAATTCAAAACGCCAGTCTTCATCATGCTTGAACCCTAAACCCCTATTAGAACCCTATGAGAGGACACAGAGTTATGCAGACAGATAAAAAGATTAGACTACAAACATGCATGTTGGTAATTAAATAGTTAAGAACAGGCCGTCCTAGCCCAGTTCAATAGGCCTTCCTAGCCCAGTTCAATAGTTAAGAACAGGCCGTTCTAGCCCAGTTCAATAGGCCGTCCTAGCCCGTTCAATAGGCCGTTCTAGCCCAGTCAAAAGGCCATCCTAGCCCAGTTCAATATGCCGTCCTAGCCCAGTTCAATAGGCCATCCTATCCCAGTTCAATAGGCCGTCCTAACCCAGTTCAATAGGCCGTCCTAGCCCAGTTCAATAGGCCGTCCTAGCCAATTTCGACAGGCTGTTCTAACCCAGTTTAACAGGTAGTCCTAATCCGAAGTCAGTCATTGCCCGATTGGTGTATACTTCTATCAATTCAGGAACGACAGGACGAAGAATCAATGGACCACATTTGGCCGGCTTGTCTCGTCACGCACAATAGGAAACAAGGAGTTTAGATAGGAAAAACTGGCCTATGTTGGGATACGAGTTACTCCTTGTACTGGAATAAGGTGACTTTACAACACACTGCCCAATCTCTTGAATAAACTACTTATCAAGTCGTGTAGGAGAGATTAACCCTTTACAAAACAACTAGATCAATTAGATATTCATTAAAATACCAGGTTCACTTCTAACATCACATTCACTTTCACCTATCCCTTGATATGCTAGACCGCTGGGGCACCACACATGATCTGTAAACCTTCTTTCTCCATTCTTCTTTGTTATTTGTCTTTGATAGAATTTCATACTGATCTTCTTTCTGAAAATATTGAAACTTGTCTTTTTTCCTGCCCAGGTGGACCACTTTGTGGTGCCGATTTTAAGTTTGTGTTTCCACACAAACTGTCTTAAAACCTTGTTAAAATTGTATTACTTTAAACCATAAAACAAGACTATTGCTTGCTCTGGTCCATTGGTGAAATCGATGGGGGCCGCCTCCATTTCAAATCTTGTTTTTCTTTTCATTACAATTGATTACCATCAGGACATGATATCTACTTACTAAATCCATTCGTAGGTCATTCCGACAGTCTCTGATAATGTAAGGCACTGAAGTTTGTAATCCCCTTTTTCTTTAAAATATCCATTGGCGTTGTGTGAAATATAAGGTTTGGCTATTTTATCTGAAATAAAAAAAAACCCATTAAATTAAAAAAAAAACAAAGTTGTAAATTATTACAAATATCATTCCTTGCTCTCTTATATTGCTTTTCTATTCTTTTCTTTCTCTCTCTCCTTCTCTCTCTCTCTCTCTTATATTGTTATAATAACACTAGTCGACCGGCGGCATAGCATAAGCCGCTATTTTGCAGGGCAGGCCTTAGGCACTGCAAGATATGCGACCACAGTGGGTCCCGCACTTTCTTTGGACCCGTGCTAAATTTTAGGTGTTTAAATTATTAAATTGAACCATTTTATAACATATAACAGATTTCCCGCGGCCTCTTGATTTACCAGGAGCCCCTTGGAAATCTCCTGAAATGTTATTAAATGCTATGCCGCCGGTCGAAAAAGTCATGTAAATTTCCGGACATTATTAAAATCTTTTTAAAGTAAAAAAAAATATGCTTTGCTATTTTGTGAATGAAAATAGTGCGTATTTGGATATATTATTTCCCATTCACACCAAGCTGCGCCATGGGATCTTCCCATTTACTTGTTATAAGTAAAGAATGCGTGAATCATGAATAAAAAATTCTATGAATGGAGCTAACGATAGCTAATTGACCTTAATTTACGCGATATTAAGAATAGAGTTGCACTCATGTAACAATGCTTTAGAAAAAACAATTTGAATGTTAATTTGATTAAAATATGAAATGAATGGACTATAATTAGTATGTTCATGTGCTAAAGCATAAAACTATATTTGCTAAGAGAAGTTCTATAATCTTAGAGTTGAATTCGAGTTTTAGATCTAGATCTAGATCTAGGTATAGAGAGATGAGTTTCCTTTCGTAATCATGTCTAATGAACGAATGTGCGTAATTAAAGTACTTCTAAAGTGAAACCTGAGAGTATACTCTTTGTATTGTTGTTATAGTTTCAATAGTCTTACGACACAATAATCTGGAAATACTTTTAATATTATGACAAAAAATTGAGAAGAAGAGAATTATATAAACACCAATTTCATTCACAAAATAGTGCGGATTGGGATGCACCAATTTCCATTCACACCGCGTGCTGCGCCATGGGATCTTCCCAATTACTTTTTGCTTACTTGGCTGAACTTTTGAACTTTTCTTTTGAGAAATATATATATATAGATGATTAAATAACACATCAGTCTTGCTAAAGTGTTCTATGGTTCAAACACTGTTGTGGGCATGTGGGGATAGGGATATAAGGAGGAGGTCTTCAGTGCAGAGGCGTAGTGAAGGAGGTGGGCAATGGTGCTTGATGCCCCGGGCGATACCCTCATGAGGAGATGCGCCGCACTCACTCTCTCTTTCTTACTCTCTTTTTTATTTCCTTTCTCTCATCCTTTATTTGATGCGCTCTCTTTTCTACATGCCTTTTAAAAACAACTTTAAAGTAATAATGCTCCATATGTAAAAGTTGTTTATTTTTTATATATTCTTTTTTGTGTATCTGGTTCGTTTACTAATAGTTCGTTCATTCAAGTGATTTGTGTTTTAACTTTACCTTATCCCTATACAAGGAATAACCATTTTTTAAAATATATTTTTTGGTATATGGTTTGTTTTCTAATGTATAATAATTTATATATCTAAATTAATAGTTTCTAAAAGCCATGCTTTTATCCTTCTCAATGTAATACAATTTCATCTATGCTTTATTTTTTATAACTAGAAATAGAATGATGTTTACGCTTTGAGAATGCACTTCAGATATCATGAAAATGGCTTCAGCGAGGATTTTTTAAGAGGTTTACATTTTACATTTCAACACACCTCCCAGTAGACTGTTTTGTTTTTTTTGGGGGGGGGCGGTGTTTTTTTTTTTGTTTTTAGTTGTAGGGGCGTCACTATTAACAGGTTAAAAAACTCATGAAACTAGAGTAATTAGTGTGTAATGTTGACTGAGTTGATTAAGTCACATAGTGTCGTACCTTGAACAGTTACTGTTGTACGCCCGTAATAGTTGCGACTGTTTATCCGAGCCATGCAAGAGTAAGTGCCGCTGTCCGCAGTGGTTAAGTCATCAAATTGAAGCTTCCGGTCAAACTGACGACGAATGACGTCTGTTTCTTTCCACCATGTATAACTGGCGCCTTCGCTGGGCTTGTCGTCACAGGTGAGGACGAGACGTCCCCCTTGTATCGGATTGCTTGAGCTCTTCGTCAATCGAATTGTAGGTGCTATAGGTAAAAAGAAAATATCTCAGGTTAAGTCTATGTCACACATGCTATGCTCGGGGTTCTGGCAGAGTTGAAGGGGATACATTAAATGGAGGAGAGTTTGTTTTTTTGTCTTAAAAATACATTGTTATGTTAGGGGTTAGAGAGTATTAGTTTAATTAGTTAATTATTATTTGTGTATGGTTTTTAGCGACAGAAAAAGTAGTGACGTAGATAGACAGACTAATGACGAAGAAGACTTAGAGTGATAAGAAGGAAGATCAACATGGCGTTAGTTTAGAAGTAGGCTAAAGTAATAAGTTTTAAAGTAATAGTTTTAAGACTGGACGGATTTCCCAGTATTGATATGGCGTTAGTTTAGAAGTAGGCTAAAGTAATAAGTTTTAAAGTAATAGTTTTAAGACTGGACGGATTTCCCAGTATTGTTGAATAAAGAGTTGTTTATATAGCCAAACGCGTTGTCAGCTATATTCTAAGATAGATGTGTGTGTGGCTAACCTAGAATAGATAGAGGTATTGATATAAACGAAGTCAGATGAATTAGCACACAACATCTATTTTTGGCAACCCCGAGGCCCGAGCCAAGAAGAAAGCCGCAGGAAAACAGAATTTGAGGTCAGAAGAAACTTTGTTGTATTTGTTATTTACTAGAAGCTGAATTCGTCGCCTACTTGATGTAAACGTCTACGTGAAAACGTGAATTGATTGAGATTGCCTGCACGTTTGGCAGAAGTTTGGCCGTTGCAGTCCGAAGTCACTGAAGTGAGCCGGAAATTTTTTGTTAGCCGTTGGCGTTGAACCCGAGGAGAATACTGGTCTTGATTCATTGGATCTACACACGAGTGATGGTATACCCTACTACCACACTGCGTGATCGTCTGTTCAACCTGTGAGGTTGATTATCTTATTTTTTGAAGAGAATGTTGGACTTAGCCATTTTTGTGTATCTCTCTAGAGTGAGACAGCACCATCAGCTTGTCTCAGTTTGACTTCGGCATACTATTGTTCCTGATCTGAAGATATCAACGCAAGTGAAGCATTGAGCTGTTGTTGAGAACTTGTCGCCGTCAAGATTGTCTTGTGTCGTCGCAGACTACATTTGCAGCACTATTTTCGTCATATATATCTCACCACACCTGTGAGATCGTTGTCATCGGGGACTACGCTGCACCAGAGACATTATCGTTGGATTATGAGTGAATTAACGAATTAGCACACAACAACATCATATATAATTCTCTATAAACAGCTGCCAGTCAAGTGTTCTGTAACTGGAGCTGCTGATATCTGGTTTATTTTATACACTTCAAAACGCAACTTGGTGATGTAAACTAAATTTTACTAACTCGTGTCATTCATGGGAAAGATACTTAATTACTTAGATTTGATGTTCATGTAAAATGATGGAGGGGATCGCTGTCGTGCGTATCTTAATTGAAGTTTTCTTTGAGCACTGTTGTGAGTTGTTTCTAAGAACGCGCTTTTGTTGATGTCATTTGCTTCCTTGCTTTGCTTTAGGGGTGTACCAGATAGTCTTTCCGGCTCCGGCTTCTGCCGAATATTCGGCACTTTTTCACTATTCGGCAATATCCGGCTCCGGTCGAATATCACTACCGGATAGTTAAAGTCGTTGCTGAAAGGATCGTGTGAACGGTCATCTCAAGGGATGTTTATTGTTCTTATTAGGCATTTAGGGTCGCAGGTTTGGACTCTGTTGGAGTCATGCCTGATTTTATGGTTAGGTCCTTGCCTCCATGTTTCTGGGTTGTGGGCTTTGTGGGCCTGAACGAGTTGTGACACTGTGATTAATGTGTGACATGTTATTTTTGAATAACATTATTTACTTTGAATAACTTATTTAACTTGTAGTGCCACAAATATTTATTCGTTCTTTATGCTTCATCATATCATTAACCCATTAAACCTTTGTTTGTTGTATGTAATCTTGTTATTCATTATTATACTTTTACTATTTGTATTTGTCGTTCGTGATACTCATTTAAAAAGTTGCTTGATAGACAGTTAGGGGTGCCAAAGCAGACGAGCCGCAGTTAAATTAAAACCCCGGCAGAAAGTTAATAACCAGCTTTCGGGTGAAGACCCGGCATACCCTGGACCCGTTAACCACCTGAAAATCGCCAATAAAATATCTTGTAAAATGTTACTATTTCTTTAAACAAACAACTTAGCTACTCTATCTGAAATCTTGTCATCTATCTATAACTAGATGTATGCATCTTACTCCAGACCACGGTGACAGTATTGTTGGACATGACTGCTGTTTCAGAGCCGAGACTTGCTGAACATGAGTACTTGCCATCCGAGCTCACTGGCAGTGTTTGGCTCGTGTATCTGAGAATCTCATCAAAGTTCTGAAATAGCAATATTTTTTTTTAAATTCTTTTTTATAAATACGATTAACTGATCAAGGGTAAGTGGGCAGAAAAAGCAAAGGCTCTAGCTACCTTCAAAAGTTCTGGATCCGCCTTTGCTTATGTAGAGATAAATGAAAGTTATCCCAGATAGTGTTTTTCTTTAATTTTATGTTTATATTTAACATTTGAACTTTTATGTGTATTAAGGAAATGTAATTGATTTCATTTTTGATAGGTACACGGTGATTGCGTTTTTTTTTTGGGGGGGGGGGGGTTTTCCAATCAAAGACATAGCTGACTTTCTTCCGATTGAGAATCTTGGTGTGTTTACAGTCACATTTTGGAAGCCACTTGATGTATCTATAATTTACAATGCGAGAGCCTCTTATGCGGTGTTTCTCAATATGAAATCCAAAATCCGCGGATTCCTTAAGCTCTTTAAAAAGGTCTGTGGGAATACTATATGCTTTGCCAACCGAGTCAGGAGCAAAGTCTTTGGGGCAAGGTCTTTCCTACATTCTTAGCTGCAGAAATGTATTCTACAAAGATTTAGAATGTACACTTTATCGCTATAAAGGGAGGCAAGTCAATAGTATCAAATTAAGAAGAGGGCTGTAAAGTTATTACTGAACTGTGAGAGACAATCGAAGCATATGTAACGCACGTCTGTGAAGGGAAATGGATCATTCTGAAAAAAAAATAACAACAAAATAAAGCGCCCAACATTAAAGCATTTTTTTTCCAAATGTTTGCTATTAGGTATGCGCTTCGAAATATCTCCCCAAGGTCCAGAGTTCAAAGCTCAGACATCATCTACTGCTTAAAGCGTCATTGGGAAACTTTCTGAATAAAATTGTAGAATGTACACTTTACAATAACACTTTAAAGTAGATTTTTTCAGCAATCTACATACTCGTTCACATTATCTTTTCATATTCGTATTGTAAGTCAAATAAAAAATTATAGAAAACAAAAAGTGGGAATTACCTTCCAAGTATATGTGATTGATGGAGACGTCCCAAGATAAGCGTCCATGGGTGACGTCGTGCAAGTCAATGTGATGGACGTGAAAAAGTAATCGGTCACTTGGGTGACATATTGATTGTTGAATGTTACACTGACCGATTGTATGTTGGCTAGCAATAGAAAGACAAAGGATGTAAAACAAAGACAAAATAACAACAACATTAAAAAAAAACTACATCAAAGATAGGTACAGGATGTCAAAGTCAGTCATATTAGATTGATAAGAAAGTGAAAGTTTTCCTAGATTGATTCGAGCTACCGAAGTCAATCATTAACAATGAACCGGCATAAAAAGTGAGAATTATTCGAAATAGATCGACAGATTAACTCAGAACGTTAAAGTTATTCTAAATAGACTGACACAAAATGTCAAAGTCCTGAAAAATAGATCGACACAGTATGACCAGACAAAGGTAAGTTGGACGAAAATCGGGAGCTGAAGGCGTGCCTAGTTCTATTTATACAAGATGACTTTTGTTTTAATTAAACACATATTAACTTCTCGTTTATCAACTACTCACTTATCAACTTCTCTCATATGAACTTTCATTTATTAAATGCTCTTCTTACTTATCAACGTTGGTAGTTTCGCATATTCACTCGATGGACGTGTGAAGGTCACCCCCGTTGGTGGTGTTCCCATGGAACATAGCACATCTTTACCTGCATTGCTGCTGTCAATCGTTACAGCAGGAGAAGAGCCCGCTATGCCGTTAATCTAGATAAAAAACGAATAACAACGTTCAAAAATTTAAAAAGATAATA
>JADKLZ010001483.1:7957178-7972365 GCA_021533235.1 Biomphalaria straminea
TTATCTGATGATAAATTGAATATCTGGAATAAATGAATTCTTTATGCATCAAATCCAATGAACCCTTAAGTAATTGAAAGCTAATATTTAAAACATTGTTTACATTCAAAGCATACTGATATCAAGACATTTCCTGAGTGCCAAACATATTATAAGTATAATTGTATGTCTATAAGTCTTATTAATAAAAAAAAGCAATTCTTTCAGCGAGACGGATCAGTCATTAACAATGCTACACTTATAAGATACACAGCTTTAGACTCTGGAACTTACTCATGCACAGCTAAGCTTGGAACTCAATCAGCTGTGACATCACAGAACCAGATCAAAGTGAGAATTGGTAAGTTATCTGCCATGTAAGCTATGCATCCAGTAATAATCATATTGGTCTTCATTAAAGCCTTCTATTTGTACTCTATCCAAAGACATAAATAAGAGAGTTTTATGAAACAAAAATTTGTGCATTGCAATTGTGTTGACTTTATTTTATGTCTATAAATTTTGTTTAATCTCTAAGACTGAAGATCATGCAATTTTAAAATTCTCCCAAGTGATACACTTTTGCGGCTATATGCTTTAACTGGTCGACTAAAGGATTAAGTCAAGTAGGTCAAGTGATTGCAATAAAATATGAAGAAATATTTGCAAAATAAAGCACAACATATTTAGCAGGTTTATCTTTTTTGGAAAACCATTTTAAGTCGTAGGTATTTTTAACCGTATTTTAGTTCAATTTTGCATCGGCCGTGTGGCATTCCTGTTCAACGTTGGCTTCCAAAGCTGAACGTACTGGGTTCAGCTCTCAGAAAGTGCAATTTATTTTTTTATTTTTATTTTTTTGTGTACTAAATGAAATATGCCTGTACTGTCAAAACCATGATTTAAAATACAAAATTTATGAAATTACAAAAAAAATCTAGATAAAGGACCTAAATCATTTAAATAAATAATCTTTTTGATTTTTCTGCAAAGAACAGTGGCGGACCGGCTATAAAGGCATCTAGGCAATTTACGATAGGTTTAAAGGGCCTCATCAATGTCACTATGGGCACGTATTGGAAACCCGAATACAATAGATATACATGTTTTCAAGTTACCTGAAGTTACTTCCTTTTTCCAGTCTATAATTATATATCTATGAGTCTATCCATCAAAAGTAGTCAAATGTTACATATTGTATACTATCGAGTGGTTGATACTTCTAAAATAATACGTACCTAGAAATACATGCAGTTAACAGTTGCGTTGTTGTATATTTGTATTAGTAAGAAAATGTTTAAGGATTTAAAATATGTAATATTACCTGCTACCTGTCACCTATCCCTTAGTCTGGTGGACCGTTCCCAAGCAAGACTTGTGGACCATCTTTCTCCATTCCTCTCTATCCTTTGCCCTGTTCAAAACCTCTTTCAATGGTAGGCCCGTCCATTCTTTGATGTTGTCTTTGATATGTAATATAATAGGTGAATATTGCATACAATAGAGAGTTCTTTTGTTATTATTTGAAAATATGCTGCTTTATTTATATCGTATTGATTTAGTTGTTTCTTTATCTAATGTATGATTATTGACACTTACTTTCACTAAATAATGCCTTTGTTTTTCTCTAGCCTCCTCCAAAGTATTTAGTTTCAAAAGTAACGTATTTGGTGACGTCTATAATACTCTATAATAGTTTATAAATATTTTCAGAAATGTTTGAAAGTGGTAATAGCTAAACATCTTACTTTACTTTTTCCCCTCACCAAATAGAGGACTCGCTTACTGTTAGTTCACGTCAACCAGTCAGAGGCGGACGTGTCATACTGACCTGTGGAGATATTCGTACAGACAATGTCAAGTACACATGGACACAAAACAATAAGTTGATTTCAGGCCAGTTTGACCGGAAGCTTCAACTGGACTACGTGCAGGTGAATGAAAGTGCTGCCTACAGGTGTGGAGTATCAGACAGCCAGGTGTATCTTGCTTCAAGTTCACAGAATGTCAGCGTACAAAGTGAGTACTCCCTAGCATCTTCTGGTTTAGGGTTGGTATGGAGTGTGTGTTTGTCTGTGTGTGTATCGGGAGTATCCATTAGGTTTGTTGGTCTGACCACATTCAAGACACAGAAATTTCAAAGCTGTCCAACATGCACAGTATTAGTGCGACAGTAAAAAAGTCGCGATGGGCGGTACATGTAGTCCGCATGCCAGACAATCGCTTCCCAAGCGACTTCTGTAGGGAGAGTTATGTACAGGAAAGCGCCCCCAAGGCGGCCAATACAAGCGCTACAAAGACACTCTCAAGAGCTTCTTCAAGGAATGCGGTATCGACATTCACGGCTGGGAAGCACTATCTCTACATCGCTCCGCATGGCGAAAAGCTGTGAGTCTCGGAGTCTCAAGATTTGAAGCAAGTAGAGTGGACAGAACGATAGAGCGCCGAACCAACAAAAAGCAGAGAGAAAAATCAGGCCTATCTGCAACTGACAAAACTCACCCATGCCACATATGCGGCCGGCTTTTTAAAGCGAGGATTGGACTGTACAGCCATCTTCGAGTCCATAGGAAATGAGAAATGTGCTCATCTTCGTACACGAAGGAGGAGCTATATGAATCGGGACGGTGGGAAGAGGTTAACGATTGGTTGTAAATGATGCAAGAAAAACGGTATTGACATCAGCGGTCTTAGATAGGAGGGACGACTTTAGAGCGCTTGACTTGTAGTGAGTTAGATTTTGTTCAGAATACCATGTTATAGTATTACTATTTTTATTGCTTTTATTCATTTCATTTTCATTTGACTTTGTTTATATTATATTCAAAGTTATATTTAGTACCGTTCAGAAAAGAAGTTGTTCAAGTTATTTCAAGTATAAAACATATTTTAACTACTAAACACCTTTTTCCAGAACAAAAACAAGAGTTTTTAATCTAGACATTTATTACGTACATTTGGATTTAAAACATATTAAAAAATATAGATGTATATGTAAGGGACAAAGATTAAATTGTTCTACAATTATGTCTGTTTTTTTAAACCCCTATGGACCTCACTGTGGGAGCTAAGAAACGTCACATAGAGCCCAGATGGTTTAGGGACGCAATCATAAATGATTTTGTTGCTTTGGGAGGGAAGCCAGTAGTAAAAGTATTAGAAACACTGAAATTGGCATTCTTTAGTGAGGGCGTGGTAGAGAAAAGGACAAGAAAATCACCATTTTATCGTCTATTGATGTGAGATATCTGCAGCAGTGCCAGACACTCAATCGTAACAAGAATCATCTGTTAAGTGTCTGCACGAAAACAGATAACCTTTTTCCCATCATCATAACCATCATAACTTAATTTAAAAATGCAATAACATAGCATCTAAAACGCATACAATTCATTTAACAACAATTAAATAACGTAATTCACGTTCAATAACATCTCCGTAATCATAACATAAACTCGCACAAGCTCGTATGCACTATGTTAAAATTGAAATGTATTACACATTATGTGATCTCGGATTATTCGCTTTTTTTTTAGCTACCATTGAAAGACCTTTAATCTCCACTGGTCTTGCAAGACATTTCGGTGAGAATGGCGACTTCACTCTTTGGTGTGTTACACAGTCTTATACTGAAGGGATGACCTACGAGTGGACAGTGTAAGTATAGTCTAAGACTAAATTCATCAAAATATTTAACACAAAAAAATTCTCGTTTCAGACCATGCCTCTATGTTAAGGTCATCTGTGGCATGTGGCAAGCACAACGACCAACCGCCATTACTTTCCCCCAATTAAAGTTAGGTGCCTATCCCCGTCTTCAACGAGATTTGAACCTAGGACTTTAAGTTTGGAAGCAAATCACTTAACCATACAGCCACCGCACCCTTATTAAAATATTGAAAGAATGTATATCTGCTAAGGCGATACTGTTGTCATTAACAAATAGGCCTACTATTGTAATCAACAATGACCTCTTTAAGTCATGAATCTACTATGGATCGAATCATAGAAATAGGATAAAAGCCCAGTGTTACGACATGAGTAGAATATATTTTGACCCTTGCACTATGTAAAACTAGGTCTATAGATACAAAAATAAATGCGCAATTTTTTTAGTGGGAGGGGGAGGAGTTTTTAGGGACATGCTTATGACTTTGGTGCGAAAAGTTATTTGTTTCTTAAAAATGGAAAAGTTTTGTTAAGCGATAATAACATGACAATTAAACAATGATCAACAATGAGTTTATGCTACAAAATATGTAAGAATGACAGACCCTCAAGGCCCGTACATAACATAAACTTCTTTTATCACTTTGCTAACAGTAAAGGTGTAATGTCACCAGTGACAAGTAAGTACTACAGTCTTCCAGCCATCACAAGTATCAACAATGGGGAATATATTTGCAAAGCCAAGCTTAAAGATGTGGCAAGTGACAATAGCCCTGTTCTGACAGTGACAGTATCACGTAAGTATCATGGGATGATAACTTCGCCAGAGCTTTACAGTGTAAACGTTATAGAATTCATTACACAGCAGTGGTCAGAGATGTAAAGATACTTTACGTAGTCAGCAATAGTTCCCTTTCCCCTCTTTCAGACTTTGTGGTCTAAAGGTCATCTGATTCTGTGGTCCTCGGTTAACGAGGGTGTAAGGTGACCAGCACAACGACCAACCGCCTTTACTTTTCCCCAACCAATGTCAGGTACCCATTAGAGCTGGGTGGACTCAGAGGCGCCCAAGGATCCCGAAATAAAAATTCCAGTCTTCACCGGGATTCGAACCCGGGACATCCTGCTCCGAAGCCAAGCGCTTCACCGCTCAGCCTCCGCACCTCAGCAATAGTTACCTTATAATAAAGTTTTAAAGTTTTTTTTAATTTTTTAAAATGTGTAATCTCATAAAATGGTTTCTAATCTTTAGCAAAAAGTGGACCCCTTTTGACAAAACTTATGTTAGCTCAGGCGTCTGTCTGTCTATCTGACAGGATTCTTTTAAAAGCTACCCCCCCCCGGTTCCCGTCCTCGGATCAAGGGCGTAGCTAGAAATTTTCCATCGTTTAGGGGCCCGGGTGCTTGGCCTTTTTAAGGGCCCCAGCATTTTTTGTAATACTTCATTTTTAATGTAAAAAACACTCATTTGGGGCCTAAAGTGGGGGCCAGGGGAGATTTTCAAATTCTGCCCCCCTCCTCCCCCGATCCCTAGCGACGCCACTGCCTCGGACAAAGTTCAAACTTTGTGCAATTACTTATTGTCGACGTCAACACATGAATGATTCGAACAAAAAAGTTGATTGAGTAACTATTTTTTTTTTTTGAGAAATGAAATAAATCTTACAGTATTGATAAAAATCGCAGTTCTTTCGCAGTTCTTTCCCTTTTATAAAATTTACTTTATTTTGTGTTTAAATCAAAACTATACCTTATATTGTTTCTACTAATTTATTTCATTGGAGGTGTAGCTGCTACTTGGCTTCTAAGCCGAGTTTCCTGGGGTCAAATCCTGGTGAAGACTGGCATTTTTAAATTCGAGATCTTTATGGTCACTATGAATACACCCATTGCTAATGGGTACCTGACATTAAATTGAGGAAATGTAAAAGAGGTTGGCCGTTGTGCTGGCCATACGATACCCTCGTTAACCCTGGGACACATAAACAGATCACTTTCATATCATCTGCCCTTAAGACCGCATGGTCTGAAAAGGGACATTTAGTATTCTTATTGCTAATATATATTGTAGGATACAATGGGAAGTTTTGTTTTTTTCTTTAGTTTTTTCAATATTACGTCGAAATTGAAATGTGTTAATTATCTTATAATCCATTTCGTCTAGGAAGAGTTGAGTCAGTCCAGGGTAAATTATTGTATTTTAGAATTTATTTTTGAAAATCTTATGGATTCCTAATTGTGTGGTATACGCTCTGGGCTGTCGTGACGTGGTCTCATAGGTCCCGGATTCAAACCCTACCCGCTGCCTTCCCCCCCGTCGTCCTTCGTGAGGTTTGGGCGGGACGTAAAGAATTGTCATATTCGGAACATCCGGGACATGTCTACACATTTTGTTTATAATTACAGAAGTTCCTGTACATTTTTCCCCGTTTTTCCTTATGTAAATTCTTTAATTAACAAGTTCAATAATTTCAAATATACTTGAATCATTCATTAAAATAGATTGAAGCTTGGTTAAAAGTGTTGTAAGGCTTAGACTCATTAATGTACATTGATTACTGATCTGTGCAGAACCCGGATCGCTCTGTTACGAAGACATAGACTGCAATTTAAACGAACCAGGGTACACAGGTAAATGTGGCTCCAATGACAGATGTGTATGCTCTGATGGATACGTCCCAAAGGGTGAGATGTGCACGCCTGTACGCTCAAGTAAGTACAGCAGACATCCGACATCATTCGACATCCGGCATCATCCGACATCCAACATCAGGCATCCAACAGCATCCAACATCAGACATCCGACATCATCCGACATCCAACATCAGACATCCAACATCATCCGACATCCAACATCAGACATCCGACAGTATCAGACATCCAACATATGACATCCGACAGTATCCGACATCCAACAACAGACATCCGACAGTATCCGACATCCGACATCATACAACATCATCCGACACCCAACATAGACATCCGACTGCATCAGACATCCAACATCTGACATCCAACATCATTCGACATCCAACATCAGACATCCGATATCATCCGACATCCGACAGCATCATACATCCAACATCAGACATCCAACATCATCTGACATCCAACAACAGACATCCGACAGTATCCGACATACAACATCAGACATCCGACAGCATCCGACATCCAACATCAGACATCTGACTGCATCAGACATCCAACTTCAGACATGACATCATCAGACATCCAACATAAGACATCCGACATCATCCGACAGCATTCGACAGCATCAGACATCCAACATCATCCGACATCCAACTTCAGACATTCGACATCATCCGACTTCCAACATCAGACATCAGACATCATCAGACATCAACAGACATTCAACATCATACATCAGTACTTTCAAGGAAACTTTTGTTAAGGAAAACTTTCGTTGTTGTTTTTTAATTTTTTTTTTAGTATTTTTTTTTAAATCCCAACCACCTATATATTTATAAAAAAAAGACCTCGAATACAAACCATTTAAATGTATAGCTAGGACCAGGGAAACCAGTGACTTAGCAGAATTTAGGTTATTGGTTAATATGCATGAATAAATTCCTGACGCGTACGACGTAATCATCTTCTTTTTTGAAGTAACGTTTGTATTTTATAAGATAAGATAATGTGATCAATTGTTCTCATAGACTCATAGGCTGCCCAATAAGAGAGTTTTATGAAATGTAAATTTGTGAATTGCAATTGTGTGTACTTTATTTTATGTCTATAAATTTTGTTTAATCTCTAAGACAGAAGATCATACGATATTTAAATTTTTCAGAATTCGGAAATACTAATTCAATAGATATACATGTTTTCAAGTTACATGAAGTTACTTCCTTTTTCCTGTCTATATTTATTTATATCTATGATTATTCTATCTATCTATATATATATTCCTCTAAGTCTGAGGTCAAACAACAACATGCAAGCAAGCAACAACAAGCAAGCAAATAGGGAAAGATCCCATGGCGTACGCACCACGGTGTGAATGGACCCAATCCTCACTATTTCATTCACAAAATAGCATAGACATAAATAAATATAGACCGGAAAAAGGAAGTAACTTCCTGTAACTTGAAAACACATGTATATATATCTACTATTGAATTATGATTTCTAAATTATGAAAAAAAAAAAATTGCATGATCCTCAGTCTTAGAGATTAAACACAATTTAAAGACATAGATTCTAGACATAAAATGAAGTACAATGCACAAATATTTGTTTCATAAAACTCTCTCTTATGAATTTGTGTAGTGAAGGGAAGGGAGGTTAAAAAAGTGGAAGCCGGAAGAGATTATAGGCCTATTGTGTCGTAAGACTCTTGAAACTAATCTAGATCGACATTTAATAATTTCCGGAGATTTCCAGGACTTTTTCGTAGGCCTATATTTAATAACATTTCATGAGATTTCCAGGGGCTTCTGGTAAATCAAGTCCAAGAGGCCACGGGAAATCTGTTATATGCTATAAAATGGTTTAATTTAATAATTTATACACCTAAAAATTAGCACGGGTCCATAGACATAAATAAATATAGACTGGAAAAAGGAATAGGTCCAATGAAAGTGCGGGACCCACTGCGGTCGCATATTTTGCAGTGCTTAAGGCCTGCCCTGGAAAATAGCGGCGTATGCTATGCCGCCGGTCGTCAAGAGGCCGCGGGAAATCTGTTATATGTTATAAAATGGTTCAATTTAATAATTTATACACCTAAAATGTAGCACGGGTCCAAAGAAAGTGCGGGACCCACTGTGGTCGCATATGTTGCAGTGCCTAAGGCCTGCCCTGGAAAATAGCGGCGAATGCTATGCCGCCGGTCGACTAGTATTCTATATTTATGGTAACTGATTCTGTCCCTTTGGTTTTATAACCTTAATGTCTTTTTGGCAATGTCCGACGTGGGAGACACTTATATATTTTTTTTTTATTCTTGCAGGCAGTGTTGGCCGAATTTCGAGCTCAGTCATGGTCATTGCCTCCTTCTGTGGCTTCATCAAGCTGATATAGAGCTGCCAGCGATCTCTTAGAATTTCCGAACTAGTACCAGATAAATCATATGTTTGTGTCATCATGAAAATTTGACGTCACTAGCATGATGCTGTCATTTTTGGATGTGACATTTGACATTTGAAAAACAAAGCAACAAAAATATTTAGTTCTTATTGCAATGTTCGCAAAATTCAATTATTTTATATGATTGATTTCTCAGAAGCCAATGTTTGACATGTTCAATTTTCGACTAGCTAAAGACACTATTAGATCTACATGTACAATTCTATCTATATTAACAAGTCGATTGCAGAATAAATTGTTAAAGATTTTTTTAGCCCTGATCTTCTTTTTCATTTGTAAAAAAAAAAATATTTACTAGCTCATTATTTTATGTGTATATAAAAGTAGAGTCAATTAAAATAAACCTTTCTGACCTATCGAGCTATAACTGAGCAGATGATGTTAAGGTCAAGTGATTCTCTAGCCGAAGACCAGCACAACGACTTACCGCCTTTACTTTCCCCAAGTAATCTCAGCTGCCCATTAGAATGTGGAAAATTAAGAGACGTTAAAATTCCGAAATTCTAAACCCCGCCTTTACAGATAAATTTAAAACCAAGACCCTTCATTAGTGCCGGCATTATGTAATTTGAGGTCCTGTTCGGAGTAAATACGGTGGAGATAATAAATAGAAAAAAACTAAGACCAAATATATGTAATGATTTAAAACCCATCCTCTATCTATATCTAGATAAAGAAATAAGTAAAATTCATATAGCGCTGATATTACTAAAGTGCTTGCTGAACGATTTAGAATAAAGGTTTCGACATTTCAGCAAAAAAGAATAAACAATAGTTTTCTAACAAGTAGACCTAAACATCTATTATATAAAAGGAAAACAAAGGCGTATGTATGTATGTATATGTATGTATGTATGTCCCCGTATAGAAATCAAAACTATTTCACCGATCTTGACAAAACTTGACAGAAATGTTCCTTGGGTACTAACTTAGACCTGTGTGTATGAATTGTAGCCCTAAAACAAACTTAAAACCCAAAAAAAAATAAAGTTGCCCAACTCTATTACAGCTATACTATTTTATGGATCTAGGGCTTTGTTTACAAATGTTGATATGAGAAAAGATCAAAAGGATTTAGATCTAGATCTAATTTTAAGAAATACACTTTGCACTTATAGATTTTTACTTTGACGCAAAATACAAAATATAGTCTAATGATTTAATTATTTAACAAAATTAACCTTCGAATTTGTGTTTCAAAAGAATTTTTACATAAATTCGTTCTTTGTATCTGCGAATATAAAAATCCTGTTGAACATACTTACCAAAAGGTTACACATCTCTCTGTTCCTAGATCTAGGTCTAGGTCTAAAACTCAAAGATGATAGAACTTCTCTTCGCAAAGATAGTTTTAAGCTTTAACACATAAACATACTAATTATAGTCCATTCATTTTATATTTTAATCAAATTAATATTGAAATTTGTTTTCTAAAGCATTTTTACATGATTGCAACTATTATCCTAATATCGCGTAAATTACGGTCAATTTGCTATTTATAGCTCCATTCATATTTTTTTAACGTGAATTCACGCATTCGCTTACTTACAACATTATTATTTTCTTTAATTGTTTCTAATGCATTATATCACTGACTACATCAGCAATACGCAAGTTAAGACCCGCGGGCAGCGGGTAATATCTGTCTAGTTCGTGAATAAATCTTAAATCATAGTTGAGAGCTAGGCTACTAGAAAAAGAGCCCTATTCTGATATGTTTGAAATTTGATCCATCGCAATTTTGTTCTCTTAAAACATTTCTTCAAGTCCTGTGCGAGGCCCCCAGCTATTGGATTCTGTTAGCTACTGCGTTTTCCTATGCTTAAGGCCGCCCTGCAAGCGCTTTAGTAATCATATATCACGCCCCATCAAGATGTATAATGTATATGTTAAAGATATTCTAATGGCTCGTTAGGTGAAAAAGATCTACAGCATAGCCCCCAAGTGTGTAGGCGGAATAGGAGGAACAATGGGAGAGTTAAACTTTTTTTTTTTTGTGGTTTTTATCATTAGAAACTCACTATACCTAATTAGTGACTATTGATCACGATTAATGGATCAATGCTTCACATTTATGTTTGCATTATTATTATTATTTTAAATTTTGACGACATTATTCAAATACCGTGTAACAAAAAAAAAAAAAACAATGGTAAAGTTTTGAAGACAGCAGACTATTTAAATATATGACGATATTTCCTAACACCTGTGTCATTTACTGTCTAATACAAGATCGTTGGATAATTGGAGGCCTGGGGGGGTGGCTAGGCGAAGTGATTTTAATGAACTCAAATAACTCAAATAAATATTTAAAAAAAGAAAAAGAAACTGCAAAGTAATAGTAATAATAATTAAATAACTTAATTGATTAAAAACCAGCCCGTCTATATTAAATCATCAAATAACTGAAATTCATATTTCGCAATTTACATAAAAGAGACAGAGGTTGACTAGTAAACATAGTCTTTAATTTATTTTTCGAAATCTGATCCAAGTTTCGCAACATTTTCTCATAATTTTTTTTTAGTCCTGTGCGCGGCCCCTTACCAATCGGAGAACCTAAGCGACTGCCTAGTTTGCCTATGTGTAAGGCCGGCTCTGCTTCAATACATGCATAATATTTTTTTTTTAATTAAATATAAATTTCGGAGTCACTTCCCCTTTTATGACTGGTCCTTGCACCTAGGGCCCAAGGCGACACTGTACCTGAGTGAACTCTGAACTGCTGACTCAGTAGCAAATAATAATAATAAAGCTTGTCTTCGAGTCCAAAGATTAGTGAGAACTGCAGTATTTCTTGCGGCTTCGCAGCCCCAGGTGTGACCTATATATTTTGCCACATCCAGTAGCAATAACAGCGTCACTATTTGAAGTATTCTGTGTTACTCTAACTCTTACTTTGTTTTTCTCTTTCTCTAATGTTGTCTTGTTTTCATTCTTTTCTGTCTCTGTATCTTTTCTTCTCTGTTTCTCTTTTTTTCCACTTTCTTTCTCCCTCTTTCTCTATTTCATTCTTTTTCTCTATTTTCCTAATTTCTTTCTCTCTTTCTATATTCCGTTCTTTCCCCTTCTCCACTTCTTTCTCGTTCTCTCTATTCTAAGACCATAAAACAGACTGACTAATGTAGTTAGTCAATAGGCCAAAGTTATAAAGAAAGGTAACTCATTTGAGTATAATTTTTAAAAAAATGGTTGGTAAAGTGTTTGACTTCAGAACTGAGGAGTCAAGGGTTCGAATCTTGGTGAAAGCTGTAGTTTTGAATTTCGGAATTTTTAAAGACGCTTCCTATTCCATCTAAGTGGAATGGGTTTATGAAATTTATTGGTGAAAAAAAAGTAAAGGCGACAGGTCGTTGTATTGGCCACATAAGTTGGCGGAAATAAAATTTTTTTCCAATCACATGACTTCCGTGCGTTATTTAGATAATAGAATGACAGACAGAAGTATTCGGTCAATATCGAAGGTTATCACGTGGTACACGTCTCAATGTAAGAGAGAAAAGGTTTCACAGTCAATGTCCTAAGGTATGGGCCCAATCGACGTTATTTAACGGGTGAAGTAATCAGACCAATGTTCGCGCGACATTACGAAACTCGCTTTTCTTTTTTGTACTCGTGAATTATTGTGTCTGTATTGAATTAGGTCAGATTGCTAAAATAGTTTCAATTGGACTTACAAAGCTTACTGCATTTAATAGATACATGCTCATTTCTTTAACATGCTATATATCCTGATTTTGATTTTATTCTAGTTGTGTCAATCAAGGTAAAAAGACATTATATAAAAGGGTGTGGGTTTTTTCTTTTATTTTAAAGTTTGACCTGAAGGAGTTTTTTTTAATCCTTCCCTTTAAGATATTGACATTGAGGTTATCTCCATGGTAGCTAGACCGTAAAGTTTGCGAACGGTTATTATGTTAGCGTTGCGTTCAGTGGACTCATTGGAGTTCCAATTGACAGAATTGATAGAAACTATTCATCAAACTTCTAATTTTTAGGCGTAGAACTTGAGACAGTGATTACTAAGTAATGTATAAAAGTCTATCAGTGCTTATTTTCATCTTATATATGGGTAAGTTTGTAAAATGTTTTTCTGTTTGTATAATGTTTTACTTTCGGATGTTACTTCAGAGTTGAAGATAATCTACTTCCTACTCCAAACCTTCCGCAGGACGACGGAAGATGGCACCGGGAAGGGAATGAACTCGGGACCGTCGAACGACAGTCCAGCGCGCATACCATAGAACAAAGCAGCCTTCGAGCACCGGACATTGTGCTCACTATGCCTTTAATTTCACACTATGTTGATAGCACAACCAGGCAGCCAACCAACGTGACCTAAACTGAACATAACTACTAGTGTTAGGAAAAGTTTAAATGTTTGTGTGAAAATAAAACTGTATTATTTTCTTAACAATTTTTATGATATGATAACAATTTATAATTTATTTTGCAGCATACGTTATTTTAAAATGATTAAAAAAACAATGATTGTAACTAATAAAATCACACGTTTTCATGTAATTTATAGCATAAAATGTGTTTATGTAATTGGTAAATTCACAGTATTTGTTTTGTTTTTAAAGATAATAGTAACTATCTAATTGGCGCTAATTATTTTTATTGACCCATGTAGCATGATATTTTTTATGCTAAAAAAAAACAACACTATAATTTAGTATGTGAAAAACAACATGCTTTTTTGGGGTGTATGCCTATATAAGTGCTACTTTAAGTATTACTTCCTTAATTCAATGCCATCTTACGCCTCAAGAAACACATATTTCCATATGCAACTTTCTCACTATAAACATTACCCTAATAATGCTAAGTTACATTCTTTAAAAGGTAACATACTGCACTCAGTCTTCGAAGTTCTTGCTATAAGAAAAGAATACTAGCAGATACAAAAGTCTGAAAGAGTTATACATCTAGAAACAGTTTATGAAGTTGTGATTTATGATGACTATTACATAGTTATTTACAGAGATGGACGGAGAAACAGACAAATAGATGCCAAAATAGTACTTTAGATAGATAGATAGATAGATAGATAGATAGATAGATAGATAGATAGATAGATAGAATTTCCCCTGTACATTAATGCCCCTTCTCTCTTTTCAGCCCTACCAATTACAGATGGAGCCACTTGTGTATCGTATTCAACGTGCCAGGCCACAGACTTCACGTTGTCTACCTGTACCAGCGGTACCTGTGATTGCCGCAACTCCTCGTTTGTTCCTATACGATCTGGTTGCGCTTGTAAGTCAAGGTCTTATATTATTTTTTTTTTTAGTTTAGTTTTTAGATTTTCGGAATACCTCTATTTAAATCAGAGCTTCATGGAATGTGGAGAGTGGGCGGAGGAAACTGGACACTGATCTCAAAAACGGCTCTAACAATTTTCCTATAGATTTAACAGTTGATGTATATCGCTGAGAGAAGAATCGCTAGCTCGTTGGCAACACGGGAAAACTCTAGTTGAATGAAGTTGCAAACTGGATACCTCTTGCACACCTTTACTTTTTTTTTTCACCTGTGGGATGTCTGGCTGAGTGTTCTAAGCCAATCGGTTACCTGGGTTCGAACTCAGCTTCCTTGCGTTTGCTGAGCACCTCAAGTTAGTTCCCCCTTTCAGACCTTGTGGTCTATAGGGCAGATGATGTAAAGGTCATCTGATTCTGTGGCCCACGGTTATCGAGGGTGTCATGTGGCCAGCACAACGACCAACCGCCTTTACTTTTCCCCAACTAATGTCAGGTAACCATTAGAGCTGGGTGGACTCAAGGGCGCCCGAAAATCCCGAAATAAAAATCCCAGTCTTCACCAGGATTCGAACCCGGGACCTCCAGTACGGAAGCCAAGCGCTTTACCGCTCAGCCACCGCGCCCTCTTGAGCACCTCAAGGCAGCACAAAAACATTTTCTCAGATACCTCCCCTTACCCCTCATAGGTGCGGAAAAAAAAGATTGGACTATAGCGCACTGAATGGATACTAATCGTTATAGAAAGCATCAACACTGACCTGATTGGTCAAAACATGTGGGCAGCACGTTGCCACGTCATACATACCTCTTACGTTGCAGATCAGTGTCAGGCCTTCTAGGGCGATTCGTCTAGACTGAATATGCTTAGCATCAAAGTTGCGCCATTGAAAAGTAATTTTAAAAAAAAAACGTACAGAGTTTAATTTAAGAAAGTTCATTTAAACTGTTATAAATACGTTAGATCTTAGACGTAACAAAAATCAACTCGAGTAGGGAAACGAGCTCAAGCTGCCATGCATTTTTTTGCCACGTAGCCAATCCTACCAACGTTTTAATAATTCTTACTATTAGCTTGTAATTTCTTTAAGGGTGGAAAGAAAAACATGGGTGAAAACATGGATAAAAACATATAAAAACATGGGTGAAAACATGGATAAAAACAT
>JADKLZ010001483.1:7979318-8000828 GCA_021533235.1 Biomphalaria straminea
TCACTGTTCAACTTACTGGTCACAGTCACTGTTTCAGCTGGACTGGGGTTACTCGTTACACTTCCAAACTTGGCTTTACAGACGTAATCGCCGTTATTGGCGCTGGTGATGGCTTTCAGGCTGTAGAACTTGGTGTTGACTGATGAAACCACGCCCTTGCTGAACACAAGAAATAATGGTATCTATTAAATTTTATTCTGACGAAAAAAGGTATATTTTTTGAACGTCGTTCTAAGTAAACAAGATATATGAACGTATTTATATCAAATTCTATTCTGTGGCATTTAATAATAATAATAATAATAATAATTTTACGTCTCGAAAATATATGTTTTCCCTTTGCAATTTCTTGTGTGACAAAAGAGACCAATCCTTGATACACAGCTGCAGTCACAGGTGATTTGTTGATTTATATATAAATGGGCAGGTTTTCAATAAATTACGATTTTTTCTTTCGTGTTTTTTTTTATTCTTTTATTTTATTTAAGCCCACCAAAATTCACTTCGCGCCTAGGCGTCCAATTATCAAAGACCGGACCTAATTCAAGGCCTCATCGTGGCGTCTTTTATAGGAGACGGAAAAAAAAACTGGGATGGAAAAGTTCCTCCAGTGGCCTCCCACAGAACGTTCTAACGAACAAGCATTGTATGTGGGAAGAATGAAATAAGGGCTCCACTAACTTATCCCATCCGCCACGACGTTACTCAATGAGGACCGTTCACTTGCGGGGATTTCTCTTTCACGAATAATAAAAGAACAGCATTAAAATATTACGATAGAATCTCTCGTAATCTCGGCACTAGGCCTCCCTGGTATGGGAGAACCCAAGCGAGGCTTACGACAATGGATGTGCTTTAAATATTCATCTAGTTAATGAATGGCCTCCGGTCAGAGATAGGTGAAGAGTTATCTTTCAATCCTGAACTCTAGGTAACAATCCTCCCCAACTGGTCAAGGGTCGTGGACACAAGATCGATCTTTAACGGACAAATCACAAAAACCGACATTAAACGTAACGTCATAAAATGTGACGTAGTTACAATAAGAGTAATAAGGAAACAAAGCTGACAGTTATCTCCAAGATCTCACAACGACAACATTAAGACACGGGACAGAAGACTCGGATTCAATTCCTTAGTGGAATCGAATAGCATCGAATTTATGCTATTTTTATGTTTATGAATATAGGTATTTTACCTAATAATGGTGACTGCTTGTAAATGAACTCAAGTGAAACTTATTGAAGGCTTAGTCATACGCCAGCAAATGTATACTTAAGACATAATTTCAAAAACATATTACAGTAGATAAAATTTTTCAGGTTATCATCTAATCAGAAAGAGTTTGTGTTTTAAATCATGGATGTCCCAAGCAAATACTTACACTGTCCACTCGTAGGTCATACCGATGGTCTCAGAAGCTGTATAACATCCGAGATTGAAGTCTCCATTCTCACCATAATGCTGTGAGCATCCTGCACTAATGGATGGCGTGTCTATGGTTGCTGGAATTTATTTTAAAAAAGAATAAGTGAAACGCTAAGCAAGACTATAATTATTAGAAATATGAATATTGTCAGGGACATAGTTTATATTTTTAGTTAGGTAGAGACGCACCATAATAGACGCATTTTGAAAGGGACTAGTGACGCTTTGATTTCGTTGGGTTGGAGGCTTCTTAGAGACAGAAAATCACTTGGCGATAGAATTCTATAAGGTATAGACGTGTTTTATTGACAGAGACATAGACTGTGGGTTATTCATGGAATAAATATTATCTTAATTGTTCATCAGTGTTTCGGACTCATCTTTCAACTTGTTAAATCAATGGTACTTGTTTGTGTTGTAGATGAATTTCACTGGAATACACTCGAACAAGAAACTCATACATTTGCTGAGAGTGTTACGAGGTCAGCTGAGGAGTACATTGAAGTCAAATTCATAAGGCGCTGGTTGTGAATGTGTATGTGTGTTCGTATGTGAATGTTGTTCGAATTTTTCATCAGTATTTTTTTTGTACAGTAGTTACGCTGAGGTTGTCAATTGTAATCAAACTGAATTTCCATTAGATTGGATCAATAAAAATTATCTTATCTTATATCTGTCATAATATGGCAGGCATCAACAGTTAACTGCAAGACAGACAGGCATCCATCACATTCATTTCATGCCCAAACACATTCGTTAAATCTTAGTTGCTATGGGTTCTACTTACTTTGTACTGCCAGAGTTTCTGGTTCTGAGCTGAGATAAAATTGATTGCCAACTGCAGTGCAAGAGTAAGCTCCATCATCTGCTGTAGCGTCAACGTTATCAAGGTGAAGCTTCCGGTCAAACTGACGAGAGATGACAGTTGTACCTTTGGTCCAGGTGTAGATGGGATTGTCAGTACGTAGGTCTCCACAGGTAAGAATGACACGTCCTCCCCTGATAGGTCTATTCGCACTGACATCCAGAATATTGCTTGCTGTTCAAAGATATAGCTTTTCATTATTTTCAATTATGTGTTTTAAAATGTGTTGTGCTATATGTTTCTAGAAAATAAATGTGCTATAAAAATTCGCTAGCTAGGAACGCTTTTAGACCCACCAGAGGAGCGTAAATATACGAGAGTGCAAATGAGGATTCGTGAATGGATCAAGTCCAAGTGGTACGAAAGTTGGGACCATTATAGCACGTGACTGCAAGCCTGGAATGTTCTCAAACTTCCAAACAGGAAGGACGAATAACGAGAGCTAGACAGAAATGGTCAGGCAAGTTTTGGCAAGTTTTTGCACGGGACATTGTAAAATAGGAGCCTACTTAGCTAGGATCGGAGACAACCACGATCCCAGATGTCACACTGTTACCTGGACGAGAGAGTAGAACATACCCTCTACTATTGCAGGGTGCTCAGAAACACAAAGATACGACTCATCTTGGAACTGATAGAACTGGTACTTGGCGGCAAGCCTTGCTGTAGCATGTGATCATTGACCACTGGAGTGGTGATTTGATTTTCATTTATGTTTAATATGTATGTATCATTCATTTTGTTTCAGCACCTAGCTGCACATTTTAATTTCTCTAGATCTTATGTTTAGTGACATCAAGAATGTTTCAAAAAAAAAAAACCTGAGAAAATACAGCTTAAACTTAATGAGCTCTTATAATGTAATTCTTGCCAGAAGACACAATGCCTCGTCTCTAATAGTCTAATATAGTAAGTAACAACGTGTGACTTACATGAGGCTCTATCTACATTTGTGTAAAGTTTGGTTGATAGATATGTCATGTTCACGCAAATGTTCATGCAAAAATGATCTTAGTGAATGTTTTGTAACTTTTCTAAACACACAGTCACTGAAGCTTAGCAAAAAAAATTAGAACTTAACAAATGAAGACCAACTTAAAATGCGATATTTATCAATCCTGAAAAATAGATTTCCTATTCAATACGTTTTGTTATTAAAGCCTACAACGGCGAACCTGAAATATTAGACAAATAAACCTAATCTTGACATTGAGTTTATCCCAAAATACCCTTGCTTTCCCATTTCCCAAATAACCTAATTTTTAAGCAAAGTTCTCAAGTGACAACTTTTTTTTTTCATAAATAGAAAATTGTGTTTCTCAACCCAGATAAACCAAGACTTAGAGATTACAATAGATTATTTGAAGTGTAAGTTACCAATTGTCACTTTGACTTTATTGGTTGAGGACACGGTTGTCTGACTTGCTAGCTGTGCTGTGCATGAGTAAGACCCAGAGGCAGAGACTAACAATGTGGCGCTTGTTTCAGAAGTGATAGTAGACCCGTCTTTCTGAAAAGATATAATTACAAAGAGTTCAATATTTGAATTCTTGATATATAATCTTACTATATTTTAAAATTGTAGGCCTATATACTTCATAGATAATCTCACTATATATTTAAATTTTATATAATGTTCTTTAGTCTATTGAACCGTTTGTAATATGGAGGAGTATCCTTCCCGATCAAATTTTGTGTCAAAGCCAAGTGCTGGTGTATTAGCTTTGCAACTTGGTTATGGCGACCTGGATGTGGCAAAATATGTAGGTCACAACTGGGGCTGCACAGCCACGGGAAATACTGTATTCCTCACTAATCTTCGGACTCAAATACAAGCCTTATTATTATTATGGCGACCTAGGTAAGCAGATTCCGATATGGCTGAACATTTTGCGATTATGTGTTCAATTGACCTACCCACATTTTCGGCATTTGTCAAGAATATTGAGTTGTTTTAAAATATGTTTCTCGTAATTTTTGTCTAATCACTCTGCCCTGTAATGCTGTAACAATTATTATTATTATTATTCGTTTTGACAGATGTACAGATGGGAGAAGTATTGTATTGTAAAAATAGCATTGAGTTGGGGTGGGGAGTCTCTTGTAGTACTCGTTTATCACAACTACTTATCTCTAGTAAGTCACTTCGTATTTATACATTTATGATTATTTAAACTCGGAATATAAACTACGCAATCATTTGAATCATTTGAAGCATTAACAACAAGCTTGAACTGTGTTTTCCTAGAGATCAATTAGAAAACATTTCACTAAATTGATAATAAATCGCAGTGAGATATACCTGCCAGGCGTAGGTTGGAGTAACACTAGCACCACCAAGGTAACCAACTGCAGGTATGTGGGAACACGTGAGTGTTACTGAAGAGCCTACAAGCACCTCTGTCACTGTCTGGCTTGCTGCGGTGACAGTCACAGTCTGAATATTGGCTAAAAAAATATAATGATACAATTTGTGTTGTATTAGAGTCAAGGAAAAAATATTTGAAAGTGTAAATGAAGACAGTTGTTTGCAAAGAAGATGAGACCACAATGTGTTCCCTGCTTTGCTTGAGTTGCGAGTTGCACAGCAGACAACTCATTTGTCCAAAGTTCTGTCTAACACATTCTTCCTTAGATCCCTTTTAATAGTCAATTTCAATTGTCGTTCTGATCTGTTAACTTCTCTTAAAAGATTTATATAAACGACTATCCATGGCCCTTATTGGCTCGTATTATTCACAGGCCAGATGGCAATGAACCCTTTGTGTCCATGGCTACTATGCCCCTGATAAAAAGAAAGTAAGTAACCTATTCAAACCTTGTGATCTATCAGGAGGATGATGTTTAGATCATCTGTTTATGTGGGCCAAGGTTATCGAAGGTACCATGTGGCAAGCACGACAACCAACCGCCTTTACTTTTACCCAGGTACCAATTGGAGCTAGGTGGACCATAAGGCGCCCTAATGAATGATCCCGAACCTCGGACCATTGGTTCAGAAGTCAAAGCACTTTGCTATTCAGTCATCTTATATACATGGCAATGAAGCTACTCACAAATCCTCACGATCCACTATATCTGTTTACCATCATGTATCGTTGGGTAAATTAAGTATAAGATTATAAACAAAAGAATAAGATGAGAGCTTTGGCTTTCACAGCATAACTATTTTGTAAAAGTCCCCCCCCCATCTATTATACTTCTAAAGACATTAAGACTGTACCTCCATTTTTGGATAATATCTTTGTAGGTATATACAATTTAGAATCCAGTAAAAAAAGAGTTTGTCACTAGAAATGTAAATACATTTTCTTTTAGTTATTTTTTTTTATACTTACTGACTAAAGTTGGTAGTTTGACAGCAGCACTTGTTGGACTGGAAAATGTCACACCTGAAGATGGAGTGGTCAGTTCACAGATAGCATCTTTACCTGCATTGGTGGAGTCTATAGTCACAGTAGTGCCTGTAATGTCTGCAGCGTCGACCTACAAATTGTTAAGATTATATTTGTTTTCAATAATTGTTATTTACAATAACAATCCCACTATAATTGATATTTAAAAAGCGAAAGCTAAAGGCTTCTGGTTCAAAGTATCAAACATGACGTCACAGCTCCAGGCCAGACGTCACCATCTTTACTCAAAGTATTAAAAATAAAAACATCCCCAAAAAGGTAAAGTTGTGATTAAAATTTGGCATTCGCTATAAAGCTCAGTACTACGTTTAAATCTACGTTATAGCATAGATATTTGTAAGAGAAGAAACATAGACTAGTTACTGCTGTAAGTTGTTGTTTTCTCGTAAATACGATATAAAATCCTAAGCTAACATGATGTGAATGTATCCCAAAGAAACTCTTATCTCTATGGGCCCTAATTTTTCATTGCTCCGAGCACGATGGACATACTAGCTCCATGGTTGCTAGGTCAATGACTACTTAATATAAACGTTATGATCTTATAAAGTCATTAAATTATTTCAACCATTTTATAAGGTATGGTAGTTTCATTCTGTAAAAAAAACTCGGAAGATTTCTTGAAATGTTGATTCAAACAATTGTTTGTAAAATGTTTGACATATTTGTATGCTCTTTCAGACTCCAAGATGATCAACATTCAAGTCAAAATTTCCCGCAGGACGACGGTTGATGGCAGCGGACAGATTAAAAACCAAAGACCATTAAGACGACCGAACGACCTTCCAGCGCACATACCAAACGACCAGGCAGCCCTAAAACAGTTGCTCTTTTTAAGGCAATATAATCTTAATTATTACCATAATCCTGTTTTGGAGGAAATATACATAATGTTAATTGAAAAACAACGTTACAAAGACAGACACAAAATTCAAAACGGCCCCCGAAGTGGTCCACGCAGGCAAGTAAAAAGGCTGGTTTCAATATTTTCAGAAAGAACATCAGAAGGAAATTATATTAAAGACAAATTACAGATAAGAATGGAGAAAGAAGGTTGACGGACCAAAGGATAGGTGAAAGTGAATGTGAAGTTAGATGTGAACCTGGCCTAACGAATGTCTTATAATGAATGTATAATTGCTCTAATTGTTTTGTAAAGGGTCAATCTCCTCAACCCAAAAACAAATTTTCTTAAAATAAAAATTCATTTAGTTCGGTGGTTACTGTGTCTGTGTACAAGAAACACTTCACTAGATAATAAAGAAAAAATACGTATTAATCGTTGTTTTAAATTATGTCCAATTTATAAGCATATTAAATAGATTTTTTTCTATTAAAAAAAGGTAAACACTTTTTTGTGCAAATGTAGTAGTTAGTATAACAGAACTTACTTAACTTAGCAATAAAAATATATATAAATAAATAATTTTGACAAAAAATCTGAAACCGTTTGCATAAAGGTTTAAAAATAATGGTTAGCTCCTACTAAGGAGCCTCTGTGATTGTTACTAGTAATAGTGAATATTTGTAAAGGTTAAAAAATTAGATTATTTACTTTCGGAAAAGAAAAAAAGTATCTGTGCATCAGAACTTGAATGGTCTAAAATATTATGATGTCGGATTTTCAATATATTTTCTAGTTTACGAGATCTAAACGGGACAGACGGACAGACGGACAGACATTCCACACAAGGCTAATAGCGTCTTTTCCCCTTTCGGGGGTCGCTAATAATGTGTTCAAAAATAGTATGACAAAAATATGTTATGAAGTCAAGCGAAGAATTTTTCAATTTGTAATTTAATAGGTGTACATTTTTCTATGCTTCAAACAAATTACAATCAAATTAATTTATAAATTTTAAAAAATTTAATAAAAGTTTACAACAAATAAGATTTCTCCTTTATGATGCTGATGACTTTTTGTGAGAGCGATACTTTCCTCTTAAAAACTATTGAATGATAGATTACAAAAAATTTTACCCGCCTCATTCCCTCTGCAAAATAAATCCTCAATCTATAAAAAAAACAACATAAAAGACAGTAATCTAAGCTGGAATGCTGGCTCTAGTTAAGAGATGTGGTACAGAATGATCTAGTAACGTGTTATAATCCAGATTAAAAACAGATGTTTGCCTTCTTTGTAACTTTTAAAAAAAAAAAATAATTCGTTTTATGTTTTAATTATGCCTTCATAAAAATGCATAGAAAAATTATTTACCTTATACTTTATAGCAGCAGTGTTTCCCATAGGTATATTGGTACAAGACAGAGTAATGGGATTGGATGTAGCTAATACAGGTGTTGTTACACTCAGTGTTAACACTGGCTGTACAGCTGACGTGGCTGAAACAGTGTTAACCATACCTCAACAACATTACATACATACATTATTCGTACTACATAAAGATTTTTTGAAAAAAAAAGAGTATGTAATGAAACAATTATCTTTGTTTATCTTATAAAATACATCGCTAACTTAAAAAAAAAAAGATTAGGTCCTAAGCGTGTCTAGTCATGCATGTTAATGAATGACTTAAACTCTGTCAAGTCATTGGTTTTCCTCTCTGATTTAGACAGCCCATTCTGTGCTTTAATAGCGCTAGGGTAAAATGAGTATTTTCTATATATCGAAAACGGCTCTAACGATTTTCTTTAAAATTTCAACGTATCTGCATGTTACTGAGAAACAAATTCTCAACTCATTGGCCACATCGGGAAAACTCGAGTTCGACCGTTATTTCGATATATAAAATGTCTCATTGTAAAATTAATTTTGGTTAGAATAATTTATGAATGAAAGTTTTCCATGACGTAAACGGGAAAAACGCTGCTTAAGTCACTAGGCTTACCGTAGTACACTAAAATATTTCTTTGCAAACAAGAACGCGTTTAGAGATATGAATGAAGGGATGTGTAAAACTAAAAGCAGACCACGGGCTGTAGCACCACTGGGATGGATGGATGGCGAGCCGGTATGAACTTCTTATTGTCCGAAAGTCAGGCTGGGCAGCGCATTTATTTATCCGAGCAAGGCTCGGCCACCTGATATTGTATTGTAATGTATTGTCTTTTACAAAGTTAAATGAAAAAGCCACACGTGAAAGTGTTCGAAATGAACCGTAGTCGTTTCATGACTGCAGGAGGCCAATGGATGTGTGAATATGTTGCTCTATTATTTCGCTGTTAATCAATAGTACAAGTACACTAATATAAGTTAAAATACTAGATAATGACCCAGAGTGGGAGCGTGTGGGTACACGTTTATTAAAGCCAAAGGTTTTCCCTTTTTCTAACTATTACGAGGGAGGAACAAACTAAATGCACTTTATGCTCAGGGGTTTTCATGATTTAAAGGCAACAAAAAGTGTATACTGCTTTAAAAGCGGACATGTGGGCAGTTCCATTGAGGGATGTAAATATAAGTTTCCATTGAGAAAATTTAAAATATAAAAGCATTACTTGTCAAGTATCAGATTAAATAAACCTAAGCTAGGATAATGAATTTATTATATTTTTATCCCAGTACTGAAAACCCCACGTGCAGATGTATTGAAAAACCCATGACGACATTAGACACGGTTTACAAAGCGCCTTTTTTTTTTTGGAAATGATTCCATTGGTTAAGCCAAGCGTTTGGGAGGAGTTAAGAAAATGATTCGGTAAAGAGCGATTTAGAGAATTTAGTTTTGGAGATGTCACTTGATGAGAAATCATATATTTTATTAACTGGGAAATTAGATTTAGTATTGATCTGAATAATTTAGGTATTTGGCTATGAAAGAAGATATGATATTCATTTGATGCAGTTATTGTGAATTTTTTAAATTAAAGTTCTGTATTTGAATTGAAAGTATCTTCGTTTATTGAATCTCTAAAATTTATTTAGATCTAGAGACATATCGACAGAATCCCTGGCATCACAGCTACAACATATTAGCACATTCGGACAAATACGCATTTTCAATAATAGGAAGAAACCTGAGATATTACTATTCTTTTTAACCTTGTGAAATTTGATCACCGTAAAATTACATAATAATTTATTTAAACATAGATTGCGCCCATGCGGCGAACTAACAAAATAATACAATATATGGCATTGTTTTCAAATTCAGTTGACTGATTAGTTAAAGTGAATTAAATTGAACCGTATGATATAGAAAGATTCCAAGCATTTTAGTTTGTCGATATTCACAAATGACTAAATGACATTCATTTAAATACTCTTAATGCTATACATTGGATTTTAAAAAAAAAGGGGTAACTTGTCTAATTGTGTACGTCTCCAGTGTTTCAAATGATTATTTTGATGAAATCTGTTGGAGATTGTGTTGTTGTAAGCACGTGTGCTACTTACTCGTTGCAGAGGCGCCTAACAAGATTACAGTAAAGGCGTCACTCATTGGTGATGTAAGAACTGTATCAGACCCGATACCTTTACATCTAGAGAAGGAAAAAAAAAACAAGTCACTAAGTTGAGGTTTCTTAAAATTTCAAAATAAAAGCGTTTCAATATATCCGCATACAGTACATAACACTGTACATCCCTTATATAGCACTACTTTTATGCTTATAGCATGTTGAGTGCGCTTTGGTTCAATCTCATTTGTGGACCAGTTGGGGTGGGGAGGGGGTATCTGGGAGAAGGTTTTCCGTGCTGCCTTTAGGCGCTCAGTAAACACAACTCTGCCCAAGTCGGGTGTCGAGCCTCCAGCCCCCCTATAGGTAGCCAAGCCAAGCCAAGTTTAAGCACACCTAGCCTCTCGAGCACGCTTCCCACCAGAAATAATTCAGAAATACAAAAATTAACTGTCCAAAGTAGGGCTTTCAGGGTTGACAAGTGAAACAGAAACAGATCTAGGGAATAGTGCTACAACCAGAAGTCAAAAGTGTGTCTTTACGTGCATGCATTCAATATAGTCTCTCTCTATATATATATATAGATAATTACTTTTGAGGAAGCCTATATCAAACTCTGTCTGCTACAATTCAATTTCTTTTTACGCTTCTTTGAATAAGTTGAAACTTTGCACAATTATTCATTAAGATAACAAAGCAGTAATCAATTACAAAAGTAACAGGCGAGATGGCTGAGTGGTGAAGCATTCGGCTTCTGAACGGGTGTTGGGGGGGTGTCTCAGGTTTGAATACTGGTGAATTTCGAGATCTTAAGAACGCCTCTGAACACCCCCCAGCTCAAATGAGTACCTGACATCAATAGGAGAAAATTGAAGGTTGTTTGTTGCTGTGTTGGCCAATGACACCCTTGTTAACCATTTCTAATTAATCTAGCTTGATATTGGTAAAGTGAAATACATTACAGTACTGATAGATATTATGACTATAAATATACAATTCTACCCCTTATATAAGCTTTGTATTTTTTTTTTTATTTTGATTAATTTTATGCTATTCTTCTCTCCTCCATTCGACATAAATATTCCATACTTTGACAAATTCTTAGAAGCTAGTCAGTATGTGGTTTTTAATGTAAGCATCAAAGAGCTACACTTACGTAAATGATCCAACCGTTGTGGAGCTAGCCGTTTCTGTGTATTCAATCGTTGTAATAGTTAATTTTGTGCTGCCTTTGTACCATTCGTAGGTCGCAGCTCCAGATACAACGCATGTCAAGGTAAATGGTTGCCCATCCATAACCTGGTTAGTGCGTCCTGCCACCGGGGTGATCACAGGCTTCTCCAGTTGTACTGCGTAAACAAAAACATGAACATTAATTAATTAGTTCTGAGTAATTAAATAACTGGTTAATTTTTGGATTGCATATTTGTGTATTGTTATTGACTATGAATAAGTATGTAAAAGTTCAGCTTGATCAGAGATTGGGAAGTGAAAGAAAAAAGGGTTGAAACTTAATAAGAAGGCTAAATCTGTATTCACATCTTTAATTAAGTCGCTTTTCTTTCCCTTATTTCAAATAGTTAATCACCAACAATTAATTAACTAATTAATGTTGCTTTCATTCATGCATGCCTTGTCAGGTTCAAGAAATAATTGTTCAAAGTTTTATAGTGATCCGAGAATGAGAAATGAGAGAAAAAACGTGCAAAGATATATTGTTTGCTATCAGTGTTGATAGGATCTTTATTAAAAATAACTAATGTACCTTAAGCTAAAATATCGCTCCTAGTAGTCTGGCTGGACACCCCAGCTGATAGCGCCTCGCACTATTAAAGCGAATGGTCAATTTGTTTTTTTTTAATAGGATATAACAGCATGCCCAAACTATGGCCCGCGGTCCTATTCTGGCCAGCGATACTTTGCTATTCGGCACGCCGAAACGTCCGCACATAGTGTAGACAAAATCCCTAAAAAGGTAGAAAAATATCTCTTTCCCATTGAGCTTGCCAACCTTTTTTTCGATGGATTTCATTCTATGGTATTTTATTTTATTTTTCTGTAATAAAAACTTCATATTTTCGGGTGACGTCTGTTGAGTTACTTTACGTCCTTGAAGCTTGTGTCCATGTCACTTTGTGATTTAGACTCGTAGCATGAATCGTGTTCTTTTGGTAACAGCGCGAGTTGTACCGTGTCATTAAGTCATTGTGTGTAAATGAAATCCGAGAGCCGAAGAGTTTTTTTTTTTTTTTAGTTTTAGTTTTAGGCACATCGGCACAAATAAGCCATGTCGTGCCCGTAGTCCCTTAAGGACTACTCTCCCTCTATAAAAAGGTCAAAGTTTATACAATTAACTCGAGCCGAAGAGAAGTGCATGCAGAAACTTCAAGAAAAAAATGGTCAGATCTTAATTTTGTGTAGTGGTATTCTTGATTTGAGGGCGCGGTGGTTGAGCGGTAAACGTTTGGCTTCCGAACCGGAAGACCCTGGTTCGAATCCTTGTGAAGACTGGGATTTTAATTGCGGGAATTTTGGGCGGTTGGTCGTTATGCTGGCCACATGACACCCTCGTTAACCGTAGGCCACAGAATCAGATGACCTTTACATCATCTGCCCTAAAGACCACAAGGTCTGATAGGGGAACTTTAATTTTTACTATTCTTGATTTGGGATGCGAAAAAAAAAAGATTTGCATTTTTTTACGTCTAGAAATTGATTGGACACAGGACAAGAAAACGAGTCGTCGGAAAAGGCAAGCTATCCGATGAAGCTATTGCTATAAAACAAAATGTGCTAGCAGCATTAGAGAAATGTGTCCAAGAAATAATGCTGTTGAAGATGTCAGTGCTTCTCGATTGATTGGATGCAATGGGTTAAAAATCTCAATTACTATATTATTTGAAATTAAGAGTAGGACATTTGTTTTCAATAAATGTTTGCTAACAATATTTGTAAGTATCTGAGTTGTTTGGTTAGTCACTGAAGTCAAGTTCATAATTGGAAATAAATTGTTTACAATCTCATTTGTGGACCAGTGGGGGAGGGGGGAGGGGGTATCTAGGAGTTTGTTTTCCGTGCTGCCTTTGGGTGCTCAGTAAACACAACCCTGCCCGAGTCGGGTGTCGAACCTGGAGCCCCCTTCTAGGTAGCCAAGCAAGCCAAGCTCAAGCCGCACTTGGCCTCTCGACCACGCTTCGCATTAGAGTCCACTAATAATGCCATTGGTAATTGTCTATAGTCCACAGAAATACGTTACTGGTCAAACTTTCACAACAAGTCCTATTCACATCAACGTTATAGCATACTCGTGGCACAGGGATAAAGCGCTTTATGACTTAACTATTTGATCTCCAGTTCGAATCCTGGTATAAAGAATACGAAGTAATTGAATTTCAGAATATTTCCAGTATTCAATGCCAACAAAATGCATATTCTAAGGTATCTACGGTGCATTATCTTGCTATTTACAAGTTTTATTTCAAAAACCTTACGGATTATTCTTACTGACTTAGACCCACCCGCTCTGGATCTTCTTTCATTTCTCTCCTCGTTGCAACACCACTAGAATTTACACAGTTGTCCCAAATTGTTAGTCTCGAATCTGATTCTCCTATTGACACTGAAATGTACTTACAGGCACATCCTGAACGTACTGCGACAAAGGATGAGTTAAGACAACCGCACGTGCCTGCAGTACACGTGGACAAAGTGAAGTCTGTGGCCTGGCATGTTGTCACTGTTGTACATGTGGCGCCCTCTACACCTGGTGAGCCTGAAAAAAACATGAAAGCGATTACATTAAAAAGTTGCAACTAATTAAGCTTTGAATTTTTCAGTTAAATTTTTTTTGAGAATATACAAAGTCTCATAAGGTGTGAATGACGAGGGTATCGATGTATTGAAAAGTTTTTTTCTTTTAGTCTATAAAACCTAATATTAACTAAAAGACCAAGTGGGTCTTATGTTTCTCGGTTTACAACGTGTAAATGTCGACGTTTCAGAATGGATCCTCACAGATCTATGAATGTTATCGCTAGATCAAACGTTTAGCTGCACGAGTAATGTGGAGATATATTGCACTAACTCAATAGTGAGACGCAAAAGAAGTTAGAACTAAACGTAATTTTGTTTAATAACACGACGGTACATTAAAAACTTAGACCGGAAATAGCTTATAGACTGATTCACGGACAAGAGACTCATCGCAGAAGTGCTGGATAAAACGTGTTTTTCTAATAACTAAAAATGTTGAACTGTGACCCTCTATAAAGTCTTATTTACTTGCATCTTTTGGTGTTTTTGATTGTTGGTATCATCATCAAATTACCAGTTACTACATCAGGTATTCCCATTGAATATAAAACCAGTAACACCCCAGATAAGTCCGTTTCTTTTAATAATCAACGCATTTTTCTTTAACTTCATAAAGTCCATTCAACTCCAGGGAAATAGCGAAATGTTTATTGAAGACCACTGATGCAATATCCCATATCTGAGAAATAATGATTTATTTAAATGTATTACCAACTAGAGCGGCCAACAGGAAAATTAGAAATGCTGAAAACATTTCTTAAGGTCCGAAATCACAAAAACTTTAACAGAGACTACTGTGTGACAGTGAAAGTAGGCTTCACTAGCGCCTTTTTTATATCAAAGATCCTATCACGTGATATCGCTACTATAGAGACAAGATTTGTTTCAAAATAGTTTATTCTCCGTTAGAAACGCTTTCCTGGGCACTTAGTCAAAACATAATATAAGCAAAGCTCTTCTACCCACTGATTCCCACCCCACTACAAATACTGAAACACTTATTGTACCATATTGTACGCCATCTTAAAAGTTTTGGTACTGTAAAGAGTTGTTTTTTTTCACCTACCCAAAGACTTATGCCCCTACCCTAATAACCCAATTGTCAAGAGCTATTTGTTTAGTCATACAGTTTTTATCTGAAAGCGCTGCAGAGCTCTAACAAAGGCTGCGGGACACACATTGGAGGCCCCAAAGGAAAGCCTTTATTGAAGACAGGCGTAGAAAGAAAACTTTGACTGCTGGCGGACAAAGGCTTTGCCTGCACGAGATGCATAAAAATATGCAGGTCGAAACTGGGTTTGCGTAGTCATGTGAAACAATGTACACAGGGGCGTAGCTAGGAATTTTCCATCGGTTTGGCGCCCGGGGGGGGGGGGGCTTGACCTCTTTGGGGCGCCTACATTTAGCGTAATATTACATTTTTAATGTAAAAAAAACACTCATTTGGGGGCCCCCTTCAAGTGGGGTCTGGTGGATTTTCAAATTCTCCCAGCTCCTCCTCCCACCCTAGCTACGCCACTGACTGTATACATTCTTAATCATTGGAATCAAAGAATTGCCATTACAGCTTCTATCAATATTTTTTTTGTTCATTAGAGATAGAATGAAATGAATTTTGCTCAGAAGATTGTATTAAATTGAATCTAAGAGTCTCAAAGAAAAAAACAGGTACGGAAACAATTATAAGTTAAAAATGAACGTTAATACTTAGTAGACAGAAAGTCGGTATTTAAATCGTACACTAGTAGAAAAAAAAATTGGAAAGTCGTTATAGAGGTTTTGTTTCTACTTGTGAGATAACTAATAATAACTAATCAATTATTGTCGACGTTAACTCATGGCATTTCAAGAGGGCTGTGTTTTTTAAAGGCTTATTTGGCTGACCCATTCCCTAATACTGTTATTAGAAGTACTTAAGCAAGATTTATTCATTAAATCACAGGAGTAGGCGAAGTATTAAGCTATTTGTATTAGAAGCTTTTAGTACTTCATGTAACTGTATAGAAAGAATTAGGTTGTTCAAATTGCCACTAAAGCTATAACATCAACCATTAAGTCATAATCTTTATGCATTTTTCTACCAGATCAAATGTACGAATATCATTTTTTTGTAATAGATAACATGTTTTAATTTTTTTCCCCACAAAATAGAAATGATACATCAGTGTCATTTTAAGGTGATAAGGTTCATAAAAAGAAATCACTGAAATTGAGTTGTGTGGTGGACAATTCAAGAATATAAAGTCTTCTGGTGTATCCGGTTTAATATTCAGAAATATTGATGAAGTGTTTCTATAAACTATTTTTTCCCGTATCAGTTCTTTTGATTTTAGCACAAAGTAATTATAGTTTTGTGAGCAAGATCTTCGGGGCTCGCAAAGACCTTCCTACAGGGAACAGTAAACGAGAAAAAAAAAAGAAGAGGCAGGCAGAGAAAGTGGGAGGACAACATCATACAAAAATGGACTGTTCTAAACAGGGCAAAATGCAGAGAGGAATGGAAAAAGACGGTCTACAGGTCTTGCTTTGTGCCCCAATAGTCCACTAGACTAAGGGATAGGTAAAGGTAAGTTAGCAAGGTGGATCTTACGATATGAAATCATTTGTTTAATGGGCCTATTAAAATGAAAATATATCCCGGTATATATACTTACATATTCTTCCGTTTTTCTGTAGGTTCCATTATTTCCCCACCATATTTTTTCATATTCTCTTCTTTTTAACTTGTACTAAGAATTTCATTGTTGAAAGAATTCCATATCAAAATGAGAGTGTAAATATAGAGCGGAGTACTGTGATCTATTTTTAGTGTTGAAATACCCAGTTCTAGATGTATAAACTCGAAGTTGTGATTGTTTTCGCAAAGAAATGTAAAGGTTAGTGTGACATTCATAGTTGTAGGATCACACTAATAGCATAAACTAGTATATTTTAATCTACCAATAAAGACTCTAGAAGACTACTAAGCGTTCAATCAGAAGCATAAGATAACATAGAGACGATCCTAACAAGATTAAGGGTAAATATACTTACTTAGGACTTAGTCTTTTGAACCTTTCGGGCTCCACACATGATCTGTCAAGTGTCAACCCTGGTTCTCCATTCCTGTCTTTTGCCTTGGTTAAACTCTTTCAATGACAGATCCTTTCATTCTTTAATAATGTCTTCCAAACGCTTTCTCTGTCTGCCTCTTCTTCTTTTTTCCTGGTCCTGTTCCCTGAAGAAAGATCTTTGCGATCAATAAGGACCTTGTGATATGTCCATAAAGTTTTAGTTTGCATTTTGTAACAGCGGAAAGTAGGTCATCGTGTGGATGAACAGCCGTTGGTATCCTGTATCCAATGTGTGATACTAACTGGGACATGATAAACAATAGATTTCATTAACTCTTGTTGAGAATCATATATTATGTCAACAATGTTTACACTAGACACAATACATGAAGAAGTTGAATAAAAAAAGATGCTTTAATAGCGTACATTTACCAATCTCATGATAAGGTTCTATCAACATCCAACTGAATATCTACCAGCCATATTCGCTATGAGGTCAGTTGATTTACACATTAACAGGCCAGGAACTAGAGAGAAAAAAATGATCGTGACCTACACACACAGATTAAGGTCAAGATCAGCCCAAGATTTCACCCAGTAAAACCTTGTACGTCCATCCGGTAGTAGTGGAGCCTAGTTGACCAAGGATGGGGGCAGTATAATGAAATGAAATACGCACTGCGATTCTTTTAAAAGCAAGGGAGACAAATTGAACATGCTTTAACTGCTGATATCTCCAGTGATATGTCATAGAACAATTCTTTCACTCAATCTTTCCAATGAAAACTTATAAATCTTTTGTAGAGTTTCTCTGGACTTTCAGAACGTATTATTCCGTTATTGGTGATATATCCTGAAACTGATGCGTCAATTTAATTGGTCGCAGATGTAGAAGGTCCTAGGTATCATTCTGTTGCAGAACTTAAGTTTGTGTCACCTATGTTCTAACTATACACCTGAAATAATTATTATTATGTGCACAATTTATGAACTCACTTTCTTTGTTTCATTGCTTTTTAGTTTATGGAGCCTCTTTAATTAAAGGGATGTTAATTTTGTCGTCTGTGTGTTTCTTTGTGATTTTTTTTTCTGTTTATCCCTGTTTAGGGTGAGTGTTGAAAGGATTATTGCTGTCATAGTTTGATAGACTAGATCTTCCTATTTGTCTATTTGTTACAAGGAGCTAGTGTTGGGATTATTATTAAAGCTTTTTATATAGCGCTACTTTCATGCTTATAGCATGCTCAGAGCGTTTTGGTCCAATCTCATTTGTGGACCAGTGGGGGGGAGGGGGTATCTAGGAGTTGGTTTCCCGTGCTGCTAGTATTAGAAGATTGGGGCTACACTGCAGCCAGATGCCGGGTTGTGTTGTGTAGTTTGTTATTGGTATTTTGGCGCGAGATATAATTAAAAAAACAACACATAATAAGCTAATTTTACTATACTATATTATTGTATGTATAGTATGAATTCCCCCTATCCAAAGAATTGTTTTTTTTTGTTTTTTTTTTATAAAAGTTTTGCTTTTTGTTGTCTGGTCGTGTAAAATGTTGTTGATTTAATAATGATTAAATAACAAACTTAAATACCAAAAACTAACGGCCAAAAATATGCGTCTGAAGTCTGAACACAAACACTTAGGCTATACCAAACGTAAATAAACTTCATTCTTTTGAAAGAAGTAATACAATGGACCGTATACAATGTGATCAAAAACATTCAGGGGCTTAGCTAGGGATTTAGGGGCCCGGGGCGGGGATTGACCGCATTGAGGGCCTCTTGCATTTTGACATTCGACATCATTACAATAGATATTGTATTTAATAAATATGTAAGCCTAATTGTTACAGAATATCAGTAAATTTAAAAATAATCATTAAGAATCTTTTAATGAATATACCGTTGTTTGTTGGCGAAATAATGCACTAGTGTAAAATCTCAATTCATATCGCTACACGTAGTGCTTTCTGTGCAGCCAATGCATTTATAACATCATCTACATCGATTTATATTTTTCAAAATCTCCCCACTCGTCCCCCACCCCAGCTACGCTACTGAAAACTTTTCGTGCCGAAACGGCTGTGATAAAACGTCCTGCTTCAATAAATTTTGATTGCTTTACAAAAATGACCAGTTAGAGAAGTTGTTACAGCGTCCTGGGTTCGATACCAAAACCTTTTTTTTTCTTCGATATCGAAAACCAAATAAAATATGAAAGGTTGAAATGAATACCCCAATCTTATTTGAACATTAAGTAGGAATAGATTTTCAATTATTTTACTTTATGAGCATTATACACTAATTGGTTCATTCATATTTTTAATGCAGTTGGTACTGTGAAGATACTTTGTTGTGATAGCTAGATGTTTTCAATAATAATAATTGTATTAACATAGTGCTGTTAAAATAACATATTTGGAAGGCGTTTTGTAAACATCATTTAAATAATTCAGATTTCAGAAACCACTCTTATGTCAAAAGTTATAAACAAATAAGTGTTCATGTTCTTCCTAAACATAGGACAATATCTCCGCATTCATAACGCGTGCTATAACTTTTATTTCCTTGTTAAACTCAATTTCAACAGCCATCAGGCATATAATTTCTAAACGAGATACCCCGAGTCTAGATAAGATGAATTAAGATGTATTATAAATTTAGACTGTTGATAAAATTGTAAATTCTTCAATTCTCGTACAGTATCAGAATACTGATTTTATATATGGCTATCATTTCGTATCAGTATTTAAAGTCCAACTTGAAAAACCAGTGTTTTAGCTAGGAATGGTGGGAAGCGTGGTCGAGAGGCCAAGTGCGGCTTGAGCTTGGCTTGCTTGGCTACCTAGAAGGGGGCTCGAGGTTCGACACCCGACTCGGGCAGAGTTGTGTTTACTGAGCGCCCAAAGGCAGCACGGGAAACCAACTCCTAGATACCCCCTCCCCCCACTGGTCCACAAATGAGATTGGACCAAAGCGCTCTGAGCATGCTATAAGCATGAAAGTAGCGCTATATAAAAGCTATAATAATAATAGGAATTCGCCAATTTGGATGCCCGGGAACTCGACCTCTCGGTATGATTTCCAAATTCGTATCCCCCCCCCTTTTTTTTCAACCCTAGCTACCCCACTGAAAAAAACAAAAAAAAAAAAAACACATCTCGTGCTCCTATTCTGAAGACGTCTGGATTGAGGCGGGATTTATGAATTCCAAATTCGTACCAAGTCTCGCTTCAACATGAAGTCAAACCAAACGATCAAGAAAGATAATCTGCCCTTATTTGCTTTAAAAAAGTAAGAGTTGCCTCTCTTAGTAAAACCACTTTGAAGGGAAAACAATACTTGAATAGCTAAGACTATTATCAGGTAACCCAGCCGCTGGGATGTTTTGTTTGATCGCTGCTACTGCAGTAAATAGAAGGTCAAGACTTTTTTGAATAAAGTGCTTGAGAAAACGAACGAAGTAGTGACCTAAATGTCTTCCTGAGCTAACAATCCTACTAGTACTGAATGTAATAGAAGTTACTGCGTTGTTTCCTTATTGTAAAAGCTGTTTACAGTTACAGAAAACTTGCCTTTTTGTGTTTGCTGTTTACATTGTTACCATGGATTTGAACTATAGTATTGAAATAAATAATAAAAGCTTCTAAATAGAAATGTGTATGTTTTTGCTTAACTTTGGCAATGCAACATTACGAAGAGCTGCTAAATAAAAGACTATGAACTCAATGTGAATGTTATAGTTATGTGGCAAAATATGCTGGTAGCATGTGGGTTTGCGTAGCCATTAGAAACACTGCACTCATTCTTAATCTACGGAATCGAAGAAATTGTGATTATTTATTTATTTAATACCCATTCTGAAGTAAGAATATTATAGAAAGGCGATAAATGAAATATGCTTAAATTATGTTACCGTGTAATTGGCAGGCTGCCTGGTCGTGTTTTATGCTCTCTGAACTCTCATCTTGATGGTCCCGGGTTGGAACCCTGTCTGCTTCTATCTCCGCCCTCCCCGGGAATTGGGGCCAGGATTGTATACCTTTATATTCTGAACAAACATTCAAAACCATTGAAGACAAAATTAAATAAAGCAATAGTAAAAGAAAGATTACTTTTTAAAAATACAACCCTTATCTATGAGAATGAACTGCTAATTACTGCCATTAATCTAAATAAAAATCGCAGATGTTAGCTCTCTTTCTGCTATATAGAAAAAAAATTAGTATTAATTAATTGGTTGATTTTTGTATTAATTCGTGTATTGCCATTGACTATGAATAATTAATTTCAGCTTGATCCAAGAATGGGAAGTGGGATAAAACAAAAATTAATAAGGGGATTAAATCCATATGTACATCCACATCTCTCATTTGATAGCAATTACTTTTCTTGTTTTTATCACTAATAATAAATTAATTAACTAATTGGTTAATAATTGGATTGTTTTGTCAGGTTCAATGAAGCAATGTGCAAAGTTTCAACTTCGTTGGAGAATGGGAAAAGGGAGAAACATTTTCAACCTTTTTACAAGACAGACAGACACCAAGCTAGACATACAGACACCAAGCTAGACAGA
>JADKLZ010001483.1:8006721-8025647 GCA_021533235.1 Biomphalaria straminea
TATATATATATATATATATATATATATATATATATATATAAACAACGTTTTTAAGGACGTATGGTTGTTAACTTTCACTCCAACAGTTGACTTGTTAAAAGCAAAGCTCTGTGTATAAGTTATTTCGATATATTTTATAATTTTCTCTGTTATTCAGGGGAGAGTTGGAGAGAACCATGACAATTCTGACCACACAAGTATATTTTTTTATTACGTTTTTCTCCCCGTTTATTCGCATACAATATCATGTTTAACTTTATTCATGATATATGAAAATGGTTAAAAATCGTTAAGATTTTTTGTTATCAATTTTAACAAGTTTCTATTTATTTTTTTTTTATTATCAATGAGATTAGAAAATCTCAAGACATGGAATTCAGTTTACAAAATTGTGTTAGTAGACCCATATTTTTGTTTTATACTTTTTTTTATCGGCCTCAAACTTATTACCGTATTAGGGAAGTCATACAGAAAGTCATTTTTGTTTTTGCACACTATAAATTAGGAACTTTTCTTGATTAGTCGCATGCAACATTTATATCACCTCTCTTTGAAAGAGATCTTTAAGTCAATACAAACTCATTGCACATATCTATACAGCATCACATGCACCCTCTCGCTTAAAAAAAACTCTATAAACAAAGATGTTAAAAGAAAAGAAAAGAAAAAAATCTGAAGTAGGCGAGGAGATGCAACTACTGTTTTCTTTTTCGAATGTCGCATACCCTGTTTTCTTGATGTACTCTTGATAGTTAAACAGAAGTACAGGGGACATAAATCAGTTTATTTTCTCCTTATTTTGTTTTCACATAATGGATTTCGTGGATTTTTTTCCACTCTACTCTGGGGGCGCGGTGATTGAATGGTAAAGCGCTAGGATTCTGAACCGAGGTGTTCCGGGTTCGAATCCTGGTGAAGAATGGAATTTTCAATTCGAGATCTTTAGGGCGCCACTTAGTCCACCCAGCTATCATGGGGAAAGTAAAAGCACTTGGTCACACAACACCCTAATTGTCTCTAACCGTGGGTCACACAAACAAAATATACTATGGGATTATAATAAAAACAGAAGGTGTTGGTAGCATTTCTGATAATTAATTTCAATTTAATTTAATGTAATGAAAGAAACATATCATGAATGAGAGTGAGAGCTATATACAGAGCATAATAAAGAGGATTTATTGATATTTAAATTTACACAAAATATTTTAAAATATTACGTTTATTTTGTTGCAAGGTTAAAAAAATACATTTCTATTTTTATAACAGTTATTTTATATAAAAACCATAAGATTTTGATATGAGCTATCACAAAGGAGTACATTTAATAAATGAAATTTTAAAAAAAATATTTAAGATATATTATTATTATACTCATACACCATTTATGTTGCATTTTTAGCATTTAGCATTTAGTAAAAAATTGAGCATCTCAATGGATGAACAATATCAATCTATGAAAAAAAATTATAAATTTATAAGATTTATAAATAATTATAATAATAATTATAATAATAAGAGGCCGATAATGCAAAATGAGATTTAAAAATACGATGAAAAATTATTTTAAAAAAGGAGTCAATAAATATAGTGTAGAAATCGTAAGCATCTATTTATAAAGATTAACCTGATATGAGTTACGTAACCTTAATCATAATAAATTATGTACCAGATTTAAACACATCCCACACAATCACACCATAAACAATTTCTTTCATTTAGAACTTTATGTAATGTTTACTATGACGGCTTAATAAAACCAAACACATTTTTGTGTTTAAAAAGAATGTATACGGCTCATTAACATCAATGTCTTAAATCTAGTCTACTTGGTGCAAAAGTTAAAAAATAAAATGTACACATTTGATGGATGAATTAATCAAACATCTTTTAATTTATATTAGTTTTAACTTTCAACTTGAACAAGGTCAGAGACTGTTTCTTTCTTTCTTGTTAAAGTTATTTATTTATTGTAAATCCTTATCCGTTTGAATTTAAGGGTTTCAAATTATTTTCCTTTTTTTAGTAAACAGGGCTGAAAATAACTAATTTCTAATTTTTGAAAACCACAAGTTTCTAGAGGTTTTGTGTAGTTGTTGATGTCAAGTTTGTCGGTTTGCTTTGTCTTTAAAACCCTACAATTTGTACTTATCATCTGATATAACTGCAGTAGAACCATTCTAAAATGAGCATGTGATATGCGAATCTTTTTCTACTTTATAGATCTACAAATCTGGAGTAAAGAACTCCCACTGCAATAAGAACAGTGGATCCTATAACTGTCAGAGATGCTTCTGGAAAAAAAAGGACAAATTAATTTGATAGAAATTAGACACACTTCTTCTGTATTGTCAACAATAATTTTCAATAATTGTGTCATGTACTCTTTATTACTTTTATTAAATTTATATTTTTTTTCAAAGCTGACATGAAAATAAGATTCATGGTGCTGTCATTATTTTATGTGTGCGAGACTCAAACCCTTAACAGAGTTCGACAGAAGGATACGAGATTTAAAAAAAAAAAGCAATAGAAAAAAAAATACTTTTTAAAAACCAAGATTAGCTAAGGGAAAGAGCCGCTAATTACTTTCAATTATCTGAAAAGTACAGGGTTTAGTTCCCTTTCTGCTTTATAAAATACAATTAATTAATAATTTCTAAAACATTTACTAATAAGTTAAATTTTGGATTGATCCGTGTATTGTCATCGTCTATGAATAGTTATATAAAAATTTCAACTTGATCAGAAAATGGGAAGTGGAAGAAAAAAGTGTCGAAAGGTAAAAAGGGGATTAAATCCAAATTTACTTCCACATCTCTCTTTAAGTAACTTATATTCTCCTTATTTCGATGTTAAATAAAAAAATACTTAAACTCCATTTGCTAGATAATTAGTTAATTTTTTAATTGCTTTATTTCGATTCAGATTCAATGAATAATTGTGCAACGTTTTAACCTGATCCGAGAATGGAAAATTGGAAAAGAAACATGTTCAAACTTTTTACCAGACAGAGACAGAGTTGAAATCAGGGCCCAATTTAGAGTTAATCGGTCAAGTCGGCCTACGAGCGTCCCCGAATCTTACTGTATCATCTAAATATTGTAATTTTTTATTTTTTTTTTTTGCATGATAGGCATGTTGACTTGATTTTGACTCTCAGTTTTAAAGTTAATAAACAACTGACTGAAAAGTTTTCATTTAACTCTTACATATATTTTTAATTGGTTTTAAAGTTAGCCTTACCTGAACACAGGTTTCCTCGCGGTGAGTAGCCATCGGAGCACTCACACCTTCCAGTTTCGTCGCACTTGCCTGTGTAGCCATCATATGGAAAAAGGCACTCCCGGTCTTCATAACACTCTATACCAGGGACTGAAACAGATCAAGTTATTTTGTAATTTTCTAAAGTGAAACAATGAAATAATTTCTTACAAAGTAGAGGACGTCAGCTAACTATCTGCAATGAATCTAACTTGAATGTCAATATTACACTCTTTAAAGAAGCTCTTTAGGGTGTCTTAACAGCGCTGGGGAGCGCTTTCCTGCACACAACTCCCCATACTGAAGCCGTTTGGGAAGACAATTGTCTGGCATGCGAAATACGTGTCCCGCCTAACGAAAGTGTTCTATTTACTGTGGCATGGATACTGCTCATATTAGACAAGTCTAAGTCTGTAGGATTTCAGTATCTGGTATGTGGTCAGACCAATGCACCTTATAAATTTTCCTTAGACAACGTAGATTTAAGGAGTTTAGCTTTTTGATGTGGCGGGAATATAACAAACATAATTATTTCTTACCAATAGTTTATTAACTAAATGCTTAGTTTTGTATTGATTCTTGTGTTGTCACGTAAAAGAAATGATAGTGCCAAATTTCAGCTTGATCCGAGATTGGGTGTGGGAGACAAAAAGTGTACAAACTTTTTACCAGACAGAGTGAGATTATATAAGCTTTGTAAAAACCTAGAAGTTTCATCAAAGTACCTGTGACAGTCACTGTGATGGGATCACTTTCAACACTAGTCAAAGATTTGTATTTAGCTTTGCACACGTAGTCACCGTTGTTAGTGCTAGTGACTGATGGCAGGCTGTAAAACTTGTCTGTAACTGAAGACTTTATTCCTTTACTATACAAAAAGAAAACTTTTATCACTTAATGAGAATGTCAATGCAGTGAAAAAGAAAGTTTTAACAAGAGTTGCAATCAAAATCAAATGTCATATACTTAGCACATAAACAGACAAGAAATACACATTTATGAACAGAGCTGCATTTTTTTTTCGTTTCTAAGGTTCCAATATAAATTAAGGGCTAAGTCTACATATATTGCAGGTTAAAGTTTGACTTTATATATGTAATAAGTTGGATTTAAATATCCTTTCATTATACTTAAAAGCTTAATTAATGATTAGTAAACATTTTTATGATTAGAATAGTGCTAAAAAATTGGTACTACATTCACAAATGTATTTTCTGGTCTTGGGATTTGCTCTGGACGGGTCGCAATGGTCCCGGGATTGAGGCTTGACAGCCGCCATCCCACGCCGTCCTGCGGGAGGTTTGGGCTAGAAAAGAATCATCTTCAAGTCTGTAGGAACGTCCGAAATGCCCAAAAGAAAATACATTCTAGTTTCGTATTTTTTATCCAAAATATGTCTAATTACTACTTTAATACAAAGTGACATTACTTACACTGTCCACTCATAGGTCATTCCGTCGGAATCAGTCTCACTGTAACACACAAGCCAATAATTGCCATTTTCACCTATTCGATTTACATGTCCAAACTCGCCAATGACATCGATACTTGGTTTGGAGATAGAATCTAAGATACATTAATGTAAACAACAAACAACTAAAATAAAATATTTTTAACACATGGAGCCCTTCACGTTAATGATTTACTTTTAAACAATCTCCTATAAAATCGTTGTGCATGAGTTCAATAGCTAAATACAAAGCCAAACTAGTTTTTTCTTTTACTTAATTTTTTTGACATCTTAGATTTAACTTTTGAGTTTTAAAATTATCGTTCTATGAGGTATTTAATGTAACATATTTTTATGTTTGTTATATAAACAATACATCAACTTCAAAACGTCAGCATCATAGTTTATAATTACTTTAATCCTCATGAACAATGCAAAACTATTTAGTTTCTATACCTCCATTTTGGTTCTCCCCTTTCAACACGCATTCGCACTATTTCACATTTACACAAAGATGCTCACGTAACACATATAATTTTGTATTTGATTCCGTATGTGCTGTTTGTTTATATAATAAATTAAATCATTGCTTCAGTATCTTGTTTTTAAAATAAAGTTACATTTTTTTATTTCATTTTGTTGAAGCATATCTTATCTTAATAACATTAAAATATCATTGTAGAACTAAACTATAAAAATGTTAATATTTACGCCTACCTGAAACATATATATTTAAGGATCTATCTGAATAGTAATTATCCTTGTTAGCATAGCAACTGTAATATCCACTGTCTTCCTTTTGAATATTGTCAAGTTGAAGCTTCCGGTCAAACTGACGAGGAATAGGTCTGAAGTCTTTCTTCCAGCTGTATGTGACGGTTTCAGAATTAACGCCAGCACAGGTCAGTATGACACGCTGGCCTACTAAGGGTTTTATGATATTGGCTGAAATCACAGCACTACCTGAAGGGATATAAACACATTCTATAAGCAAGAAAGTTGCGCAATACGAAATCAATTAACAAAGATATTTTCTATCGCAAACATATATAATTATTTTTCTACATCCATTAACAAGAGAAATATTTAAAAAAAAACTTAATTTTTAAAGAAAAAAACTCCTTTATAAAACTTATTAAGGAATTATTTTCCTCTTAATAATTAATACATGCACGATTAAGAAAAAATAAAAGTACATTTTTTATCCTGTCCCTCCTCCCAACGAGACAAAATCTGGTTAAGCAAACCCGAGTAATGTGGCACTCGGTTGGAAACGATCATTCGAGGAAGTGATTAGGCCAAATGAATAGCAAAACAAAACTCCTGTGGTATTGTCCAAGGGAACGCGAGAGCGTCCCCCATTGCACGGAGCGGAATTGAAAGAGAGCTCCCCCGGCCCTGTCGATAATCCATGCGCCGTTCCTCAAGAGACCGTTACACTAATGGCGAGTCCTCCACGGTTAGCTTGGTACAACATAGGAAAATGGCGGAGGTCTGCGGTACTCGGCCTACGGCCATGGATTCTAGCCCGTGCGTCGGAGTGCCAGATACATCGGAAATAGCAATGCTTTTCATAGGCATTGACTTGGGTCTCTTCCAGACAGAACGGTGGTTCAAACAGCTTTTTTTTTTTTTTTTTTTTTAAAGTTATTCAAACCTAGAGCTCGAAGATCCCTCAGCTCAGCTCTTAGACTATCAAAAGGTTAAGCAAATAAATAAATCTACTAAAAATCCTAAAGATAGCTAAGATTAGATTAAAACTCAGAAGACGATGTGCAATATGTTCTTGACCTTGAATAGGGCCTACATACGGAAATACTTGAAGACGTAGGCCTATAGTTTGTTCAAATTATTTTCTTTTATAATTTTAAATATTATAATGTTGAAACTAGAGTTTTTCCAACGTGGCAAACGAATAGTAATTCTTTTCTCAACGATATACAGCTACTGTTAAAATCTAGAAAAAATGTGTTTTCAAAATTCGAGTCCACCCTGCTTTTCTAACCAATAAGGTTCCACTCCGAAAAGTATGACTTAAATATAGGTCATGTAAACATGAGTTATATGATTAAAAAAACAAAAAAAAAACTTTATTCAATATAATCTTTAATTTTCAAATACATATATTCAACTCATTCCTTTGAAGAAACTAAAACTTAAAACATGGGAGATTGCAAAGCGGTGGCTGCCGAACCTGAAGTCACTGGGTTCGAATCTCAGTGAAGACTGGGATTTCGAATTTCGGGATTTTTAGGACGCCACCCAACTCTAATGGTTAACTGACATTAGTTTAAAAAAAGTAAAGTTCTCCTTTCAGACCTTGTGGTCTATAGGGCAGATGATGTAAAGGTCATCTGATTCTGTGGCACACGGTTAACGAGGGTGTCATGTGGCCAGCACAACCACCAACCGCCTTTACTTTTCCCCAACTAATGTCGGGTACCCATTAGAGCTGGTGGACTCAAGGGCGCCCGAAAATCCCGAAATAAAAATTCCAGCCTTTACCAGGATTCGAACCCTGGACCTCCAGCACGGAAGCCAAGCGCTTTACCGCTCAGCCACCGCGCATTCTGTTGAAGCATATCTTATCTTAATAAAATTAAAATATCGTTGTAGAACTAAACGAAAAAAAATGTTAATTACGCCTCTGACATTAGTTAGGGAAAGTAAATGGGACTGTGCACGATACTGTGCTTGTAAACCTTTATCCAAAGATTGGAAGGTCTTAAAATGGAACTTTAACTTACTTTAGTGTAACTTTCACTATTGCTTACGAGCAAAATAATCTCTGTACTCCATGGCCTCCTTCTGTCACGAAGCGACTATTGATCATTTCATGGAAATGAGAGGAATGCCTGAGCATTAGCTGAGGACAGAACGAGGTCGCCCACACATCGATTCACCCCCCCCCCCCACACTCTCCACGCAGCTATTGTATCCAATGGAAAGGCAGTACCGATACAGTGACTGGCGCCTTAACCAGTAAGCTTCGGGCAGGAGGGGCTCATCAGCCATGGCTGGTTACCCAACTAGGAGAAGGAAAACTCTGAATTCAAACCTCTGTTGCCTTGCAGCTATACCCAATCAAGGGAAAGGCTTCGGGAGTCAACCCTGAGGAAAAATCAGCAGCTGAAGACCCTAAAGCAGTTTGACGTACCCAGTGCTACACTATAGCAGAATGTCTCTAGAATTTGTATAAAAGAGATATTATATCTTTTTTAGCGGCCCCGAAACAGAAATAGCTGCTATTCCTTTTTTTTTTTGTTTGTAATTCTTGTTGAAAAGTATTTTATTTGTTTCTTACATTTTTATTTTTTTATGCCCGGCCTGACAGAAGACACGGGAACATATGTAATTAATGTTTCAAACTACTTCCTCGAGGCCGCAACTTAGTATGCGCTATCATCTTAAGATCGTTTCATTTAAGTAAATATATCCATACATTTTTCTTTTTATAATTATTTTATTTGGTATCGCTTTTTTTATTATAGGAAACACAAAATGTACTGACCAATGGATATAAATTTATTGGTAGAAGAAACAGCCAGCTGTCCAGATAGTTGAACAGAACACGAGATAGAAGTTCCTTTGGAGTCTGGTGAGTAAGTAGAGCTAGTTTGACCTTGAAGTACTTTACCATCTGCCTGAAAAATAAAATGGATGACTATTAGTCTCTTACATATTCTTAATAAAAAAAAACTTATATCAACTCACAATGTCTTTTGTCTGTCTGTGTTATAAAAAAGGTTGTAAACTTTATTTCTCCCATACCCAACCTTGGATCAAGCTGAAATTATGCACACTTATTTCTTTTACTTGACAACACAAGAAAAAAAAACAATGTATCCAATTAGTTTATTAACTATTGGTACTTTTTTTATTTTGTTTGTTATCTTAAACGATGGATAAAAAAAGTGTACTTCAATGATCAAGAGGTTTAAGTTGAATTAGTCCCCATAATACTTTGTAGAGAGAAAAGTTTAAAACTAACATTGGATAACTATAAAATTTACTATATCCATTAGCAATTCCGTGGCATCGTGGAAACATCACTTAGCCTTTTGAGACTAGAAGCTTTAGCTATCGAGTTCAAATTCAGGTAGCCCTTTTGTAAATGCATTTAAATATTAAAAAGGAAATCACACATTTAACCACTGCCTTCTCCCCCACCTCCCTCCAACTGCGCCTGACATGTGATTTGGATGACATAGTATTGAGAATGTCAAAAGCATGATATTAAGCTAAACAAAAACAATTGTTAAAAATATTAGTAAACGCGCAGATTTAATATTGTTAGGTTATAATTCAGCGATGCCCAAACTACGGCCCGCGGGCCACATCCGGCCCGCGAAGTGCTTCTATCCGGCCCGCCAAAACATTAGAAAAAAAGTTTAAAAAATTAAAAAAACTAGAATGTTGAAAAATATTCTCTTTAAGTTAGGATTCTCACTCCTTCTTTGATGAATTCATCTTTATGTTTGGTATTCTAATATTTAAAGTTAATATTTTTTTGTTGTAAGAACACGAGTGTTGTTGTTTTTTTTTGTTTGTTTTTTCAATGGCGATAAAACTTAACAGCTACTTTTAATTCTTGGAAAATTGGCTACTGTCTTGAGCTAGCTGTGTCCTTGGCACCTTGTGTGTGCAACACAGAGCATCATTGATGGTTTTTTTGGGGGGACGTGTACTTTTGATAACAAAGCCATTGGTACTGTAGTGTCTAACGTTTGTGATTTAATGAAATGGGAGAGACTAAGAAACGAAAAGTGGACTGAATGTCAATGTAGAAACTTTCAGGAAAAGTGGGATAGTTAGCCAACCTGTTTGATTTGTAAAGAAATTGTGGCTATTTTAAAGAGTGTAACAACTAACATCAATATGCATTATGAAGCCAAACACATAAAAACATATGGTGGTATTCTTGGTGTGAGCCTCGAAGACAAGATATGCAAGTTACGACTAGAGATTGGGGAATGACGAGAATAGTTCACAACAAAGAGACAAGAAAATGAGTCGGCGATAAGGGTCAGCTACAGATTTGCTCACATCTAAAATAGATCAATGAAGATTTTCCCCAAGGCGAATGTTTACAAAAGTGCTTGCTAGCAGTGATGGAAGAAATGTGTCGTTAAAAGAACAATGCAGTAGAAGCAGTCAGCCATTCTCGCATGACAATTACAAGGCGAGTGGAAGATATGGGGGAAAATCTCCATTCACAATTAAAAGACAGCAGCAGAATTTGAAATGTTTTCTATTGCCGCTGACGAGTCCACTGACATAACTGATACTACGCAACTTTTGGTATTTATTCAAACAGCCATAATAATAAATAAATAACAGAGGAGTTAGCATCTATGAGGTGTATGCATGGGACTACAAATGGAGAAGACCTGTTCAAAGAAGTAATAACCATCATTGAGGACCTTTTCTTGCTTGGAATAAATTAATGGAGTGACTAATGTTGGAGTTAGAAATATGGTTGGATTTCACAGCGGACTGACAGCAGTCAGTTATTTAAAAAGTTGTTTAGTCAAACAGAACTAAATCCCTGGTGCTTCACTGCATCATTCACCAACAAAATCTCTGTGCTTTGAATCTGGACCAAGTGATGATGATTGTGCTCAACACTGTAAATTTCATCAAATCACAAGAGCATTGAATCACATAACTTTCAAAGATTCTCTGACAGAATATAAAGACATTCTATGTCACAGTGAAGGGAGGGACTGGAGAAGACGAGATAAGGTATTATAACGTGTGCTTGAGTTGAGACACGAAATTGAAATATTTATGAGGAAAAAATCAAAACAATTGGCACAACTGAACGATCCCTTCATGGTTGTGGGATTTTGGCTATTTTATGCGACATCACATCGCATCTAAATGAACTCAACACCAAACTACAAGCAAAGAGATTGATTTCGCAAATCTTTGAGAACTGGCGTTACGGTTGATCACAATGTTTCCAAGCACTTAATTGTGTGAACAAACTTTCTCAATGATGAAATGGGTGATAACCATGTTACGTGATCGTCTCAATGAATGAACATATAGATTCAGTGCTCCGACTTGGTGTTTAATCTATGCAGCCAGGTATTCAGAATATGCTTTTGGATAAACTCCATGCATCACATTAATTTATGTTCACAAGTAAAACTATTAAAATAGCTTATTGTATTTTTTTTTGGAGGGGGGGGGGGGTTATGGCCCGCGACACGAATCCGAAAATTAAAATGGCCCGTAGACCAAATAAGGTTGGGCATCACTGGGTTATATATATTACAAATTGAATTACAGTACAAAAGCTCTAGTGTACCGGACATGTTTATTGAGCACCTTGCTATACGGAATGAAACGTGGTCAACCTACTCATGGCAGGAAGAAAGCTGAATGTCTTCCACCTCCGATGCCTAAAGCGGATCTTTAAAATAAGTTGGCAAAATAAGATAACCAATGAGGAAGTGCTACGAAGAGCAGGTTGTCAGGACATCCGCTATATTATCAGCAGCAGACGCCTTGTCTGGCTTGGCCACGTTCGTAGAATGCCAATAGGTCGACTTCCACAGGATATTCAGTATGGCGATCTAATAGAAGGCAGAAGAGTCGCCCACCCTTACGTTATACAGATGTATGCAAACGGGACATGAAGCTCTTTAAGATTGACACTAGCAGCTGGGAAGCGGTGGCACTGGATAGATCGACATGGAGAGAGAGCATAAAGGAGGGGTCTTGGTTTGCAGATGCCATACACAACAGAAGCAGAAAAAAAGGGTGAAAATGCAACGGCGCCTGGTGACTACATATGCCCAACCTGCAATCGCAGCCGTGTATAAAGGATCGGCCTCTTTAGTCACACAAGAGCTTGCAAGGAGAAAATATCGTCTCTCGAGACGCAAAATGCCATAAAATGCAACAGATTACAAATTGAATTACATGACTGATCCAAACTACGTTTAAGTTTATTTTGTTTTTAAAAGTATGTTTATAATGTTTTTCGTAGCTAACCGATAAACAGGAATAAAATAAAGCAACTTACAAACCAGGCGTACGTAAGAGACACTTGTCCATAATCAATTTCTGGCGTCGTGGAGCATACCAAATTATTACCGTTGGCAGTAACAGTTACATGTTGTATTGTATCTGTCAAATTATAAACATCGTAACAAAATCTTTGATTGAAAGTCATGAAATACCAAGTTTTACACGCGTACACACAAGTTGTATCAAAAGTATTAACATATCGAAACAGTTCATCAGTAACTAATAAACAATAACTAATAACACTAACAGTAAAACAAAAAATAGGATGAAGTATAAAAAGAAAAAATGTATTTTCAGTGGCGTAGCTAGGGTGGTAGGAGGGGGAGAATTTGAAAATCCCCCCTGGCACCCACTTGACGGGGCCCCCCAAATGAGTGTTTTTACATAAAAAATTCAATATTACGCAAAATGCAGGGGCCCCAAACAGGACAAGCTCCCCCGGGCCCCCAAACGATAGAAAATTCCTAGCTACGCCCCTGTGTATTTTTACTTTTCCACCCTGTCTAAAAAAATTTTAACATTAAAAATAATTTTAAACAAGATTACAAAGAGAGTTTGTGTGATACACAAACTCAGAGGCGGCCCCCGTCGGAGTCGGATCCCTGTCAGATCCGCCTATTCGCAAGATGTTTCGGATGTTCCTTCAAAGTCGCTGGATGACGGAGGATGGCAAGCAGGGTATAAACCTGCCTTATCTTGATGTTTGCGCACTAGACTGTAGTTCGGATTTATCGTTGGTCCCTGGCTCAATTCCTGCATGCTCCCATCCCCTCCTGTGGAAGGTTTGAAATAGGAAGTAAACTATCTTTAACTCTGACGAAACAATCGAAACATGTAAAACAAACAGACACATAACACGGGAGCGTCGAGATAATCAGTTCAGCACGCTAACTGGTTACACACTAAGAGCCTGATATATACAATATATCACACGTGAGCGATTTTAAATAATCTTTCAGCATTGATCTGTAGAGATGTAGATGTACATTAACTAAACTTCTGATTTAGCACTCTTAATATATATATATATATATCTTATTAATTATTATTATTAATAATTTGGATGTAATTTAGATAAAATTTAGGTAAAATTAAAATAAAAAGCCCAGATAATCAATAGAATGAATGCAATATTAAATTTAAAAATAGAAGATTAGTTTTAGTTTATTATAACATTTCAATGTAGATCTAGACGGACAGACCAACCAACAATTAAAACGCACAAAAATATACTTCTTTTATTGTAATGGGGGCAATAAAATACATTTTTTTTTAAATCTGATTTTTTTAAAAGTTTAAGAAATTAGTTTAGAATCATGCCATGGCCGGGCTTTACGCTAGTACACGAAAGTCGCTGCTAAAAGTTCATTTAAAAAAAAATATCAAAGATAAACGACAGATCTTATTTAGTGCCCCAGCGGTCAAAATATACATCTTCCGTGCTTTGATCTCTCAATGTCAGCCTTGTAAAACCGATGTTCAAGGCGACTGCCACACCTTTTTTATGAGTTTATTACTTAGATAGTAAATACTCTAACTTTACAACAAAAGTAAACGAGACAATGTAGTGCGATTTATGACATTATTAATTGTCTTAAATTAGGTTTCATTTATATTGCATACTAATTAGGTTTTTTCTCTTTAAATACTGCTTGCTTAAAATATTTTTTAAAACTAGATTCTGAGCTTTTAGAAAAAAAAAAGTAGCCGTTGCATCAGAACTTTGAATGATCTATATTATCGTGATGTCAGATTTTCATTTTCTCTTCTACTTTCTGAGCACTAAACGGGACGGACGGACAGACAGACAGACAGACAGACGGACAGACAGACAGACAGACAGACAGACAGACGGACAGACAGGCCACACAAAACTAATAGCGTCTTTTCCCCTTTCGGGGGCCGCTAAAAAGACATTATCGGTCCTAGACCGATTATTTTATTTTTATAACTAATTAAGTTTCATTTAAAATAATGGAAATTTGTAATATTATAGTTCGTTCATTGTGGTTCGATGATGGCCATTCTAGAGCCCAGGGCTTGGCACAGGGATTTTGTGCCTCCTCATGTGGCCTTTGAGACCTTGTGGTGATACTTCGTCTATTTCAAACATTTTAGACAGTCTGCCATTATGGTTACTTAATGGGAACTTCAAAAACCTCAAACGTAATGAATTCACAACTTTTGTTTAACTCTTGCTGCCAGTTTTCTGTGTCATCCAACCATACTTCTGACGGCTTTATTAGTCACTCCAACTTATTTCTCACAAAAAAAATATATATTTTCAATGATGGTTTAAACTTTTTTGAACAGGTATTCACCAGTGGTGGTCCCACTATGTACCTTCCGCATAGTTGCAGACTCTTCTGTGATTTTAAAACCTGTTTAAACTGCGAAAAAGTCGCAAGAGTTGGTGTGTCGGCGTGAACAGAAACTGTTTCCAATTCTTCTGCTCTATCTGTAAGTTTTAAATGGAAATTTTTTTTACCATATCTTTCTTTGCCTTCTAATTGTAATGGGAGAAAGTGTGACGACTTCAGCTGTACTCTGGTTTTCATGACACATTTCTGCCATTACGATAGCAAGCACATTTTTAACGTTTAAGACGCGCCTAGCTCAAGAAAGAAGCAGACATTTCATAGAATACAAAATATCCGTAGATACCTGTCGCCTAAAAATTAAAACATTACCTTTTATTTCATACAAAAACAAAAAAAATAAAATGAATATTAGAATAGCATAGAATGAAATCTTTGGTAGAAAGAATGACAGCCCTAAAATAAAGATAGATCAGCCTTTTTGTATGATTTTCTACATTCCAGTCTGATATTTCGACGGACAGGATAACACCACGATTCGCCCCTTGATCCATATTTTAAGTATTACTGAGCTAGAGAATAATAATCCAAATATAGAAACAAAGAACAGACAACTGTGATTAAATGTCGGGATGCAGAATTTTATACTTTAACCTTCTAACTACCCATTACATAAGTAATCAAAACAGAAAACATTATTTTGTTACTATATAAAGTGTGCGTTTATTATGTGTGTGTGTGTGTGAGACAGAGAGAGAGAGAGAGAGAGAGAGTCTCTTATTTACTCTCACAATGTATATTTTTTAGTCTAGGTTAGTGTAGCTTTGACAGTAATTCCAAAAATTATTGAAAATTTTAATCTCAAATAGACCAGAGAATTCGTTAACTAATAAGTTTCAAATTCGTATAGTTACTTACTGTATATAGATGGCAGTTTGTTGACAGCACTTGTGGGGTATGAAAATGTAATACCTAAATATGAACTAGTCAGATTGCATGTTACTTCTTTCTCGGCATTTAAACTATCAATTAGTATCCTTGGATCAGATAAGTATTTATCGTCAACCTAAAAAAATATAAAATTGAAAATAGAGGAATTATTTTTTTTTTATACTTTTTTTTTCAACAAAACTACTCTCAAAAGTAAAAAAAAAAATTAAATCTCTGAAGCAGTCGCTTTTTTTGCAAACAACCATCTTATGTCCGCATTTCATGACAATAATTTATAAACATCTATAATAAACATTATACTTTACTTCTCTAGTATACATTAAGCTTATTCAACCCCTACCCCCCCCCACACACACACAAGGGCTTCACTAATTTTTAATATTACATTAACGCATTTGCATATTATGAATCGCTGCCTGATTGTGTGATTTATGCTAAGAGGTCCCAGGTTCGGATCCTGCCCATCGCTTTCCACCGTAAGCATTTGGGAAGTTAGGTTAGGGTTAATAATTTTCAAACTTGAGGAAAAATCGGAAATATGTAAATTATACAGACCATGAAGTCAGATTACTATCTAAGATCATGGTATCGACATGCTTCTCCCAGTCCACACACACAATTACTAGATGAGCAAAGCGCACAAGGCGACACTCAACATGTTTCTCTTTTTAGGGGCCCTCGAAAGGAGAATAGACGTTATTAGTTTTGTGTCGTTTGTCTGTCTGTCTAGGTCGGTCGGTCGTCCGTCAGTCTGTCCGGTTAAGATCTCAGAAACTAGAAGAGAAAATGAAAATCGAACATCATAATTATGATATTTTAGATAATTCAAAGCTCTGATACAACGGCTACTTTTTTCTTTCCACAAGTCAACTATTTAATTTTTTAAATTATTTATACAAGCAGATAATTTTAAAAAAATACACCACTTATAAATGAAAAACTTCAGGGGAGGTAAGTTTTTTTTTATAAAAGGTCACATACTTCTTCATTAATAACACAAGCTTCAATCATAGATTCGCGCATTGGTACAAAAAATGGTAACCTGTCATTTCATCCCCTGTCACTTCATCCCCGGTCATTTCATCCCCAATTAAATATTTTCATTTTTTCATTATTTAATTGTACTGAAAAGGCGTTGACTTTATGCCCTCATTTTATCTAATATATAAATATGATTATGTAAAATGCTTTTTGATATTCTCCAACATGTTACCAATGCGTTTATAGTGTTTCCTCTTCCATTTCAAACAATCATTTGACATAATTTATTTTTTTATAACAATATCCGGAACAACTTTATAGTAAATATTAGAAAGTATAGAGATTTTCATTTAGCATTTATATGCTATTTATATAAAAAAAAAACCGGAACAACATATTATTGATCATGTGTTTTTGCAACGAAAAGCATGGACATTAAATGTAATATAAATTAAAAGAGCAAACAAACATTGGTTGGTACCGGTTTTTCATAAAAACCTCCAAAACAATCTATTATTTTTACTTAAAACTTTTGAGATATTTCGGAAAGCTAAGTCAGATTATTATAGCTTTTTAATAGTGTTTTTGTTTTTAGTTATCTAAACGTGACAGACAAAACGAATGGCAAACAAAACCCAAAAAAATAAGCGTCTTTTATTCTGTTGTGGACACTAAACAGAAAATAAAGAAAAACTGATTATTAAAAATTTTTTTTTGAGGGAATTGATTAGTACCATGTCTTGCTGCTGCTTGTCACGCTACTGCACGAAAGGCACTACATAAAAAGTCCATTTAAAAAAATGTGCGTGATTTTTACATACAAATTGCATTCTTAGCCTTTATAAACAAACAGACATGTTTTCTTTTAATTTCAACAGCTAGTTGACACAAAAAAACACCTTTAATTAATATTTATATTTCTTGTTAAAAATTTCTAGTACATGTTGTATGACAGGGGTTCTCAACCTATAGAACGCGCCCCCTTTGAGGGTCGATTGACGATTTGCCACGAGGCGCATATGACCATCGAAAATATGGATTGCTACTGTCTATTCTATTATTGCTGTATGTATTGGGCGGAAGGGTCGCAGCGGAGTAGGGGATTGTAGAAAGGGGTCGCCGAGCATAAAAGTTTCAGAACCGCTGATGTAAAGACATTCGGCTTCTTGATACTGAAAATACACAAAAAAATTACCTTTCTTTGCTAACATATTGTAACATTACCTCCCTTGCATTCATCGCTTGCATTATTACTTTTATAAATTAACGGTTTGATTTTAGAAAACTAAAAGTAGCCGTTGCACATTAAAATTTTCAAGCCGCATCGCATGGTGAAATAATATTTTTTTATTGCTCTTCTAGTTCTCGAGATATGAGTGTGACAGACGGACATTTTGTACAAGCCTAATCCCGGCTTTTCCCCTTTCGCGGGCCACTAAAAAAACATTCAAATATATCATTTTTTTAAAGTCAACAAATAGAACATACTAGTCGACCGGCGGCATAGCATACACCGCTATTTTCCAGGGCAGGCCTTAGGAACTACAACATATACGACCACATTGGGTCCCGCACTTTCATTGGACCCGTGCTAATTTTTTAGGTGTATAAATTATTAAATCAAGTTACATGAAGTTAATTCCTTTTTCCAGTCTATATTTATTTATGTCTATGCTATTTTGTGAATGAAAATAGTGCGGATTTGGATACACCATTTCCATTCACACCATGCTGCGCCATGGGATTTTCCCATTTACTTGTTATAAGTGAATTCATGAATAAAAAATACTATAACATATGCGACCACAGTGGGTCTCGAACTTTCTTTGGACCCGTGCTAATTTTTAGGTGTATAAATTATGAAATTGAACCATTTTATAAAACATAACAGATTTTCCGCGGCCTCTTGATTTGCCAGGAGCCCCTTGGAAAACTTCTGAAATGTTACTATGCCGCCGGTTGAAAAAGTCCTGGAAATTTCCGGACATTATTAAAATCGTTTTAAAGTAAAAAAAAATATGCTATGCTATTTTGTGAATGAAAATAGTCCGGATTTTGGATATATTATTTCCCATTCACACCATGCTGCGCTATGGGATCTTCCCATTTGCTTGTTATAAGTAAAGCGAATGCGTGAATTCATGAATGAAAAATACTATGAATGGAGCTAACAAAAAATGGCTAATTGACCTTAATTTACGCGATATTAAGAATATAGCTGCACTAATGTAACAATGCTTTAGAAAAACAAATTTGAATGTTAATTTGATTAAACGGACTATAATGAGTATGTTCATGTGCTAAAGCATAAAAATATCTCTGCGAAGAGAAGTTCTATAATCTTCTTAGAGTTGAATTCAAGTTTTAGATCTAGATGTAGGAATAGAGAGTTGAGTTACCTTTCGTAATCATGTCTAATGAACGAATGTGGGTATATAAAGTACTTTCTAAAGTGAAACCTGAGAGTATACTCTATCTGTGTATTGTTGTTCTAGTTTCAATAGTCTAACTACACAATAATGTGGAAATACTTTTAATATTATGACAATAATCTGAGAAGAAGAGATAATTATATAAACACCACTTTCATTCACAAAATAGTGCGGATTGGGATGCACCAATTTCCATTCACACCGCGTCACACTTGTTGTTGCTTGCATGTTGTTGTTTGACCTTTTACTTTGAGGATTATATATATAGATATAACGTGGCTAAAGTAAAATGCAGCGAAACGTCGATCGTCAAAACGTCATAATTCTTTCTTTCTTTCTCTCTCTCTCTCTCTCACTCTCTCTCGATCTCTTCCTCTCTTTATGTATACATAAATACAAACAGATAGATAGATAGATAGATAGATAGATAGATAGATAGATAGATAGATAGATAGATAGATAGATAGATAGATAGATAGATAGATAGAT
>JADKLZ010001483.1:8028295-8038846 GCA_021533235.1 Biomphalaria straminea
TATATATGCTGTACACACGCTTATGCATAGGGTTAGGGTTTACTGGGAGTTAGGGTTAGGGTTTGGAAAAAAATCGCCCCCCCACTCCAAAGTTCTGGATCCGCTAGTGCTTAACTAGGACCTCAAATTATCTAAGGCCAGCCCTGAGTTAACAGAAAGAAAATGCTTTAATTAGACCCACTAGCTTAGAATGAACATTAAGATTATTAAAATATATTCATAGCAGTTGCGTCACTAGGGTGAGCGGGGGGTGCGGTCCGCACCGGGTGACACCCGTTAGGGGGATGACACCCAAGTGAATGCATTTTTGGAAAAACTGACAATTAAGTGTCATTTGCTAAATATCGGAACATGTTATTCACGATTAATAAATATATATTTGTAAAATATTTCTATTAAATATATTTTTTTTATGAAATTCTACAAATAGTCCAAAACACCCTCATTCTAGTTATGTTTAAATGAAAATGCCAATAGCTCTGTTGATAGCTGTGCTGAGACATCAAAGTACGATATATGTTTTCTGTTCAATAACCATCGATGCTGAAAGATTATCTAAAATTGCTCGTCTATCATATTGTACATATCCGGTAGATGTCGTGGCGTAATGTGTATTATATCTCTTTATCAATAATAGGCTTTTAGTTTATTATTAAGTTATGAGTAATGCCTGATCATTGCTGTTAGCCTGCTGAACTAACTATCTTGACGTCCCGCGTTGTTTGTTTGATTGTTTAATTTTTTTACAATGGCAAATGAATGTTTGAAACATTGTTTCATTTGATTATCAAAATTAAATGACGTCTTCAATATTTCTAGCGAATAGGCGGATCCGGCAGGGATCCGACAACAACGGGGGCCGCCACTGTAATCTTGTAATATATGTAATCTTGTTTAGATTAGTATTTGTTTTTATGTTGATTTAGTGCCTTGATTCTACACAATATATGTTAACAGCGCAATAGAAAATATGTGAATGGACATTATCATTAAAAAAATAAATAATATTTAGCTTACTTTTGTCACCTGTTCCCAACAGCACCACTTTAAATGCATCACTTATATCTGACTTCAGGTCTCCCTTTGACCCAATTCCTCTGCAACTAGAATAAGATTATTAGTTAAATTAAAAATTGGATTTCCATTGATGGGATAAAATTCATATATTGAATAATTTTTTTTTTTAAAAGTAAGAAGAGTTTCCCTTCAGACTTTGCAATCTAGGGGGCAGATGATGTTAAGGGCATCTGTTTCTTTTGCCGGTTAAAGACTAGGGCGTTAAACCGTGGCCACCACAACGACCAACCTTTATTTTCCCCAAACTAAAGTCAGCTATCCATAAGAGTTACGCATTGAGATATTAAATTTATTAATTGCATTATAGATCCATCCTTTCTCTTTAGTTGGCAACTGAAGTTCAGTTGGGCGTCCTCGTGAAAGGAACAACAGGAGAACGTAAGGAAATGAAAAGATTGAGAAAATTTTGGAGTAAATTGACAAAAATCAACAATGTTAAGGATTCCATTTTGAAAGATGACTATTGCCTAATAAATAATCTATATATAATTCTCTTCGTTGCCGAACCATGGGGGACACAACGATGAAAAAGTCATGGGAAAATAACTCTTTAATTAAGCAAGTCAGGCTAGAGTTACCCACGAAACTTTTGCGGCGGCAGAGAACAAGTAATCTTTCTCTTTATACATTTTACATAGACATAATTAATGTAGACTGGCCAATAAGACTATTTTATGAAATGAAAATTTGTGAATCGCAATTGTGTGTACTTTATTTATGTCTATGAGTTTTGTTTAATCTCTAAGACTGAAGATCATGCAATTTTTAAATTATTCATAATCCGGAAATCCGAATACAATAGATATACATATTTTCAAGTGACATGAAGTCACTTCCTTTTTCCAATCTATATATATGTATATGTATTATATTTTATATATTAGACAACATTTGTGTGTATTTTTTTACACACGTCAATATCTGGGAGCATTAAAATAGTCTAATTTTTTTCTGTAGCTTTGTTTTGATTTTGCCCCTTCGTATTGTCTTTCATTTCCTAACCATGGGACCGCTTTAAATATACTTCGTGGAATCAACAGGTCTTTCGATGTAGTCGAAATTCCTGTATCAGGTAACTGTTTATTTCTATTAGTCGCATATTTCTGGAAAAATGTCATCGCCGAAACGGTTGCTCTCAAACTTCGCAACATGGCTGTACGCTTTGTTTGCAAACATTGTGATAACTATGGCGATGTATTGTCCGTTGTACTTACGGAAGCACAGTCATACACTCTGCTCGACAATACGCTGTCTACATGACTACTTCTGGCGTTTATGGTGGTGAGGCTGAAATTGTGGCGATGTCTCAAATATTTCCCGCTACTATCACTATTCACTTCCGATAGCGTCCGCTTGACTCGATTAGTAATCATTATTTTGCCCACAAGCAAAATAATAAAAGATTTGATAACACCAGTTATAGAAATACTTAACAAATTAAAACTTCCGTGTTTTGTAAACTGAAAACAGTTTTAAGCTTGGGGTGTCATTTTACTTCCATGTATGAAAATAACCAATACACAAATTAATTGATTAATTGTCTAGAAAAACTTACGTAAATGATCCAACATTAGAAGCGCTAGCTGGTTCATTGTAAGACCTTTCATTAAAACCATCTCGTAGCTTATCATCTAGGTACCACTCGAATGATTCAGCTCCATCCACGATACAGGTCAGTGTAAAACTCCCGCCTGATAGAACTTCGTGTGACCGTCCTTGTACAGCAGTGATCACAGGCTTGTCTAATTTAACTGTTTGTGTAGATTGTAAAATAAAGTTTGTGAACTATTTTATGGGCAGAACGTCAAGTTTACTGCAAGGGAATAATATAATATAACAAGCGCGCTCTTACGTTTCTTTCGAATAACGTGTCTTTATTGTTGGATGTTTGGCTGAATGATGTAACCTAAAACTAATATTGGGTTTTATGATCAGTAAGGTTTATTTGTTCGCTTGTAAATGACAATAAAATAATAGACTTAACCAAGTCAAATAGTCAAATAGTCTAAACTATAAAGGATTTTAAATTAAGAAAAAGGAGATTTTTTTATAGGCCTAAAAAATGAAACGATCTACCGCAATATGCCAAACTAAATAACCTAAAGGTAAACTAATGTGTTATAGAAACAAAGTATTCTGTAGCTCAAGTTTAGCAAAACTCAACTTGAGTAAGGACCAACTTGTAAGAATATTAAGGCTTTAAAATATATGCTTCAGTCATCACCTACTTATAAATCTATCATTTATAAATACATAGCTGTAAATTTGAAAAAAAAATCTTTAGTACCGTTACATAATTCTCCATAGTAAACTCTGACACAGTCGGAGCACAAGCAGACAAATAAATTAAAGTCATGTACAGTTGTACACTATAAAAGTATTATCTAGTGATCTGCACAACACTCCTGAAGAAAGTGGCGCTGGCCAACTGTCTACAGGGTCTTACATACTTTCCCAAAGGGAATTTATTCTTCTTGACAATATAATTATTAACCATAAGTGTCACACTGGCTTAAAGAGTGGCTTAAATCAGTCATGCCCAAAATACGGCTCGTGAAGTGGTTCTATCCGGCCGCGAAGTGGTTCTATCCGGCCCGCGAAGGGTTCTATCCGGCCCGCCGAAACATCGGAACAAAGTGTAGAATATCCAATAATTGCTAGAGAGTTTTTAAAATATCTTTCCCTACGTAGGATAAATGGATTGGTAACGGCAGTAAGCTTTATGAACTCAAACCCATGTATAAATAAGGCCACATTCTTGGTTTGAGACGTGATTGTAAGATTACATCTAGAGTGGCGGGCTGACGAGAATAGTGACCAAAAATAGAAACAAATGAATCAGCTGTTCTGCTATTTTATATTGCCGCTAACGTATCAACTGGCATATCTGATACCTCTCAAAATCTTGGTATTTATTAACAATAAAAACAACAGTTTTGAAATTAAAGAAATAGTAGCTATTACGAGTATACATGGGATCACCAGTGGCGAATCACTGTCAAAAGAAGTTTCAACCATCACAGAAAATCTTTTTTCCCTTGGAGAAATTAGTGAGAGTGACCTCAGATGGTGCTACAAGTTTGGTTGACAGCAACAGCTATTAGAAGTCATATGGAACCGAGCCTCGAGGTTTCGTTGAATTATTCACTAACAAAATATATGTGGCAAAGAGAATGTTCCAATTTTGAAGTCTAGTCTATCGTCCTACTTTTTAAACTAAACTTTTCGTCATCTGTAACTAATTGAAACTTTTTACTTATTTACTTATTATTCCCAAGACAAATCTAACTAAATCATAATCGTGTCATAACAGCAGGCAGAGCTGCAACTGAAATTGATTGACATACAAAACTAAACATCCTCGCTTGTCAAATTCAAGTGATTCAGGCAACTGATTTCTACTCCATGATGCTTGCATAAACTTTTATAAATATCCAAAAACAAACGTTAGAGATGATCACAATAATTACAAACACTTTTTTTAGAGGACAAACCGCTTCAGTGATGAATTGTGCGAAAGTCTGTTGCGTAATCGTTGTTGGTTCGGCACTCTTTTCCGCTGGCCAGAAGCACTGCGGTAGTAAAAAGTAAAGTTCTACTTTTAGACCTTGCAATCTATGGGGCAGAAGATGTTAAGGTCATCTGTTTCTGTGGACAATGGTTAAGGAGCCATGTGGCCAGCACAACGATGAACCGCCTTTACTTTCCGCTACTAAAGGCAGGTACCCTAAAAATCCCGAAATTCAATATTTCAGTGTTCACCGGGACTCGAACCCAGAACCCCCGGTTCGGAAGCTAAGCGCTTAACCACTCAGCCCACGCCCACCCCCGCTGAGGTGACGCTTTCGGGCAAATTTCAATCTGTTTTGATTTCTGAGTTTGAAAAAAAAATAAGAGCTTGTGTTAAGTTTATTGAGTCAATGAACTTCAAGCTTCCATTTAAGTCTACAACTGTAAATTTATTATTGAATTGAAATTACATTGTGTGTTATCATATGAAATTCATTGTGTGTTCTCTAGTTATATAAATTCAACTTAGACAATTAAATTATTCTACAAAATAAATTGGAATTCCCTTCGTTCTTCGAAAATTTTAGTATCACTGGGTCTCAATAGCACATCGGGTCATCATTTTAACCTCTAACATTACAACTATATATGTATCACCCAAAACCATAGAAAATAGCAGTCATTTCACCCACAATAAAATATAGGCCAGAGAACAACCACGGCCTTTGTCATAATTGAAGTGCCACATTTTACGCTATCAGCTAATAGAAAAAAAAGTATAAAAAAAAAACAATATATAAATATATATAAACGAGCACCCTTATAATAAATATCTATATTTCGAGAAATTGCCTAGTAAATCGAACGCTGTCTATATTTTTATTAAAAACCGAAAAGTCAAATTTTATTAGAATCTTGGCATTGCGAGCTGTCACTAAAACAACAAAGTAATCTGGACATTTGTTACAGATTGGTAATTAATTTTTTAAAAAAATTACTAAGAATTTGATGATAAACACATTAGAAATGATTATGTGTGTCTTATAGTTAATGTTTGTTTATACTTATTATTTTTGTCGTTAGCATTATTATTATAAAAAATTTTTGTTGTTTTCGTTGTTGTTGTTTTCATGGAACTTGTACATAAAACAAAAAAGTAAGTTTTAAACTAATTCATTCTAACTCTATCAAAACAGCTACTTACGAGCGCAGCCAGTGCGTACGGGTACGTAGCTAGTGTTGAGACAGTCGCAGGTACTGCTGGTGCATGTTGATAACGTGAAGCTTGTCTTTTCACATGTTGGCTTCGTGACACACGTGGCGCCTTCCACAGCAGGGAAGACTAGATGTACAAAGTACAACATAGAACAGAACAAATACAGACAGTAGACGAGGAATACATTAATATTACGTTAACAAAATATTTTAGTATATCCACAATGTTGAACAACAAATTTGTTCTAAACCCTAGACTCCTTGTACATTTAAAAGTTTACAAAAGCTATGAGATCCACAGATGGAAAGGTATATGAATATACGTGAGAGAAAGACAAAGAGCGAGAGAGAGACAAAGAGAGAGAGAGAGACAGACAAAGAGAGAGAGAGAGACAAAGAGAGAGACAAAAAGAGAGACAAAGAGAGAGACAAAGAGAGAGTGACAGAGCAACAGAAAGAGGATTAGAGAGAGAGGTAGAAAAGTGGAACTTGTTTTAGCTAACCCTAATAAGTTACCTACCTAAAATAATTGCTAATAGTAGGGATATAAATAAATGAAACATTGCTCTCTTCAGAGTAATAAATATGTCATAGAGATCTGCAGATGTTTTTTTTTAACTTGGAGGTTCACCCTCACGCAAAAATCTTCCTTAAATACACCAATAATGTAATTCAAAACAAAGCTGTGCTACCATAGTGACAAATCTAGAATTCCATTGGTCAGAAATAATAGCGCCAAATGTGTAGTTTCCCCTCGCAAATCTCCACACCCCCCAACCGAAACTCTAGAACAGTGTTTCCCAAAGTGAAGTACGCATACCCCCAGGGGTACGGGAAGAGTTTGGAAGGGGAAGGGTACGCGTTGCACTTCATTAGCTATGCTGATTTTTTTAATACCAAAATTTTGTGTTCTGTTAATATATTGAAGTGGGGGGGGGGGCGAGTGGTAGTCAACATTACAAAAATTATAAAAGGGGTACACATTGGTCAAAAGTTAGAGAAACACTGCTCTAGAAGATTTCGTTTCCCATGGCCATACCAAAGATAAGATAAGTAGAATTGGACACTTCCTACCCTTCCTTTTACTGGAAAAGCTTTTATAATTATATTTCTTAGAAATTTTAGAGAATAAACACAAAATGCTAATTAGGTATAAAAGTGAATGGAGGAGTTCTAAATTCCAGTATATCATCAAAGTGAATATATCACTACAGGAATAAACTTTGGGAGCCGTCATCAGACATACCTGGCTGGAGTTGCTGTCCTTGCTTAGGCCTTACACAGTTTGTAACAGTTACAGATTTGGAATATGAAGACATTCCCCCGTGGTCAGCGAGGCCTGAAGCCGCTTCTAGAGGGCTGGGTCCAGGAACGAAGACTGTTCGCCACTTATTTAGAACGACGCAGTTGTACTAATGGAAGCTGCCATTGTGTAACCTTCAGACAAGTAAAGAGGTAAAGAGATCCCAATCCAACGGTAAACAGTATACTGGGGATTGCTCTTGGCGCTACGATTCCTTAAATTAATTTAGGAAGTGTCGAAGAAAGATTATGATATTTCTGATAACAAAAAGCATAAGAATGTTGGATTAAAATAGTGGTTTTTCAATATTTGACTTTTGAATATGTCAGACTCAATGTTACCATTTTATAACGATAGTTTTATATATATATATATTATGTGTGTGTGTGTGTGTGTGGCATTTTACGTCTCGAGAGACGATCTTTTCCCTTTGCAACTCCTTGTGTGACTAAAGAGGCCAATACTTGATACACGGCTGCGATCGCAGGTTGGGCATGAGTAATCACCAGGCGCCGTTGCATTTTTACCCATCTTTCTGCTTCTGTTGAGTATGACATCTGCAATCCTTTATGCTATCTCTCCATGTGGATCTATCCAGTGCCACCTCTTCCCAGCTGCTAGTGTCGATATATATAAAGACATCAAAAACCACAATCCCGTTATTATCAATACAAACTGTTCATTCTCAACACGCAGAACGATATGGTAAAAACATTCTGTGTAGATGTGAGCTCGAGGAAAAATTAATTAAAGAAACTATTTGCCTATCCGATGTTTTTATTTGAATATGCAGAGCTATGCTAACCTTCACCTATCCCTTAGTCTGATGAATAGTTGGGGCACCAAACGTGATCTGTCAACCATGTTTCTCCATTTCTATCCTTTGCCTTCAATGGAATCTTTTTTAATAACAGGCACTGTCTTTCAACCGCTTTTTCTGTCTGCCTCTTCTTTTTTTTTTCTGATACTGTTCCGTTTCTATTGGTCTTTGCGATCCCTGAGCACCTTGTAATATCAAGTTTTAGTTTGCGTTTTGACAGTGGTTTGCAACTGTTTGCAAGTCATCGTTCAGGCCCAATAGCCGTTATAAAGTCACGAAAATTCTACCCTAAACTCCTAGCTGGCTAAAGGGTTGCCAACTTTTTCTATCGGAGCGGGCGTCATTGGTTGCAGCTTTAAAAAAAATACTGTAGAAGAGCAGGTACATTTTTTTATGGTGTCGTACATTGTAAAATCATCCTCAGCAACTCGTTTTGAAGCGGCCTATTTTTCTAACGCAAAAGGCGTCAAGAGATTCTCACTCAGAAGAAATGTAACTGCTCTAATTTAAGAATCAATCGCATTGCCAGTGTCCTATTGAAAGGGCATGTTCATAATAACGTTTTCAATCAATCTTGCTGAGAATGCCTTTTTAAAAAACTATTTTAAAAAATATAAATAAGATTTTTTTTTATTTACTGATACTCAAATATGTATTTACGTTGCTTGTACAAAAGCTTGTTTGTCATTGAAATACTAAACAAAACAATTCATTGCTCATTTATATGACAAACTAGCTAAATTTTACCCGGCTTTGCTCGGGTTTTTCTTTCTACAAATAGCATACATGGAGTCTCTTTGAATAATCAATTTTTTTCGCCCCAGGTGTAATTTTTCCAATACATCTTTTTTTGGTGGCATAATGAATCTAAAAAAAAATAAAAGTAAAAAGTTGAATAGGTGACGTTTTATTGCATAACCTGTTAACACAAATAGTTTTCTCAATACCCATTTTATTTTTTACCAGTCCAAAAGGTAGGCTACAACGTTTGGAGAAACCACATATGTTTCAAATAATAATAATAAAGATAAGATAAGATAATTTTTATTGATCCAATTTAATGGAAATTCATTTTGATTACAATTGACAACCTCAGCGTAACTACTGTACAAAAAACAATATTGATGAAAAATTCGAACAACATTAACATACGAAACACATACACATTCACAACCAGCGCTTTATGAATTTGACTTCTATGTACTTCTCGATGTCAACAGCTGATCTCATTATAAAAAGCAATGATAAACCTTTTTTTTTCAGACGGAAATATACACAATTTAGCAATAATAGCATAATACATTCACATGATGGCCCGTGTCTTTCCATTGCCGAGTAGGCCTAATTTTGTAGATTAATAGCTTATGGTAGATTCTTACTATCCCAGTGAGAAAATTGTCACATGCAGACGATGTTTAGTAAAACTTTATATTCATTGCTAATTTCCCAAAGATATCTGCACATTTTTCCCTTTTTCCTATACAAAAATGTATAATAGTTGAACGTTATATTTCTTTCGAGAGAGACAGATCCATGTAATAGCTTGTGATCAAATTAGTCAATCACAATGACTAAAACACTTTTGAGTTTGTGTTGACGTAGATCAACACGCTAACGTAAAGCCATTAACTTTGATAAAAAGTAGATATCTCACTCTCTCTATAGATTTACATATGTTTCTTTTATTCAACTATTTAAGCTATATGAAGTAGGCCTAATAAGTGGCCTTATTGTTCCTACTAATACTATAGTAGTTTAAATGTTTTACTGAAGAATATTGTAGATCTACAATCAGTAAAGATATTGAGCTCGCTGTCTTGTTTATTTACGTTTTATAAATTATTGAATACACTCACGTCTGAAACTGAAAAGTTATCTTTAGAAATATAAGAGTTCAAGCCTCCAAATGAGAAGAAAGTAGTTTATTATATCTAGGTCATCAATGAAATGAAAGCTTTTAGATCTAATTTTAAAATAGTTATTGTTAATTAAAAGTATAGTCATGTATATAAGAGAGTAGTCTATATTGAATTCTCATTAATTTAAATTAAAAAATAACGCAAAATAGAGCTTAATTATTCAATTTATTGTTCAAAGGTCAACATCTGTTTTTATTTTTGTGTAGCTATGTAGATCTAAGTTCATGACCCCTTGACGCGTCTCCTTGGTGACCTCAATACGCGTTTCGTACACTGTTGGGCGTGTTAGCGGCAAAAAACAACAACAATACAATAGATCTAGCCTATATTTTAAAATCAAATCATACGCGTGAATGTAATTGTTTATGTAATATTGTTAGTTTAATTTTGTATAGCTCTTGAATCCTAACAATTTGAATGCCACAGCAATCTAGTCAATAAATAAAAACTTGTGTGACACATTAGCATGTAAGATTTGACCTAGATCTAGATACAATAACGGTGTTATCAGGTCTAAATGCGCATAAGTAAGTAAATCTGAAAGAAAAAAAAAAGTAAATTAAAAATAAAGATTTAAAATTAAACCAAATCGGTAGTTGTAGGTTTAAATGTTATGAAAAAATACAATAAAAAGTAAATTGTATTATGTATATAGTTTATTACTTAAATAATATGCATTTATAATGCGCGATATTATAATTATGACC
>JADKLZ010001483.1:8046030-8058159 GCA_021533235.1 Biomphalaria straminea
CGTCATCGTCATCATCACCATCATCGTCATCATCATCATCATCATCATCATCACCATCATCATCATCACCGTCACCGTCATCGTCATCATCACCATCATCGTCATCATCATCATCATCGTCATCATCAGCATCATCATCATCGTCGTCGTCGTCGTTTTCGTCGTCATTGTCATCATCATCATCATCTTTCTTTTACGTTCCTCGTGGAACATAAGCCCTGAATAAAAACATTTTACTCTCCGCGGTCTCTTGCTATTTTCTACAAAGCTTATATCAAGTCACACTGTCTGTTTGTCTGTCTGGTAAAACGTTTGTTCGCGTTATTTATCAGACACACTATCTCGAATTTCGCAATTATTTCTTTTACCTTATAACATTAAAATCATTTTTTTTAAAGTTATTTAGCTATTGGTAATTAATTATTTTGTTTGGCATTTCGAACAAGGGAAAGAAATTGTACTTGGAAGTTTTCACTTAGGTTGTTCTTTATTTTAATGCTATTAAGAACCGATCACGGTAAAATCCACCCAGATAGCTCTTTCTTTCTACCACCGCCCCCTTTTCTAAAAGGATCAAAGCGTATTGAGAAAGCTAAAAGCATGAAATGTTGTTGATCTAGAATGTCTCTAGATCGATTACAAATTCAATCACGACTGATTCAAATTAATCCATACAATCACATTTCGTATAAGGTATATTTAATGTTTTTCTTATTTTAACTATTTTAAATAGCCATTATGTGTTAATCAGAATCTTTCATGTAGTTTTTGTTTAAGTCAGATAATGTAATGTGTGTGCCAGATTTATTTTTTTAACTTGTTTACACCAGTCCACAGAAGAACAGAAGAAACACCACACTGCCACCCAACTATAGAGACTGCCCTGAACCCTTACATACAAAATAGCCTCTTTGAATGTCCCAATCTAAATCACCCCAGGACAGATCCTATTTCCAAAATACCCAGCATAATCAACATTCTGTGTAAGGGGAATAACTGTAGCATATTGCATGCTACTTTTCCATGCCACAGATTATATATATACAATTCCATTCAACATAAAACTGCCTAGAAGATAGTCGGTCTAAAACTTTGGGTCAAATGAAGGCCACGTTTCAGTATGATTTGTTCATCCTAGTTTAGTTCAAGTTTGATAAATTTGACAGTTTATTTTTCAATCATGAACTCTATAACTATGTACTTATAATTTTTAACGACCATGCAATATTTAAAAAAAAAAACATACTTAACACTTGAACTAGTACATGCTGGATAAAAGCTCCCAAATTACTGGCATCTATACCACACGAATAGATGGCGCTGTCTGTTGTACTGACGTTGTCCAGTTGAAGCTTCCGGTCAAACTGTTGCTCTATTAATGCAAGATTTTTCAACCAAATATATTTGACTGTCTTCAGGAGAAATAACGCTCCGCAAGTAAGTATGACACGCCCACCTTTTAATGGCTTCGTTGTACTTGCTGTTGGTACTGTAATATCTAAACAAGCAAACAAAAAGATTCGTTCAATTTCACAATAATCTTTTTTTTTCGGGAGGAAAGGCAGATCTCAGACTTCATATTATAGGTCCAATCATTTTATGGGCTTTATATGGTCACTATGAGGCGAACATTTATGACACAGATACAATTTAGCGGATCTATCAACAGGTGAAGACAGTGTCTTTCTAACAATAAAATACTTCAAAAAATTTTTTTTAAAAATTAGCAAGGTTAGAAAAAAAATTATAAAAAAAGTTTTTACTATATTCAGAAACTGTTCTATAGAAAATGTTTTGGAATTTATGTTCTATACATTGCATATTTTTGTTTGGCAATAGCTTAAATAGTTTTAAAGCCTTAGCGATTTAAAAACAATATACAAAAATCCAATATGGCGGCCGTTGCCATGACAACCATTCGTAAGAAAACATTTTTAACCACATTTTTTAAAATGGTTATTCATAGGGAGTATACATATAAAGTTTGGAGTAATTTGATTAATAAATTTAAAAAAAGGTGTCTTAGTGTCCCACATAGCCTTAAGCTTTCTCCAAATGCTAGGACCAATTCTTCACTAGTACCGTGAGTGAATTATTATTATTATTATTATAGGTTTTATATAGCGCTACTTTCGTGCTTAGAGCATGCTCAGAGCGCTTTGGTCCAATTGCATTTGTGGACGAGTGGGGGGGGATCTAGGAGTTGGTTTTCCGTGCTGCCTTTAGGAGCTCAGTAAACGCAACTCTGCCCGAGTCGGGTGTCGAACCTCGAGCCCCCTTCCAGGTAGCCAATTTCAAGCTCACTTAGCCTCTCGACTACGCTTCCCATGGAATAAGTTGCTTGAATCAGCCAGGAAAAGAAACGACTTAGAGTTTAAGTCACTGATCAACATACGTGACGAGTTTCGACGCATGAAATGAGAAGGACGTAATTATCTTCGTTTCTTAAGTGACGTCTGTAAATTATAAGATAAGAAGATGAGCTGTATAAGAAATCCCATTGACGATGAGGCTATTACTTACAGGCAATGACCGTATATCTATTACGTGAAGAGACCGCTTCCTGGCCACTTAGCCGAGCTGTACATGAAATGTCATAAAACCCATACTGTTCCACGAGGTATGTTGCATTTCCATCACTCGGTATTTCTCTACCATTAAACTGAAATAAAATTCTATTTTATAGATACAATTAAAATATGATAGAATTGGTTGTTACATAATTTTTAATTGCAGTTAGCAAGAGTTTTTTTTTATTAATATACGCTAAGAAGTACTTAGAAGCATAGTGAAACAAAATGAAATATTTTATGGAAATGTATTTTGTATTGGAGCATTTGCGATTCTTAAATCTTAAGTCAGAGTGTTGATTTTTTTCTTAACCCAATAGACAGAGTTTAGTTGGTATTCTATAAGAAAGTATTCTCATTCCCCCAAACCTAAAACATAAACAAAGTCAGGTTGATAAGTTTCTGAAAAAAATCATGTATGGGTGACATGCACCATGGACGGATATACTGAAAAATTTTATTGTTTAAAAAAAAAAGCAAAAAACGGGAGTTTAGTTCTTCGACAAATCCCCCCCCCCTCCCATCTTTAAAAAAAAAAGATAAACGATTAAGGTAGTTCAAGAAGTTAATGTTTCCATGCGTCGCTTTACCCAGTCGTCCGACATGACACTTGTGTTTCGCAGTCATCATGTTATCCAGTGTTTAGAAACGCATGCGTTTTGCTTTGAGTAAGTTTAGATGGCATATGTTTGTAAAATGTTTTACATGCTTCGGATGTTCCTTCAGAGTTGAAGATAGTTACTTCCTAATCCAAAACTCCCGCAGGACGACGGGGGATCCGAGCGGGCAGGGTTTGAACCCGGGACCATCAATAAATCCAAACGACAGTCCAGCGTGCAAACCGCTCAACCAGGCAGCCATCCTATATTTTACAAGTAGGTAATGAAAGTCAAAGTATTTATAATCAGGACAGTACACTAATAAAGAAATATCATTTCTATCATGTACTTAAGTTTGTTAGGTTGAATGAACAACTAGGAGAGGCTTTCGATCCTTTACGTTGGACTTTTGTATTTATTTGTGAAAAGCTTTAACAAATAACTTTCTCTAGTTCATATTGGGGAATTTACAAGCTTGTTTGGACTATATTACAGAGAATTTCTTTCAGGTCAGAAATGGATATAGTAAAGTGTCAAACTTACTGTTGAATTTGATGTGAACCACCCGTAAACAAGCATTGAAAAAATAAATAATGATTGCAATTACACACATGTGTTGTTTGTTTTTTAAATAAATATACAATTTTAAAAACAGATACCCTCAATATTGTTATAACCCTATTGCCCTATTGGCGACGTAAAAGGGTTAACGGTGATCAGCTGATCTTTTTGACACAGGCCAGTTTAAAAGGTTAGCGTGCTACATCGAAGGGGAAGGCATGGACTTTGCACGTGACCACTGTTATGGTCATCTGATCATAAGCCTGCGTGTACGAGAGACAGTGGACTGTGTGTAAGAAAGCGCAGTTCAAGATAGGACACGGAGGAGACCAGGTCTGTGAGTCTGGCTATGAAGTCGGGCCTGGTTGAGTCCTCGAGTACAAGTCCGGGAAGAGAAGAGTTTTTAGAGTTTAGTACGGTGATGTACAGTTTAGCATCTAACCAGTTAGATAATTATGAATGTCCAACTCATTAACCTGACCTGAAGAACCTTAAACAAATCCATCCTATAAGTATTTTAGCAAAGCCCCAGGGTCACTCATTTGACCAGATGTTATAAAGATCCAGATAGACCAGATTAATACATTAAATAAATTATCCAAATTTAAGAAATATTAGCCTGAAATAAATATACAAAAATTGAAATATTTTAACCTACAATATATGAACAGGAATGTTATTCATGATAATCATTTTCTGCATTTCAAAACTGTGTAAAACATAGTACTCAATAATCACATACATACAATTAAAATAAATATGCAATTCAAATAATTTTAAGTAGGACCGGCTGCCCATACATTTATCATTTCTGTCACGTACGCAATTCTAAGTTTATCTATGTATTTCATAATTTAGAAAGGCCACTTATCCAAATATAGAAGCTGGGTTTTTAACAGTACCTCCTACTCCGGTTTAACCCAGGGTTCAATCAGTCGCGCTTTAATTCTGATAGGAGTCAGTCATGTTTTGGTAGATCTAATAATTTTACATAGAAAAGTATGTCTTTGTTGAACTACATGTTTTATTGATATCTTCTGTACATAGCTGTACTTATGTTGGATTTAAAAAAAGGTTCCTGTATTTTATTATTGAAATATTACTCAAGTGAATTCTAGATCTTCTACATCATTATCATTCCAATATTACAATCCTCCGGCGTCACTTATATTGTGACAATTTCACAGATGACATGAATGAAATAAATACTTCCAACATATTACATTGACTGGGCTCCACATTTATTTAAGAATTGTCATCAAATCTTCAACTGTTTATTTGGCCTAACCTTCCATGGCTAGTGGGGCGGTAAAGCGGTTGACTTCGTTGTGCTGGCCACTTCTAACCCTCGTTAACCGTGGGCCACAGAAACACATGACCTTAACCGATCGCAATTTCTGAAAGAGGGAATCCATTGACTACCTAAAACCAAATGTCTTTGTCATTTGGTCAGTTCAGTTAAATCAGGTCAGTTAACTAAATATGCTAATCATAAGTTACATGCATAACTATGATTGAAGACAATTTGTCGGTTATCTAGACGATAATTGCTGGCATTAAATTAAACATTAAACATTATTATTTCTAATTAATTTTTTAATATTTAGGATTTCTTAAATAATTAAGTCAGTTTTATAGAAGAGTACTACATTGTTTATTAAGTTGTTTTATTTTTTTTTTATATAGTTTTTTTTTATTATACAAAGTTGATATCAACTCATTTTGTCTGTCTGGTAAAATGTTTGTACACGTTATTTCTCTCTTACCCAATCTCAAATTTAGCACACAAGAATCAAGAAAAGTAAATAACCAGTTAGATAATTGTTGCTAATACTTTTTTTTGTTTAGTATTTTGAACAAGGGAAAGAAGCCGTACTTAACATATGCGGTGGCGTAAGTTGAATTAGTCCCCCGAGGAATCTCTATATATTCTCAAAACCTGCGATGTAATTATTGAGGGGTTTATTTACGAAATGAGAAATTAAGCTAGTTATTTTTAAATATATTTTTGATGAATAATGAAAAAAAAGAGAAGCCCAAGAATTTTTATTTTGAATTTAAATTTAATCCTATCATAACTGTCATAACTGCTTAACATGAACAATCAAAATGTTCTAATTATCATTACATATTATCTTTCGCATCAACAGTTTCAGTTTTAAGCAGGGCCGGTCTTAGGCCACTGCAACCTATGCGGTCGCAGTGGGCCCCGCGATTTCATAGGCCCTGCGGTTGTTCCATGAGTTGTTCCATTAAATTACAAAATTTATACGAAAAATTCATGGAAATATCTTGAATTTATTAAAATCTCATGAAAACTCTTAAAAAAACAAAATTGTCATTTGTGGATGTCATGTACTTCAGATAAAGCCATTCCTACGCGCGATAAAAAAAAAGGCATTGTCAAACGTAATAAATAAATAATATAAATAATAAAAATTATTAATCGTGTTAATCGGAAGTTCCAAAACTTTTCTTACTTTTATAGTCACTTGCATATAAATATGCCATTGGTTACATTGTAAAGTATAGATTGCAATTTTTAAGTTAGTAAAAAGAATAAGAGAATAAAAGTCAAAGTCGAAATTTTTTTCTTATACAAAATCTTAATTTTCACTTTTAATCTTTATTCCCACACAGACTAGGCCCCGCGCAATCAGTTTCGCATAGGTCCCCGCAATTGCTAGGACCGGCCCTGAATGTAAGCAGCAATGTAAGGCTTACCTTCCAAGTGTAAGTGATTGTAGATGACTGAAGATAAATGGCGCTGGGTGTCAGGGCGCAAACCAGTCTCTGGGGACTTCCACTTCCAACGACGACAGTAACAGATGATATTCTTGCTGAAAAAAAAAACAACACAAACTATTTTAACTGGACTTTATAATAACAAAACAAACAAACATGTTTTAGACATCTTTCTTTTTTTTTTTTTAAATGGCGATTCAATATGTCAATTGTATATTATTTTATTTATTTATTCTTTAAAAGTTCCCTTAGAAACTGCAGCCGCGTTTTAAGATATCTTGCAAGATGCTTTCGAAAATGTCTATTAGGGAATCGGAACTTCAAAGGTTTCCCTATCATCCCATTGACACATGAGAAGGAATTCGGGAATTTCTTCATATTTCTAATCTGCTTAAACCACAAAACCATGTAAGGACCGCTAATTCAGATGCTACTAATGACGACCTAGTAGTGGAAAGGCGTAACGAACTTTTAGAATAGATGTCAGGTCTTTGTTCCCATCCTTTTTTTTTTCTGGGGAAGATAAAAAAAAAAAAACACTCAACAGAGGTAACCCGGATGAAGCAATATTCGCTACCCGTTGTTCGTCTGCCTTCACTAGCAGACGTTTCCACAAGGTCACCATGTTGAAGCCACGCGACCTGGAATGTTCGGACTTCACAGTACAAAACTTTAAAACCACATCTAAGTAAATACACCTTTTTTTTTTTTTTTTAAATCCGAAACTATTTAAAGGTGGCAGCGGAAAATAAATTTAAGTTCTCTATGTGTGTTTTCGGCATTCGCTTTGCATTATGTCTTAAATATGCATCTCGCTGGACTTCACGAGGAGGCTCAAGTCTCTATGCTGTTGTTTTATTCTTTCTCTAGCTGCTTGCTGTCGAGTGATCTCCTTTTGACCAGTTAAGGCAAGGTAGCGATTGATCTAAGATTGTACAATGTAGTATGTAGAGACTTACTGGTCAATACAGGCAAATAGCCGACAGCACTTGTTGGTCTAGAATATGTCACGCCTTCAGATGGACTGGTCAAGGTACAGGTAACACGTTTACCTGCGTTAGCGCTCGTGATCACCACTGAAGGGTCTGTTGTATTTACTCCGTTGACCTAATACAGAGAAAAAAAAGTTCATTGCTCAATTCATTTAGCACGCTAGCTACAAAGAGATAAGTATTTGATAAGCTTTATAACTTCATTATTGCTTTATAATATTTTATATCAAACCGTATAAATTATTGTGTCCATGTATCCCATTGGTATATTGTTGCACTCGAGATTCACAGTGGAACCCTCAACGGCTGAGTTTGTAGGTACATATATTGTTGGTCTTTCGTTGGATGTGGCTGCGATATTTTAATGTAACGTTAGAATACATCGTGTTGCAAGTGTCTACTTTCTTCACAAAGTACATGATAAACTATGCAGAACTATACATTGTATCGTGCCTTAAAACCAAGAGCAAAAGTAATCTAGACAAGACCAGTAAGAGATAAGAAATAAAGACAAAGCGATATAAAGACAAGTGGATTCTAAAGAAAAATGTATTCAATAAAAAGAGAAATATTGGGTGAGGTTTTAAATAAATTGACAAACTAAGCATCAAGGACCTAGTAATGACAGATCAGAGTTGTCAATTCATTAATAAAAAGCATAATTAAAAAAATACTTTAAAAATATACAGAGCTTAGTTGTATCAATTATTTTGGATCAGTCCTGTAATAAAATGTGTAATAGATCTAGACTATCAATAATACATCTATATATTGTGATGATACTTGGTTCAGGCTGTCTTGGAGTCAAGTTGGAGTCAACTTGAATGAATTGATAATATGTTTTCACCAAAATTAATCTGGAGGCGTTTGGGTTTCGTGTTGGGGTGAATTCAATTCAGTTGCTCACAAACACATAATGAACTAGTCACCAATTTAACTAGTGATAGATTGTAGTCAATACTTGTTAACATTTAAATCATAACTTTAATAACGATAATAGGCCACAGCCGAAGTCTCAGTACTAATAGTATAATACGTCTATACCCTAGAGATTCTATCGCTAACTGATTTTTTAGTCTCTAACCCAACATATCCTCGTTAACCGTGGGCCACAGAATCAGATGACCTTTACATCATCTGCCCTATAGACCACAAGGTCTGAAAGGGGAACTTTACTTTTTTACTTTTAACCCAACATATCCCAAACGTCACTAGTCCCGTTCAATATGCGTCTTCTATGGTGCGTCGCTAAATAACTACAACTAACAATTGAGCACCTAACACTATTTTTACCATTTGTTTATTTAAGCGCAATTCATTGCTTCTCGCTTTCTCAATACGATATGGTCCTATCACTTGTCTGGACGAGTTGGAAAAAGAAAGTGTGGAAGGGAGGGGTATTTGGTTGAAGGCTTTTTAAAAGTATTTATTACAACAAAAGGTTTTACGTTTATTTGTAGTTATTTACAACTTTTCTTTCTACAAACAATATAAAGGGGGACTAATTTAACTTATATCAACTTATCAGCCAAGTAAAATTTCTTTCCCTTGTTCGTGATTCAAAAGAAAATAATTAATTACAAATTGTTAATTAGCTAATAGTTTTAATTTTTTATTGACTTTTGTGTTGGCATGCAAAACAAATAATTGTGCAAACTTTCAGAGAAATAACGTTTACAAACATTTTACCAGGCAGAAGGATTGAGATGATGAAAAGCTTAGTAAAGTTACTTAAAAATACAAATATAAAATTTTAGAAAACTCTATTGTACAAGGAGATATCAAACATACATGTCCTTATTCCGTTTAACAGATAGACCAAAAAGATCGCTACTTATAGAATTACCATGTATCAAAATGTCTAATATATTATCTTCATAGTCCCTAAAGTAAAGCCTTATGGGATTGAAAATTTACAAAGTCAAAAAAATGAAATTTGAAAAGCCCGAACTCCAGAAATGTATAAACTTAAGTCAACAAAAGTGGACAGCGTTCAGAGAAAAGCTGCGAGTTGATTCGGCGCATGGAACAATCCCACAGATTGCTAACATGAGGGCATTTGGAGTGCTGACTAGCGTTTTTCTTTTTCATGAATAACAATTAAATTTTGTGAATTGTAATTTTTGACTCTTTCGACTCAAAAGGTTGCCCACTCCTGTTATAGGCGACACTATTTAGGTTTTCCTTCCTAGTCGAAAATATACACTTTTTTTTTTAAATTTCATCCCGAAGATGGCTATGGAATCCAATTACCGCTTTAAAAAGCGCCCACATACATGGCGTAAGATGGTTTAATCTACTGTAGATATGCCTTTATTAAACTATATTTATTATTTATTTTATGTAATTTTAAGATCCAACCTCTTTGCTGACGGCATATCTCCTTGACTCATATCTTGAGACTCCGACACTCACGGCTTCACTACATGAGGGCCGATCGAGAGCTAGCGTTTCCCAAGCAGTGAATGTCTCTATCACTCCCTAGGCCTACGTTTTGGCAAAGGCGAGATTATTTGGATGCAGAAGGTCAACCCAGTTCCTACTTCAGCTAAAATACTGAAGGCTTCAAACTTTTGTGACAAACATGAACTTCAGTAACTTACCCTGTCCACTTGGTCCACCTAACATGACCACTTCAAAGTCATAACTGAAAAGTGAGGACAGATTTTCTTCCGATGTTCTCACTCTGCAACTAAAACACACAAACATCCAAAATATAGAAAACTAATCTTATCAACGAGATTTAATATTTATAATCATTTGCTCAATAATGTAGAAGAGTAAATACACTCGGCGATATCAAACAATATAATATAAATACAAATAATTAAATGACTAATTCATTATCTTTTAAATTGATTCATATTTTGTTAGGTAGGTGTCACAACGCGTGTGTTGTGATGAGGGGATTTTAACTTGACTTAAAACAGTTGAACAAATGACGATCTAGGATTCACAATAAGTAATTCTTTGATGAAAACAAAACTCTAGAAACTTTATTTAAACAGAACGTAAGTACAGCTTATGTACAAGGTACATATTAATAAAATGAGAATACAATAAAAAGGCTTCTTTCTTCAATAACATTCAGAGCGAATTAGAATCACAACCATTCACAAGCACGACTCTGGCCCAGACTGAATCTGGCGCGTCTTATTCTCGCTGGCGCTAACTCTTAAAAAAAAAAAGTCTTTTTATTTTAAATCAGCCAATAAATTTGAATTCTAGAAGTCTATAGACAAGCTATAAATAACTCCCGGGCAAAACCCGTATCTTATCTTATCTTATATAATACAGACGTTACTTCAAAAAAGAAGATGATTACTTCCTACGCGTCATGCATTCAGTCATGCATATTTACCAGTGACTTAAATTCTGCCAAGTCACTGGTTTTCCTGGCTAGCTCAGGCAAACCATTCCATGCTCTAATGGCACTAGGGAAGAAAGAGCGTTTGTACAGATTTGTCCTAGCATATGGGACGAGGAATGTGCCTTTATCTTTGTGTCTTTCTGAGTATTTTATTAAGTTTTGTTTTTGTATTTGGAGATTATAGTTCAGTGTTTTGTGTATAATTGCTACTTTACTCTTAAGTCTTCTATCCTGAAGGCTTTCTAAATTTAGTGATTTTACTAAAGGTGTTACTCTAGTGAAATGTGAATATTCGTTTGTTATGAATCTCACTGCTCTATTTTCTGTCTGTTCTACTTTCTTAATGTTTTCTTGAGTTGAGGGGTCCCAAACAGAGGATGCATATTCTATTATTGGCCTAACCAAGGTTAAATAGCATTTTAGTTTTATGTTCTTATTAGATTTATAGAAATTTCTTTTAATAAACCCTAATGCTTTGTTTGATTTTTTTTTATAGTTTCATCAATATGGTGATTCCATGACAGTTTTTCATTTATTATATAGAGATCAACCCAGATTCTAGGTTTGCCTAAGTGGCCTTAATAAATAAAGAAATACATAAATAAACCTAGAATGGCATATGTGACAGTAGGCTACAATTAATAATAGTTTTAACTTTCAATTTGATCCGTGATTTGGACTGGGAAATATTACGTTTACAATCATCAAAAGGGACAAAACCCTACATATTTTTTTCAGTTCTGTGAATGCTGACAGATTGTTTCCCGCGTTGGTATCTAAAAACAATTAATTAGCAGTATTTAACTGACTAATTAATTGTTTTAAATTTATATTTTGTCTACGCCAATAAACCTTTGTGCAAAGTTTCAACTTCATCCTAGAATGGTTGTGAGAGAAATAACTTGTACAAACATGTCTACCTGGACAGACAGACAGAGTGATCTAATATAAGCTTTGTAAAAATGGATTCAATGAAGTTCTCACAATGCATTCATCTCTCACTTAATCCGTCTGTAATTTCGAACTAACATTCACTTCGACCTGATCAGCTATTGTTTACATTTTACATACTAGGTGTCGCAACACATATCACCATGGACCAAAAATACAGTGTCTTCAAAGATGCTGTTTAAAGAATGTTCTAGTTTAAATAGAAAACTCTAACAAAAGGACTTTTGTGAGTAGCTGATAGAATAATCGAAAAGTATTAAATATTGCGCAGTAATTTGGCTCAGAACTAATAAAAAATCTCTCCAGACCTAAATACAAATCTCTCCAGACCTAAATACAAA
>JADKLZ010001483.1:8058169-8070326 GCA_021533235.1 Biomphalaria straminea
AAATACAAATCTCTCCAGACCTAAATACAAATCTCTCCAGACCTAAAGATAAATCTATTCAGACCTCTAAAGACAAATCTTTCCAGATCCTACAAACAAAAAGTGAAAAGAAATTAATTTTGATTGATCAATATCGGAGAATGGATAGATAGTAACAAAGTTAAAGTGAAGTAAGGATGAAAAGATGACGATGATTGAGTGAAGCCTTTCTAATGAAAAGATTTCCTTGATACAGCTTGCAAAAGAGCTCACAGCTCAGCAGCAAAATGCTGGCTAGAAGAAGAAGCAAGAATGAAAGGATATAAGTAATAAAAGAGAGCAAAAACAGAATAAAAGAAAGAAGATGATACATGACAGAAAAGCTAAGTATTTTAACTATTTTATTTTTTTTTTCTATTTGGTATTTTTTCAGTTATTTGGCATGTTTAAAGAATGATGACAAAATGTCATTGAACTTACGTAAATGAGCCAACAGTATTATCGTCTGCCAAAGCTGTGTATGTGTTAGAAGTTGTAATTAGGCTTGCCTCTCCAAGTTTCCACTCGAAGGTATAATAACTGTTATACTTATCCAAAAAACAGGACAGCTCAAAACCTTGACCTGATATGACTTGATTGGTTCTCCCTTGCTGAGCGCTCACCACTGGTCTGTGTCTCATTTGTACTGTTGGAACATACAGAGACATATGAAGAGAAACAATGTTTTATATAGAACTAAATTTACGAGTAATGGAATTTAACGTTCTCCCCTCCTAGCAATTATAAGATAAGATAGGATAATAATTTTTAGTTGGTCTAATCTGATTGAAATTCAGTTTGACTACACGTGATTACAGTAACAATAAAAATAGAGATGAAAATACGTCTAAATAAGATAGATCGATAGAGATTGTGTCTTTTGTTTAAGTCGATTATTTCAAATTTACAACCTTTCATTCATAGTCAGTCCTATTTTACTTACAACCGCATCCAGATCGAATGGGAACAAAACTCGAGTTCAAGCATTTACAGGTGCCACTGATACACAGAGGCAGAGTGAAATCTGTCCAGGCACAGGTAGATTTTGTAATACATGTCGCTCCATCAACACCTGGTAAACCTGGTACAAACAATTGAATTAAATGTGATATACAAAATATAGGTTTATAAATATGCATATGTTAGAAGGAGTTCATTAAAGAAGGAAAATAATAATATAGAAGCTCCTTCAGCCTGTTTTAATCATTTCATCTTTCTCTGGGAAAGGCTTCGGGAGACATCCCTAAGGAAAAATCAGAAGCTGGTGACCTTTAGGAATATTGCTATTGATCCAAGCTGTATCGGATATTCCGTTCCTTTGGTCACATCAGCTGCGTGGAGAGAGTGGAACTGCTGTGTGGGCAAAATCGTCTAGAGTCTAGACTTTAGATCATAAACAATGCCCAGTCTTTCATCGTGATTGTTAGAGATAAACCGAAGTCTTTCTACAAACGAAAGGAGGCCAACAAGGAAGCGTGGTCGAGAGGCTAAGTGCGGCTTGAGCTTAGCTTGCTTGGCTACCTAGAAGGGGGCTCGAGGTTCGACAACCGACTCGGGCAGAGTTGTGTTTACTGAGCGCCCAAAGGCAGCACGGGAAAACAACTCCTAGATACCCCCTTCCCCCCACTGGTCCACAAATGAGATTGGACCAAAGCGCTCTGAGCATTGTGAAAAGTCAAAAACTCGCTGTCAGATTCGCTCACTCTTGTCACAGCATTAATTGTTATTTATCCTTATTTATTTATTTTATTTTAATTATTCCCCCTTTCTATGTCCTATTTCTACACAAAGCCACACCTGTTTCCCCTTCACACACACCCCTTCACGCTAGACTAAAGTCTGCCTCACGGTCCATGACTATCACACCTCTTCGCTTATCTCCCCTTGACCGGGGCAAAGATAAACGCACGATCGCTTACTTTGATCTCATGCGCCGGATGTCTGACTGATAGTCGACACCGTCTGGATAGGATTGTTCCCTCTTCTATCCATGTCCGCGCCTCTCCTTGATCAAACAGATTATTCGAGGCCACACGTCTCTCGACCCTCCAAGGTGTGTCCCTTATCTCGTGTCCACACATCTCAGGCCTCTTTCCAATATGTGAAATATTCGTCTCGAGCCGACCACGTGAGAGATAATCCCTATCTAATCACATTTCCTGTCTCCGGTCATACTTCCGACTTTTATAAGCTGAACTATTCCAACTCACTCATTTCACTCTTCCGCTGGCACTTGCCGCATGAGCCTGGACTAGTTCATTTGTTAATTCTCTTAGAGGAATATCTGGTGGTGAGTTAGCCGAACTTAGTCACAAGTTCCATTTATCTAGCTTGTGTGTATTTCATTCTGGATACTATTATGTGTATTTTATTTAGTTCTTTTATAATTAATTTGTGCTTTGTGTATTTCTCACTGTCGTAAGTAGGAAACTTAAACATTGCATGTGTATGTATCTATATGTTACATTTACCCATGTCGGCAATATTATTGCTACGTTGCTCAATTGATAATTGACGCAACATTGAACATGTATGTACATCTTAGTTTATTTTCTTTATCTCGGCTGGTCGCCTTGAAGAGATATAAGAAATCTCTCTCGTTTTAAACATTTTGCTTTTACAAGAGTTGTTCCCTCCCCTCGAACGGACAATCATTGTTCGCATCATGGCCCCGGCCGTGTGTGGACAATAGCGTCACGGTCATTGACCACCAGCGTCCCATTCTCCCCTCTCTTACCCCCCCCCCGTTGCTCTTTTCATTTGTAGTTAATTGAGATTATTACTTCCCCTTTCATGTATATTTCATATTATTATTCCCCCTTTTATGTACATTTTATATTACTACTATCAGCCCTCTATTTTTCCAAATTCCATTTGTCATCATTTTCCCCCATTGTGCACTAAAGCAATTTCACCAATCTGACGAATGCACCTCAGTCGAGGGCATCGATAAGATGCATGAGAGACATGTCCTAACTTGTCTTTATTTATCCGCAGCCTCCCTCAGGTGTCTGCCTACTTGCCTACGTGTATTGAGACATCTGCCTATGTGTATTGACACATCTGCCTATTGGCATTGAGTTCCATCTACCTACTTGGCGCTAGCCTATACTACACTCGCCTATTTGGTACTAATCAGTATCGCTTGCTCACTTGGATCCACTACGAGTATCACGTACTATTAGGTGCTCTTCAGCGCTGAAAGTCACTACTCATCGTCCACTTGGCACTATCGCTCAAGCCTGCCTATTTGACAGTACGACGTCCCTATAGATCCGTTCTGTGCGAGACATCATAGCTTCGCCAACTCACTGGACTTATCCTGCGAATACGCTGCCCACGGCAGATCAGCTCTGCCCGCAGTACACTTGTGCCCACGGTAGCCGGCAAACCGCCCTACTGTGCCCACTACAGATATTGGAACTTTTGGACTGGAACTCCACAAGGACTATATCATCGGCGTCCCTCTACCCGCTAGACACGCCACTTCAAGCCAGGATACAGACAACTACGATTCATCCAAGACAGAAAGAGCTAAGTACCAAGGACAAGGTGACATATTCTCTCATTACGTGCATAAGTGATGATCAAATATAGCATCGTTTAGAGTTAGATACAAACCCTCCCTCTTTTATTACTTTATGTAAATATTTATGTAAATAAATATTCTTTATACTTTTATCATTTGTATCTCTCTTAATTGCTTGTCTAGTTGCGTGTCTGCTCCCGATTTATCTGCTGATGGGTCAGTGTGTGATATATTCAAAAATAATCATCCCCTAGACACCAAAACAAGCCAAATTTACATTACACGCGGCGACCCGTCACAAGCATGCCATAAGTATGAAAATAGCGCAATATAAAAGCTATAATAATAATAAAATAAAAACCAAATACAATATAAATACACAAAGAAAAACAAAAGCGTTGCGCTGTCAACACAATCATTTAACAAAACAAATATCACATTATCTGTATTTATTATTTATTTATTATCAGCGCTACGCATCTAAAAATCACGTCAATGTTTGCGTGCATGTGAAGGGGGCACTGTCCAAAAGAAAATGAAAAATTGAGAAAGAAAAAAAAACGATGCAATTTAATTTTTTTTACACAAATATGAATTATTTAATTTTAGTGCCACCAGAAAAACAAAGAGATTAAACAGATGAAAGGGATCCTGAGCGTTTTCCTCACCTTGCCTATAATTTGTCTTGTCAAATGTTTTACCTTTCGTTTGTCAATATACAGCCTAGCCCAAACTCCCGCAGAACAACGACGGATGTTTATGGGCAGAGTTGGATCCCGGGACCATTAATACCACCGAACGACAGTCCAAAGCGCATATCACACGTGCAAGAGAAGCATGCCAATATCTTTCTTAGTTTGTATGATTTCCAAGCTTCGAAAGACACCTCAAAATTGAAGATTACTACATCCTAGCACAATGATCAATTTCCATTTATTTGACAAAAAATAATTACATCTTATTTCCTGATTCAATATGGAAAATTGTCTATCAATTTTGATAGTATTATCAAAATCACAAATACTTAATCAAACTTATGATGCAAAAATATTTTATTATTAAAGTGGTGGCGCTTTGAGGGGAGTTGGGGAAAACACTTTGCCGAGCTAAAAAGGTTGAGAACCGCTTATTTAAATATTTGTAAAATAAAATTTCTTACCGAAAAAGGTGATAAATATTGAAAATACTAGTGCGAGAAACATTTTGTTTAAAACTGCTAAATTTTAATGTCAGAGAAACAATCAAATGTAACCTTAACACAGACTTCCACTTAACTCAAATACAACTTTGATATCAGATTTCTTCTTTTATAGGTCGTGATTTTAATTAGTTTACTAGACTATATGAAAAAAAAATGTTGAAGCAACAAGTTTGAGGGTCCCAATCGGTTGGAGATTAGAATATCGTTTTTTCGGTGCGGGTAAACTTTTTTTTTCATCCTCTACAGCGTTTCTAAACTCGTGAAATGAAGTCCCTGAATAAGCAGATGACTACCTAGAATTCCCTTGTAGGCGAATTTACTGGCAGGTAGATCATTGTGTTTGCGATATCATGCCCTTGTCAACCACAATGAGTAGAGATTGTATTGTTAACCATTGAACTGAAGCCTTAATAATAAAGTTATGTAGCATAATGAGCGAAAATGCGATTTGGAGCTCACTGAGAATATTGAGAACCCTTCAAGTTTGGTTCCACCATGTTCCTTCAATTCGTTTTCGATATATCTTGAATTTTTCTAGAAATTTTTTTTAAATTTCTAATTTATTTTATCCCATCGCTTTTTAAAGAAAAAAAAAGGCAACAATTACGTTCAGTTCCTTGTTCAAAACATCTAGCCATTTTACAATGAGATAAATTATCAACAAGCGCTTTTCACTACCCAACTTCTCCCCTATCCATACCGTAACGAACAGCTAATGTCAGAGAAGATCTGGAAGTTATATTTCTCGTCTCTAGGGTTGGGGTCTAATTTGTGCTGCACTGATACGTCGTGTCTGAACCTTGGATAGTTGAGTAAATAAGAATAGAAGTTTCTAATTTAAAATAAAACGTCTTTTAATTTTCATTCACTTTTAGAAATACCATTAAGGTAACAAGGTAGAGAAAACTAAAAGACAAACTTATTCGGATGTTTATCTGGCTAGTGTACTTTTTCAACGCGTGCACAAATACCTAAGGTACTTGAAGGACTGATAAAGTGAAGGTAGGTTATAAAAAAATTAAGCTCTCTTCACCCCACTCAAAAAAGCTATCATATTCCCCAAGGATTCTGTAACCATTCTGTTATATACCTTTCATGGAGTGTCTATAAAGGGTTGAGCTTTGGCCCCAATTATAACCCTTCATAAACAAGGAGAATTACTTAAAAGCCAGGAATAAGGATGTCTCTTCAAAGATTCTCTGTCCGGAAGTTCCCCATCAATTACATGGAGATTTTTTATATTTTTAATTTTGTTTTCATGTTTATAGCTTGGCTATGGTCAAATCAATATGTGAACCAGTGGCAGAGAGAGAAGGGGAATATGGAAGAAGGGTGCCTTTTCTGGAGTCTTCATGATGGAAAGCCGACATTTTGCCCCTGAGATATTCAACTACTTATAGCATAGAGAATTTTTGTTTCTTTAACTCTTTATTGAATATACTCAGAAACTTCCAATGACGCTTGTTCAAGATATAGTCCGTCCTTTTATGAAGAGTTTGCAAGGTAAAGTTCCCCTTTTAGAACTTGTGAGATATATGACAGATGATGTAGAGGCCATCTACTTCTGTTGCCCACGTTTAACGATGGTGTCATGTGGCCAGCACAACGACAAACCGACTATACTTTATTCTTTACTTTTACTCAACTAATGGCAGGTACCCATTGTAGATGGCTGGACTCAGAGCACCCTAAGGATCCTGAAAGTGAAAATCTTGACCAGGAGTCGAGTCCGGCACCCCTGTTTGGAAGCCAAATGCTAAGCAAATCAACAACCTTCCGCAGTTAGGTGATGCGATAATGATTGTATTGTGTGTGTAGTGACTTCATGATTGCGTTAGTTTTTTTAAAATTATTATTTATTATTAATGAGGTAATAGGATGCGTTGTAAACATATTTTGCCGACTTTAAGATCTATCGTTCGCATTTATACTCTGATAGAAACGTAAACATTCTAACCTTTTCATAAAATATTTATCAATTCTTTTTTTACAAGCTATTTTAAATATCTTTTTGCTGCAGACACACACACACACATTTATTTATTGATCTTATTGTGTACTTCAAGTTTTTAATGGTTGTTCGCTTACTTTTTAGTCGTATGCCAAAAATAAATAACAATATATGCCTTATAGATTGTGATTAAGACAGACTAACGGGAATATCCAGTTTCCCAGAAAAAAAAATACAAGTATTAACCAATTGTAACTAGTCTTAACAGGATTGCAGAACGAGCGACCTTTTAAACTGATAACCTTCTCCGCATATGATAACCATGGTTTTACTTCTCTGGAAAATTGTATATGTATTCGATTCGTAACAATTACCTTATTTAGGCTTAGAAGTTTAACTCATTACAATAATGTTACGAGCTAAAGTCTTAATATAAAATGTGTGTAGTGTAACAGACCCAAAGTAAGAATATCAACTGAACATGACGGACTATGAGAAAGACATGGAATGTGACGTATTAGGGATTAGGGTCCAGAAAGGGAACATGCAATCAATTAACTGTATCTGCCAAGCCTTCAGAAGAATAACTCCATAGCCAGGTCAGCACGGGCGCGGTAGTTGAGTGGTTAAGTGCTCGTCTTCTGAACCCGTGGGTCCTGGGTTCGAATCTCGTTGAAGCCTGTGATATTAAATATATCTGGATTTTTACGGTGCCCTTGAGTCCACCGAGTTGGGGAAAGTAAAGGTGGTTGGTCGTTGTGCCAGCCACATAACACCCTGCTCGTTAACCATTAGCCATGGGAACAGATGACCTTAACATCATCTGCCCCAAAGATCGCAAGGTCTGATAGGGAAACTTTACTTTTTACTTTACGAACCGCACAGACTTGATGCAATGGTGTGCATTCAATAGTGTTGAACATAGATGCTGATCTCTTGATTTATTATCGCTTAAAGGTTTTCAGACCTACACGTGACAACAAAAGGACGGACAGATGAAAACAGTACCAAAACTCAAGGTTATTTTGTTTAATCAGGCAGTTTTCTATCGTGGTAATACTATTCCCTTACGCATGGAATGTAAACAGTCAACATTATCAGCTATATATAAATTATTTAATATAATCATAACATAAAACATCTGAAACAGTTTCTTATCATGATAACACTTGTCTTGTAATGTTTGGTAGTTTATTATAAGATACGTAGTCTTATATCACCCTTGCCATTCATAATATAATACCGTTATAAAAAAAAACAAGCATTATCGCACTTTGCGCTATGCAGAATTGCATTGGTCCACTTCAGACTGTCAGTGCCAAGATAAGACAACTCGCTAGCTGTCGCAAACGTTTAGTACAAGCAGACAACAAGAATCTACGTCACAAAATGGTATGGAACAATAAGTGAACTTGAATTATTACTCTTGTCGTTTGTACACATATACAAATAGTTTCTGCTTCATAGAAATAATTACACATACCTAAAAGTAACTTTTACAGTTTGAGTCATGGAAATAATATTCGAGAATTTAATTTAAGAAATCAGAAACATACTAAGTCAAAATTGATTTAAGAAGAAGCTCAAATCTAAGACAAAGTACTTCTTTAATGTGTTATGGGTGTCTGTTGTGTAATCGGTATCCTCTACTGGCACTCGTTATTTCATAGACAATAATAGCAATTAATCGAACAATCAAAATATTTTTAAAATATATAAAAACACAAAGTTTATTAAATGACAAAAAAAAATAAACATTTTATATCATATCTCAAAATGCTGAAAGATTTATTTCCTTGTTCAAATAAATTGTGACTATAACATTACCACTAAATACTTAATTTAATGGACTTTTAAAAAACTGATTCATGTTTTGTCATCTACAATGGATAACTGTGTAAAATTTCAACTTTTCTCAACAATGGGAAATATGGAAAATAACGTGTACAATTATTCATTATCAGGCAGGGGCGTAGCTAGAAATTTTTCGTCATTCGGGTGCACGGAGATTGACCTTTTGTGGGCCCCCTGCATTTTGCGTAATACATAAATGTTAATGTAAAAAACACTCATTTTAAGGCCCCTCAAGTGGGGGCCCGGGGGGATTTTCAATTTCTCCCCCCTCCTCCCCCACCCTAGCTACGCCACTGTTATCAGGTAATGAAACTTAAAAAACACTTTTTGTAATTAAATCAGTTGTTTTTTTATGCCTTCTAGTAAATAAAATATTAGTATTTTAAGTACTTTATACCATCCTTAAAAAAAAAAATTTGACATATTGATATATACAAGAATATGAAATAAGACGATAGCAGTGAACAAAACGTTCTTTAAAAGGTAATATTAACAATGGATCATTGTAAACACACACACACAAAACAACTAGATCTAAGTTTTTTGTCCCTGTCTAAATAAGTCTGGAGTGAAGAAGCACGAGCACTGAGACGAGAGCAGCGCTGATATTGTACAGGACACCTTCTGTTGGAGACATAACAAAATAAAATTATCGTTAGACATTAAGTGAATCACATTTTTTTATCTTTGTCAAGATAGAGTCAATATATTAACAGTGGCGTAGCATCCATGAACCCGGGCCCACGGCCATTTAGGGGCCCACACTCGATGGTGTAACAACTACGGGGGTAGGACCGGATTTACCTCAATACAAAATATGCTCTAGCTTAGGGCATATTTACAAATTTAGTATATTTTATTAATATTAATATTTAGATATATTTATTAGTTACTAAGTTACATACACTATCTGGACTTAGATGGGGCCCCATATCTCAAATACCAAAAACCTATTGAACTCTAAAAATATTGCAATGCATGGCGCGTTGGAGTTTTATATCGCCTGGTCCCATGACTAATGACCAATTGTGGCCTTTCCTACACTTAAATTTTGTAAAAAAAAAAAATGGTTAAAAATAAAAATTTTCTTAAAATATCATAAAGTAATATCAAACTTTATATTAACATCAAAACATTAACCCATGTTTATTCGTAGAGTAACAAATGAGAAGAGTTCTGAACCCAAATATTATTTTCCTAGTCACCTTTTTCCAACCTTTACTCATATTTATATTTTCCTATTGACGTATTGTATAAAAAAAATTGGGACTATAACTGATAAATGTAATTTGTCCACTTAATTTCTCCTCCCACTTCAGAATTTTTTGGTTTAGAGCTTTGAATTTTAGTTTAGTAACAAAACAAAGTAACAAACATGCCTATGGAACAAAATGTACCACTTACAAATAAACTTTTTTTTTCAAAATGTATTATTCAAATATTTGTTTTCTGCGTGATTCTTAAAGTCCTAACCTAAATATGTTTGGTATCTAAAAAAAATTTCAAGAATCAAATCGGTTGCATTTGCATTGTAGTAAGGGCCTGTAAATTCAATTAGAATATTTTTCAAGTAAAACAATATTCAAAAGGTCATTTTTTAATGTGGTGAATAAAGAGCTGTAGATGTTAGGAGAATACGTTCCTGCAGTGACGAATGCAAGAAAACGCTTTTGGTCGGGGCCTGGCCCCGGACCCCACTGGAAGGGTGTATAGAGCTCGCCCAGATCACCTAGCTGTCAAGAAAAAGCCTTCAATATGGCTGTTTTTATTTTTCTTATCTTACGAATAATTTATTTTCGGCGAAAATCCTTAAAGCCTTAATCTTATTATGTGGGGTATCTTATCTTTTTAAGGAATAATCAGTTGTATTTGCAATGTAGTAAGGGCCGGTATATACATATTTGAATATTTTTCAAGTAAAAAAAGTTCAAAAGGTCCTTTTTCAATAGAATGAATACTGAGCTGTAGATGTCAGGAGAATGCATTTCAGCAGATAAGAATGAAAAAAAAAAACGCTTTTGGCGTCCAGGCTTCGCCCCGGACCCCACTGGGAGAGCTAACAGCGCTCTCCCATACCCACTAGCTATGAAGCGAAATGCTTCAAAATGGCTGTTTTTATGTGTATGTGTGTTTGTTTATTTTTTCGCCGAAGGTTTAGAAACAATGTTTATTTTTTAATTCTAATATATATGCTGTACTCGCATTTACACTTAGGGTTAGGGTTTACTGCACGTTAGGGTTGAAAAAAAATCCCCCCCCACTCCAATGTTCTGGATCCGCTAGCGCCTTCAGGTAAGCGCTTATTGTTTCAACAAAAGTAGACTCTTGCGCATTATATTATTGTGCTAAATGGTAGGCCTACTCAAACATGGTCTTAAATTGTTTTTGTCAGCTTATTCAGGAACTTGCATGGGAATGTCTTTTAGTAAATGTACTGATAAATACAAACTACTGGATTTGTTTGTCACACAAAATGTTTGTTCTAATTGGGGGGTGGGGTGGAAGGGGCCCATCAACACATTCTTGAACCCGGGCCCTCGGGTACCTTGCTACGCCCCTGTATATTAATCCACTACTTCTGAACTATTGCTGTGTTCGTTCAGTCAGTATGCATTTGAAAAATGTATATATTGTATGCTTAGTATGTATAGTGTAACGGAACTGTTTATTTCTGCGTGTGTACAGCGTGTCAGAAGGTTAATTCTGTTGTGTATTGATAGAACGATGAGTCAAGTGATATGTGAATGTACTGTTTATCTTCTTATCTTATATAAATTATAATACAGACGTTACTTAAAAAAAAAAAGATGATTACGTCATACGCGTCATTCATCTATCCATGCATGTTAACCAATGACTTAAATTCTGCCAAATCTTTGGTTTTCATGGCTGGCTCAGGCAACCCATTCCATGCTCTAATAGGGAAGAAGGAGCATCGTTAATAATTTGTCCTAGCATATAGAACGAGGAACGTAATCTTGTTGAATGAAGCCTACAACTAGTCAAGTTATTTTATTACACTATAGAATTTTATGTAGGAATTTAACAAGTGTGCGAATATTAGTTTCATTAAATCATCTATCTATTGTCTATATGGTGTAGGTGTCCCAGGTTCGAATCTTAAGGAAGTTGGAATTGCTTTGGAGCGATTCTCGTTATCACCTGCAAAGACCGCATCACTTATGAGAAGATTTGAAACAGGGTCACAAAGGTAATTAAACGTACACAAACCTTCCTCCAGGGAACAGTACCAGGAAAAAAAAAGAAAAAGACTGAGAAAGACAAGGTAGGACAACATCTAAGAATGGCCGGGCTTGAAATGAAGGAGGAAAGGTGGCTGAATGGTAAACTGCTTGGTTTCCGAACCGGTTCTCCCTGTTTCGAATCCAGGTGAAGAGTGGGATTTTTAATTCTGGGATTTTCAAAGTGCATCCAGCTCTAGTGGGTATGTGATATACGTTCAGGCAGAAATAAAGGTGGCTGGTGGCTGTTCTGGCTACATAACACCCTCGTTAGCCGTGGGCAACTTAAATGACTGCATATCATCTGTCCAAAAGAATAAAAGAATAGTATATATATATATATATATATATATATATATATA
>JADKLZ010001483.1:8100716-8112343 GCA_021533235.1 Biomphalaria straminea
GAGTGATAGCCCACTGTCTAGGTCTAGAGTGATAGCCCACTGTCTAGATCTAGAGTGATAGCCCACTGTCTAGGTCTAGAGTGATAGCCCACTGTCTAGGTCTAGAGTGATAGCCCACTGTCTAGATCTAGAGTGATAGCCCACTGTCTAGGTCTAGAGAGATAGCCCACTGTCTAGGTCTAGAGTGATAACCTACTGTCTAGGGCTAGAGTGATAGCCCACTGTATAGGTCTAGAGTGATAGCCTACTGTCTAGGTCTAGAGTGATAGCCCACTGTCTAGGTCTAGAGTGATAGCCCACTGTCAGGGCCGGTCTTAGGCCACTGCAGCCTATGCGGTCGCAGTGGGCCCCGCGCTTTCATAGCCCCCGCGCTAATTCAAGGTGTAATTATTCAATTGCAAAATATATACGAAAAATTCCTGGAAATCTCCTGAATTTATTAAAGTCTTCTGAAAAATCTTTAAAATCTCCAGTAAAATTGACAAAATTGCCATTTGTGGGTGTCATTCATTGCGGAAAACGCCAATCCTACGAACGAATTTTTACCTCTAATCATCCAATACTTTCTTTACTTTAATAGTCACTGACATATAAATATGCCATTAGTTAAAAGGTTTGTAAGTAGAGATCACAATTAGTAAAGAATGAATAAATTTCAAAGTCGATTTTTTTTTGTTATACAAAATCTTAATTTTCACTTCCTTATTCTCACACAAACTAGGCCCCGCGCAATCATTTTCGTATAGGACCAGCCCTGCCCACTGTCTAGGTCTAGAGTGATAGCCTACTGTCAAGGTCTAGAGTGATAGCCCACTGTCTAGGTCTAGAGTGATAGCCCACTGTCTAGGTCTAGAGTAGTAGCCCACTGTCTAGGTCTAGAGTGATAGCCTACAAATCAGAAACACAAGAGGAGGAGACATTTACTAAAAATGTGCAGTTTATCTGGTTCACTTGCAGTCGTTATTTTAAGATCCGCCAAACAGTAAAAGATCTCAAAGTTGAGACTATAAGCTTGAATAGATTCGTATTTTTCAGTTCATTATGTCTCACACAAAGAGGTAAATGTAGCACCAACTCTATTTCTAGGGACTGATACGGAAGAAGATTTCTAGCCATCACGGGGCAGCCTTGACTGAGTAGTTTTTCCATGTATAGACTGTACTATGCCGTTAGACGGATAGATACATGTAGCATGTCTCTCTGAACCACAGGAACTAAACTAATGAGGTCGAATAGAATCCAATCGACAAACCGAACACTCAAAGACATCTGCTCAGTGCCTGAGATATCTGCAGTTTCATCACAAACTCAGTTAATTCATGATGCTGCAGCTTGTAGTTTTTAGGCTCTTGCTCCTGCCAGTGCTCCTTTGATCCAAATCAACGTTTTGACTCGAATGACATTCTTGAAACTCTTCTATTGTAAAGTGGTGCACTTGTTTAACCCGCTGTTTTATCGAGCGCTGACACGACCGCAACTATAAAGCATTTATCACATCGAAAAAAATGTTTCTAGACCTTGGCTAAATATAAACAAAAAATTGTAGCATTTTACGTCTCAAGACGATTTTTTCCATTGGCAACTTTTAGTATGACTAAAGAAGCCAACCAATCCTTTGTACTTTCAACCTTCTTACTACTACTATTGTATCTGGCATCTGCAATCCAGGACCATCCTTAAATGCTCGCTCTTTATGTGGATCAATCCAGTGCCACTTTTTCCCAGCTGTTTATGTCGCGTTTGCATACATCTGTATACCTCAGCAGTGGACGACCCGCGGATCTCATGTCTTCTGTTAAATCACAACACAGAATTTTTTGTGAAAGTCGACCTTGTGGCATTCATAATAACTATAGCTATGTGCAAATATAAACAAATCGTCACGACTAACATGTTATAGAATATTTGACATCCTTCATAGTGCAAAGAATACAAGCCTATAAAAATTATACATGGTCGAATATGAACTACAGATTTGCTCATTCTAGTTACAATAATAGCATATCTTTACAATGTTTTTCAGTGGAAGCAATACTTTTTAAATTACTACACTTTATAATATTCTAATGATAGGCTTTTAGATTTAGATGACCAAATTTTCCTGAATATTAATTTATTAAACTCTTGCAATAGTAATGCACGGGCACCCGTAGAAGAGTACATGATAGTTGTCTTTTCTTCTCCTCTATACTTCAGTACTGATTAGTCTACTAAATGTACTCTAGGCAATACCGTAAGACACATATGACGATAAAATAAGGATTCGGAATGCCATATAACATATAACAAGTTTATAAATATATACAGCAAACTGATACAGACTCAGTCTTGCTAAATGAAATATGCAACATGCATATTAAACAGTGGCGTAGCGTAGGGGGGAAGGGGGGAGGTTTTGAAAATCCCCCCGGGCCCCCGCCTAGGGGAGGACCCCAAATGGGTGTTTAAAAATACATAAATTAATATATTTGATTGACAAATAGTGTCAAGCGGTGTATTTTTTTCCAACATTTATGGATTATATTTATATCAAATACTAGATCTAGGCCTATCAGTACGTTGACTTTGTTGACATTTTAAAATATTTTTTTTCCACAGAGATCAAAGTTGTTGTTTTTTTTTAAAGTCAGTTTTACATTTTAAAATACAAATCTTTAATAGATTTGTTGCCGATTAAAGAGATCAAACATGTTCTTGTAGCAAAAACAAAATCCGATTAGACGTCGATGTTTGAATACAAACACAACCTCTTTGGATTGATTACTTTCGCCTAAGTGTTTTATATGCTTCTGTTCATAGACATCTTGAGGCCATGGGAGTATTTTTCTTTTAAACTTTTTAAATGTCAAAGAACATCTTTTATCTATAACAATAATGATGAAGTATATACAACATTAGGCAAACAGTACCTAAGCAATATTGTGTTTTGTATCAAAAATAAGCCCCACAGTGTTAAAAGCGGACATACCGAATTGTTATTGTTGGGGGCCCATGACAGCGTTAGAGACGGATCAGCCCGTTAGCGTGATGTGGTACGGTATATATATATAGTCTACCCTTATGGCTCAGGGCCCGCACAAGACACTCGTCGCACTGCTATGGCCGCCCCAGTATACAGAGAATTCCAGGTATCTTGTTAACTTTAAATGGCGAGTATTTTAAGGTTACGCTAATTAACCTTGAAGCAGAATTTACAGAATCGGGTATAACAGGTCCAAAAGTTATTCTTAACAATGCAAGAATTGTCCATTATTTGGGTTTGGCTTCATTAATTTCAGAATTAACTTCACACTCGAGTTATTATTCCTCTATTCATCTTTCGCAATCAATTGGAAACATGCTTTTCTAAAAAAAAAAATCGTTCTTATAGAGTTATAAAAGAGTGAATTGCAAAGATGGGAAAATGAATAAAAACAACAACAAATTCACGACTTTTCGTCAGAAGAAATTTCACAATCATGGCATATTTTTTATGCTTTCTATGGGAACTTCCCCCATGCCGAGTTGATCAGAGTGGGGTTACAAGCAGTGTGACGCAAAAACTAAACCTATGACAACGCAGCCACAATAAGTGGCCGTCTGTCTGGCCTGCGCATACGTCTGTTAGGCATAAATCCAAAAGCAACATTTCTGAACTGTGATAATCACTGTCTAAACCTGTCAGCTTTTCATTCTGCTGAGATAGATCCAACAATTGTCACCTTTTTTTGTAACTGTACATGAATTGTTCAATTTTTTTTCCAAATTAACCCTATAGATCCTTCTTTTTGATATTATTACCCAATCCTTCCTTTTAAAGTTCTTAAGACTGATATCTACTAGGAACTTTAACAATTCAACCACTTCTGGTAGTATTGACTGGCACAACAAAATCGCTAGACGTTGGTCTATAACTGTCTATTTTGTTTGTTCTAGCAGTTTACTGCTCGTTGTCTTCATCGGTATCATGGTACCCAGAGATATCTTCATCGAAACTCTTGTTCAAAAAGCTTTGATTTCTTTTGTATTTTTTCCCATCGTTTGTTTATGATGTAAGATCTGGGTGATGAATGTTTTTTTTATGACAACTGCTTTCTGCTATGTTTGTCCTAGAACTCTCACTTTCTCTCCGACAAAATAACCTTTAGGAAGTCTTGCTTTTGCATCGTATTTCACTTTGCTTTTCATCTGTCGTTTGTTGAGTTATGTCTCTGCATTTTCTGTTACCGATGGTTTCAATAGTTTGAGATCAGTTGGAATGATGTCCCTGAGTCTTCTACTCATCAGCAGTTGTGAGTCTTATCTGAGTATTTCTATACTCGAGCATAGCAAGATATGGATCTTTCCCACTTTTGTCGGATATGTCCTGAATCTTTGTGCTATCGCACAAAACATAAGCAATACATAAAATGAAACTCATTCATGCTTTCTGCAAAATGGTGAGAAACAGGCGAAACTGATCACCCAATCCAACGAAAAAGCAAAAGAAGGTAGTGAATACTATGGATTCCCTGTAATCAAAACTACCAGAAGAAAGAAAAGACTTGATGGGAAGTTGAGTTCTAATCTAGGACTCAGTAGGACTGTCAATAGAGCTGCAATTCAAACGTGTTGCGACAGAAGTGCTGGACAGATTTCATATGGGGATGAAGGACAGATTACAAAGGCTGGAAAAAAATGGATACCTTTGGGTCTCTTCTTGGACCAAGACACCTGTTGGATGATGACACTCTTATGACAAACTGTGCTATTCTTTACTGTTTGTATGATGACATAAATTGCAAATCGTGTGTTTAATGATGTCAATGATGCACGATCACTTTTCATTAACAAACCAGTAATACAATCACCAATAGGCTCAAACCTTGCAACATCCTCTGAATACCGCTAACTCAGGCAACTTCCATTGCGTCATTCTAAAAAAAAAACTATCCCAGGAGCACAATGACGCAAGAAAGGCTTATCGTGGCTTAAATGTCAGTGAAGTTACAAATACTAGAAAGTATCGATGTAGATGATGTTATAGGTGTCTTAGCTGCACAGAATGCACCACGTGAAGCGATTTGAATCGAGATTTGTCACTTGTGCATTAGTTAGCTAATAACCAACGGTATTATTAATTCAGCAGTTGCAAAGAATGCAAAGAAATTGAACTGGGACTAAACAGGAATGACAGTAAAAAAGCATATCAACTAGTGAAGGACCTCACTATCTCAAAGCATGGAAGAACCAACACGATACATGACAAAAACAATAGGTGCCTAACTGAGGAAAAAGATGTGTTAAAAAGATGGACGGAATACTGTTCAGAACTGTATAACTTCGAAATCTCAGGAGATACAGAGATACTAAATGTCCCGTCAGTTTCCAACATGGACGACTATCCGATTCTTCGCTCGGAAGTAGCAGCAGCAGTAAAAGCCCTGAAAAAGGGAAAAGCGGCCGGAGTTGACAACATTCCTGGTGAACTTCTACAAGCGGGAGGAGAAACCATGATAAACGCACTCTATACAATTTGCAACAAGATCTGGCAATCAGGAGAATGGCCCAAACCCTGGACCCAGTCACTCATCATCACTCTTCCAAAGAAAGGCAATTTACAACTATGTCAAAACTATCGCACCATCAGCCTCATAAGCCACCCCAGCAAAGTGCTGTTAAAAATTATATTAAATCGACTAAAACCGATAGCAGACAAAATCATATCTGAAGAACAGGCGGGTTTTAGACATGGTCGCAGCACAACAGAGCAAATCCTAAACCTCAGAATACTCTGTGAAAAATATCTCCAACACCAAGAGAATCTTTTCCATGTCTTTATTGATTTCAAGAAAGCTTTCGATCGAGTATGGCACGGGGCACTCTGGGCGACAATGGAAAAATATAACATTAACACAAACATAACCAAAGTTATCCAGAACCTATACAAGGATGCCACCAGTGCGGTGTACTTCAACAACAATATTGGGGAATGGTTCAAAACCACAGTTGGAGTAAGACAAGGCTGCCTCCTTTCACCAACACTCTTCAATATCTTCCTTGAAAGAATAATGGAAGATGCTCTCGAAGGATTTGAAGGTACCGTAAGCATTGGAGGAAGAAAAGTTACAAACTTGCGCTTCGCAGATGACATTGATGGCCTAGCAGGGACAGAAGACGAACTAGCCGACCTAGTGATGCGCATTGACAAGACTTCAGCAGCTTATGGCATGCAAATAAATGCAGAAAAAACCCAAATCATGACCAATAGTCAACAGGGCTTTACAAAGGCCATCAGTATTGGAGGCGAAAAGCTAACTAGCGTTAGCAGCTTTAAATACCTCGGAGCTATTGTCTCGGATGAGGGAACAAAGCCCGAACTAATGGTCCGAATAGCACAGTCCACAGCGGCCCTTTCTAAACTCAAGTTGATATGGAAAGACAAAGGCTTAGCCCTCGGCACCAAAATCAGACTGATGCGCTCCCTGGTCATGGCCACATTTCTATATGCTTGTGAGTCTTGGACGCTGACTGCAGAGCTAGAGAGGAGGATCCTAGCAATGGAAATGAGATGCTACAGAAGGATCCTAGGCATCACATTTAAAGACCGCATCACAAATCAAGAGATTAGAGACAGGGTTACTGCAGCGATCGGACCCCATGATGACCTGCTAAATACTGTGAAGAAACGAAAACTTAAAATGTATGGCCATGTAACAAGATCTTCGGGACTCGCTAAGACCTTCCTCCAGGGAACAGTTCCAGGAAAAAGAAGAAGAGGCAGACAGAGAAAGCGGTGGGAAGACAACATCAAAGAATGGACAGGCCTACCATTGAACGAGGTTTTAATCAGGGCAAAGGATAGAGAGGATTGGAGAAAGATGGTCCACATGTCTTGCTTGGCGCCCCAACGGTCCATCAGACTAAGGGATAGGTAACAGGTAACAGGTAATTATTAATTAAAAGAGTCTTAATGATTAATTTTTTTGGTTAAATTTACTGATATACTGAAACAATATATCTTGGGCTTATATATTTTTTGCGTACATTATGTCATGTTATATATCGAAAGTCAAAGTGCAAGGGGTCGGTCCCCCCCGGGCCCCCCCCCAACCCCTAGCTACGCCCCTGATATTAAAATATCATAGCTCAGTAAGTAGACTGCATAATAACTACCCTGAAAAACTAACTAGAGTACACGCTTCAACTATAAAATAACCAAAGCCCAACTGTCCTGGACTAGAAACAAAACCACACTGGTCTATTATGTGTTACATTCCATCCAAAAACATCTCACAACAAAATACACAATCCAAAACAAAAACAGTTTTGAAGTCAACAACCCGAATTCCTCTCCCCTTGTCCTCTTCAGCTAACAGGAGACCCAGGCTGACCAGAACTCAGTCCTGACAATAGTGCATTTGCAGCCTTCCTGGATTCTGACTGAATCTACATCTACGTAATAAAAAAAAAACAGATCTGAAAGATGTATTTCATTATTTTAAAAAATGGCTAAAATGTGGTTACTCGGAATTCAGAGGCGCGCACATACATGGTTGGTCATCCATTCCATACACCTTATCTAGTTATTTCTACTACTACATTAACCAGTGGAAGCCCTACTTGTTCAGTTGCTATTTAGAAATTAATTGATTTGATGGTGCAAAAAAATGGCTATAATTTGGCTACTCAGAATCCAAGGGGGCGCAAGTGCACCCCTTTGCACCCCCCTGCGGGCGCCCATGTGTGCAGCTAAACTCTTTTCAAACAAAGCTATTTCATTTCTTGAGGCCAGCAAGAGAAATTAAGGCTGTATCATTTTACCTTATCTGAAAGGTGAAACAATTTCTAATGAAATGGTTGAAAACTACAAGACTTATTTGGATTCCTTGATTGTGGAATTTTGAAGCAAATTTTAAAACTTTAAGAACTTGAAACCAGTTTTCAATACCCCCAGCTCACCATTTAATGTAGAAGCTAATTCAGCTCCAGATGATAACTCTAAGCAAATTAGGACCTGAAAGAGAAGTTACAGTCAGATCTTTCGCGTGAGTTTTTCTGGGTATCAGAAGCTGTATATCCACACTTTAAGAAACTTAACTTTCACATTTTACGGAGCCATGCATCTTTGAAAAAGCTTTTCTTTTTGTTTGAAAATTATAAAGTGTTAGAACATGTCTATGCTTATTGAAGATGATCTGACAGTAGTCACAAGAAAAACAACAACTAGTAAGCTAATTCCATAGTTCCTGAACATTATGCACGAGAGTAAACAGTTATATACTTCATATTAAGTACTACTATACATTCTTAGTGAAATGTTGGATATATGAGGACCACATGGACATTAAAAAAAAAACATTCGTAAATTAATTCAAGAAATTGCTAACTCTTGTTTTATTTCCTCATATGTACATATATATATATATATACTAGCTAAATTTTACCCGGCTTTGCTCGGGTTTTTCTTTCTACAAATATCATGCATTTAGTCCGTTTGAATAATCAAAAGCTAACATGTTTTTTAATTTTATTTACAGCCGAAAGTTCATGACCTCAATACGCGTTGCCTTGGTGAATTCTGTAAGCGACAAAAAGCAATAAAATATCTTTAATAATCAAATCGAAGACGTGGATGTAATTGTTAATATAACATTGTTTGTTTAATTGTATGTAGCTCTAGATCTAAAATCTAAACAATTTGAATGCCACAGTAGTTATTATAGTAAAAGACTATAAATACTGTGAGTGTGAGCTTGTGTCGACCTAGATACACTTAGCGTGTTGACGTAGACACATTAGCCGTATTTCATTCATTTCATTATCATTCATTCATTTCGTACGTCGTTATCAGGTCTAAATGCGCATAAGTAAATTATAAATAAAAAAGTAAATTGAAAATAAAGATTTAAAATTAAACCAAATTGGTAACAGTAAGCTTAAACAAAACACATTGGAAAGTAAATTGCATTATGTAAGTAGTTTATTAGTTCAATAATATCCTTTTATAATGCGCGATATTATGACCCCTGACGTTAACTTCATTCGTATCACTACGCTGCCTCTCTAACCATAGTGTGTTTACATAGCGATGTGCATGACACATGAATGGGTAACAAAAAGCGATAACATAAATTTTTAATCAATAATAATTAATTTTATGTAGATATAAATCAAGAATCTAAAAATAAAAACTTGAATGCAATTGTAGTCTAGTCAATAACTAAACACTTTGAGCCAAGTAAATGACTAAACACTTTGACTTTGACCTAGATCTAGATCTAGCTACACGCCCACTTTGACGGTGTTAAGGTCTAAATGCGCATAAGTAAACCAGAAAGAAAAAAATAAATTGAAAATAAAGACTTAAAATAAAACCGAATCAGTAGCTGTGGGCATAAATGCTTAAAAAACACATATGGAAAAGTAAAGTGTATTGTGTACGTAGTTTATTAGCTCAATAATATGCCTTTATTGTATAATGCGCGGTATTATGACCTCTGACGTCAACTTCATTTGTATCACTACGCTAGCTCGCTATGGAAAGGAGTGTCGATGCGGTCATATCAAGAAGAAATGGTGACCTACATTTATAGATACAATAGTTTAATAGAGTTAGGCAACTTTATTTTTTTTTGAGGGTTTTAAGTTTGTTTTAGGGCTACAATTCATACATACAGGTCTAAGTTAGTACCCAAGGAACATTTCTGTCAAGTTTTGTCAAAATCGGTGAAACGGTTTTGATTTCTATACGGGGACATACATACATACATACACACATACATACGCCTTTGTTTTCCTTTTATATATTAGATATATATATATATAGATATATATATATATAGATATATATATATATATTGTAACGAACTTCTCTAATCAGGCCTTCTGCAAACACTGCTTAACATAAACACAGCACATCTAATACAAGAACTTAACGACAAGAGCTTCAATAACAACAGTGGCGGTTTAATAACACAAATACATCAACACAGCCAGTTCACAATATTTGTCTACACTAACTTCACATGCTTAACAGGAATAGAACTGTCCAACTAACACAAGTCTCTAGCTCGTATAAGCTACATTTTTAAAGCCTTCTCATTCACAAACACAGTCCTAACTATCACTGTCTTTCTATCTGCACTCCACTGTTCTCCCCTGGACTGGACTACATCTCTCTAACTGTCACAAAACACACACACTTTTCAAGCTTGGGTCATGCGTAGAGCACAGGTACAGTCACACCAGGGCCAAGCGTTGACCTGTGACCCGCCTTCGCCGCCTAAGCCTGTATCAGTGGGTCTCACACATATATACATTTCAGTTCGCCACTGGAGATGTAACATTGCCCCCTTCTTAGATTTGTCCGTCCCGGACAAAATCTACCTCACAACATGGGCTGTGGAGGTTCATCGTTGCAGGTGGGGGTCTATCTGTGGGAGGGGCAGTGGGCTTATACTGCCATCTCGAAGAAGCCATCTGCGTAGCAACCTGTGAATGTCTCTTTCTCCTGCACCAGCTGGTCTTCCTTTGATTGAGAGAAAGTGCACGTTGGTATCGTTGTCGTTGGTTTGCTTTCTTGTCGATAAATGCTGATGGCAGCCACTTAGCACCTAAGAAACTAGTGCATTTGGTAGCTGTAGTCATCAAGACTGATGATCTGACAAGCTTCAGCATTCTTCTTCCATGGATGCTTTGCGAATGAGCTGCTATTCCACATGAAGGCAAGTTGTCAAACTCGCCAATACCTTTATCCGAGTCTGAATAACTCGACTGTGGGGCAGGTTGATGACATTCAACGTGCAAAGGTCCATCAACTTTAGCATCATGTTCTATTGTGTTTCCCACAATATCACCAGGGCTTCTCGTGTTCACCCTGACAGCTGGACAAGCTTCTGTTAAGTCCTGACCTTGTTGGTGTATTTCTTGGCATTCACAGTCTTCTTGTAATGCTATGTGCGTACAGTTCTTGTCAAACGCATGAGTGCAGTAATCATGCTTAGAGTTCCTCTCGTAGACACTGACAGATAGACAGAAGTCTTTAAGGTCCACAGCAACAGGCTTGGACTCAGACCCAACGTTGTCTTCATCTGTCTGGTTAGTTGAGGTACTCGTATCAAGTTTATCTGCAACAAAAGCTTCAGTCAAATCATAGGCCTCTTCTCTTGTTTCTTCATTTGGTTTGCTATCACAGTCACAGACAGCACAACCATCACCATCATCTCTGTCGCAATTATTTGTCTGTTCTAGTTTCTTGTTTGGCGTGGTACCAAACGTTTCCTCAGTCTTGTTCTGCACAGTACTGGTATCTATCTGCTTAATCATGGTACCAAACGTTTTGTTGACATTTTTCAGCGTCGCACATAACTGTATCTGGAGAGAGCTCATCTGTTCACTCACGGCACACATGAGCACTCTGACATCTGGTTTGATTTCAAATAGATACGAGTCCGGTTCTTCATCTTCTTCCAGCAGCGCTTCTCTGAGACGTGTTGTTAACGTTCCTTTGTTCCCATTAAGCTGTAGACCTCTTTCACGAAGCTCTTGTCTAAGTTCTTTTAGATCCAGTTCACTAAGCAGTTTCACAGAAGCCATTAGAAATCCCACTTCTGACACCAATGTAACGAACTTCTCTAATCAGGCCTTCTGCAAACACTGCTTAACAT